>CAUEEP010000912.1:0-357500 GCA_958450365.1 Mesorhabditis belari
GCCACCCAGATAATGACGGGCGTACGATCGCGTAGTCTAACTTTAAACATCCCGTTCTCCGCACTGGGTTAAGCTATAGAGTTCGCTTGGGTGTCAAACGATAGCTCTTGAAATCTAGTCTTTTTTGATACCAAAAGTTTAGTTGGAAAAGATCTAGAAGCTGAGAAAGAAATGATACAATATTCAGATCCAAAATTTAGATTCAAAATTCTTTTTTGAAAAGAAATTTATTTAAATTTGCTTTGTTATCTATGCTATTATACTTTCTATATTTCAGCAAAGCGTTTTTATTTTCTAAAGCTTCTGCCTTTCTTTTTCTAAAGCTAAAATAGATTTTCATGTTTTAGAAAAGAAAAGCCGGTTGCTAAGATGCAGAAAATCGTTTACAAGTAAGCCTAAGTAATCCTCGATACAAAATTTCAGTCCCAAAAACTTGGAAAACCCAATTTTAGTAGTCAGCTACAGAACTACGAAAACTCAAGCTAGCAACGATCCATCCATTCACAAAATTTCCATACAAGAGCTAGGCAAATTTGTATGGGAAGGGAAATCTAAAGTGATCTAGTGCTAATCCGGCTAAAATCTAAAACCTAGGCCGAATTCTGGACATGGATCGTTGCTGTCTTCAACAAGTTCTTCAACTTGTTTAGTTTAACGACGTCTAACTACTATGAAAGCTTTAGATCTTAGAATTAGCAATTAGATCTATATCTCAATCATCTACACTACAGATATTGTTAGACAAAGAGATCCAAAGCCTTCCCCGGCTAGCCAGCTGGTCTAACCTTTAATTTCGCCGATGCCTATCGGTTACGAGGTGCAGGCTAAGCAAATAAACAAATAGAACCATTTGATTTTGGTCAGGAAAATTTTGAGCAATAGATGATGCGATATTTTTGATTCAATTTCTTTTTTTCTAGTTTTTTTGAAAGGCAATGAAGGGCAGATTTTTCTGGAAAAGGGATGAGTCAACGGGGATTCAGTGCTGAATCAGTTGAACTTTGAAATTGAAAATGGATCCGAACTGGACGATTAAAAATCTGATGTTATTGTTGTGACTGGTAACACAATACAATGAATATAAGCTATAAGCTGAATATCGCTGAAGCTGAAGGCAATGAATCTGATTATAAGCAATGAAGCTTATAAATCTGGATCCCTGAGTGGTTTAGGTTTATAGATTCCAAGAAAAACTGGATGAAAGCTAGGAAATTTGAATCCTTCCTTGATTTTGAAAGGAATGAGAAGAGTGAGAAGGGGGAAAGGAAAAAGGGAGGATCATTGGATGGGAAAAGAAAGGAAAATGGGGAAAGGAAGAGAAGAAGAGGAGGATTGTTGTTCTGTGCGTGTGTGGGTGTGGATGGGGAGTAGGTGGAGGTGAAAGAAAGGACCTGAGAGGGGGTTAGGTGAGTGGCAAAGGGGATGCAAGACAAGAGAAAGAGAAGGGTGCGCCCTGTATGCGGGTACGCGCCCAAGCTCTATCCTAACAACAACTCCCACAGCCATCCACTTTTCAAAGCAATTACTTACCTAGCTTCTACACGATACTATATGAGATAAACCTCAGTTCTACAAATAGATAGCTCCAGATTCCTAATCCGTTCGACTCATGGTCATGACCGACTGATTGAAAGCCCTGTATCTTACTAGAACTGTTTTAACTTCCCACCAGTTTCCGAAACCGGACCTGGATACAAAAGCTCCCTGGTTCAATTCGTTTTGCAGAGAGACAATTAACCTTTTTAATGATTTAAATAGCCAAGGCCCTACCTCTAAGACCATTCTTTGTGCAGAATCATAAGGCATGCAAAAAGGCAAATTATGTATGACTAACGAATACTTACGCTTTTGAACTTTGAAGTTCATTAAAGCCTTTAAAGCCTTAAAGCTTTAAACCCCTAAAGCTATAAAGCTTTAAAGCCTTAAAGCTTTATAGCCTTAAAGCTTTAAAGCCTTAAAGCTTTAAACCCCTAAAGCTATAAAGCTTTGAAGCATTAAAGCTTTAAAGCCAATAAGGCCGCATCGTTTTAGGCCGAAAAGGATTTATAAATAAATACAGACAACTTTAGCTATTTTCATCTGTAATTAAAGCTTTAGTTTATTCGAAATTTTTGCCTCAAACTGAAAACTGAAAGACTCGTTTCCTATAATTTGCTTAATTGTTGCCAAATTCGATGCTTTATGCGTAGGCGATCATCTACGAAATCTACGAAATAATCACTGGGAATACCCCGATGATTTACCCACTCAGGAAGTATTCAAAAAAAGTCATTTTGAAAGAATTTTGAAAGAATTTTGAAAGAATTTTGAGTGCATGAAGAGGAATATGAAGTCTATTTCAAAGAAAAATAAAATTTAAAAGATATAAATGCTTCTTTGGGGATTCAGTGGTCGACTAACAGGTCAGAATATCCGATGACAGCTAGAGGAAAAGGAAAGGAAAGGGAAACGAGTAGGCTGGCACCAAAAGGGAACTGACCTCAATTAGCGTTCATAGAGGTGTACTTTGTACTTAGAAATGGAAACATAGCTGTTCTAGTGCACTAAATGCTTCAGTTATCTACATCAGACTAAAGTGGTATAAAAAATGAAGAGTCAAGTGTGCCAGAAAAGATTTGTTTCTATTTTTTTTAACTAAAAGTAACTAGAGTTGGTGCTTTTAGGTCTAGAGTTGGTGCTTTTAGCTTTGGATATTATTTTGCTCTTGGATAATGTGTACTTTGTGCTTAGAAATAGAAATATATTGTTCCTGACGCACCTAGAGCAAAGCTTGAATGCTGATAGGAAGATCCATAAGAAGTATGTTCCTTTTTGACGGGCAAATGGAGTAGATCCTTCTAGGATTCTAGAAGGATCTACTCCAGGATCTACTCTAGGATTCTAGGATGCTTGACACACTTTCAGATTGACAAATAAACTTTGACTGATCGTTAGATATCATTAGATATTCAGTTTTCGATTTCTACCGTATCAACAAATCTCAAATCTCTATTCATAAACATACGTAAGTACAGAGAATGCCCTTGAATCAAATAAAGAATCAAATAAAGAATCAAATGCCCCAGGAAAGCTATGTTTCTTTTTTTTAAGCTTAAAAAGTTCAAAAAGTACTTCAAAGTACAAATCTACTTGAGTAAATTAGATTCAGATTGACTGGATTAAAAGTTTCCATGTAAAAATAAGATTTGTATTTGAAAAGAATGATTTTAAAGTATTTCGTCGGTAGTAAAGCTTTAAAGTTTTAACTTTAACTTTACTTTAAAGTAGAACTAAGCCCAAATGGTAACTTTAAACAAATTGTGAGACAAAATACGTTATTTAACTATAGGATTTTCTAAAATCATATATTTTCTGTTTACACTTAACAATAGAACATAATTTCCTCAGGGTTTTCACTAAAAATAAACTACAAATAGAATGTTTTTGCTTGAAAAGTAATGAGCTTGGTTAGGAATTGATTAAAGCAAGACTGGAGCAAGATTAAAGCAAGATTAGAGCAAGATTAAAGAAAGATTAAAGCAAGATTAAAGCAAGAGATCACAGAGAACTTTAACTTCACTTTATTAAAACAAGATTAAAGCAAGATTAAAGCAAGAAATCACATTGCAAATCGATCAGAATTCCTTTCAAAAATGATGATGATTTCAGAAAATTACTGAGAAATGATAATATAAAAGAAAACAGCCACACCCTAGTACTAACATTAGTGCTAAATGGGGAACTGGCTGAAAGAACCGGCTTTGTTTGAAAAGAATACACGAAAGATGAAATGAAAAGAACTCTGTTAGCAAAAAGAGTTCAAAAAAATTTTTGGCGCCTAAATGTGTTGACATTGAAAAGAAGGGAAAACCATAATCTAAGTAATCAATGAGGAAAAGGAGGTGGATTATGGAAAGGATTTGATTTGAATTCGGGTTCGATTCCCGGCTTCGTTTTTGGTTTTTTCTTTTAATTTAATACTCTACAGCTTTTTACCCGTTCATTGATCATCGTTAGAAACGTTTAGAACTTGTTAAAGCTTTCTCTAATCAGTCTTTCTCTTTCTAGAAGCTAAATATCAATTGGAAATATCAATTGAAAATGGAATTGAAAAGGGGAATCGATGGGACGATAAGAAAATTGATTGCCTCATTCATTCTTAGAATGAAGTGGAAAAGGAAATTCTTCCTTCTTTGTACTTCCTGGATAGGAAGTACGAATAGAAATGGGAATGAAATTTGATTTCAAAAAATTTACAGACCAGATACTATCATTTTTAGTAGAGATTAAACTCATAAGCAATCCAAAAACTAAAGCATTTTAAGCTAAATCCGAACCAAAATTTCATAAGAAAGATTAAAATAAAAAAAAGCTACGTTTCAATCAATTGCTAGCATAAAATAAGCATAAAATTGTATTTACCTCGGCAAATGAACGATCTTGAAACGTTTCAATCCCGGAAAATACTCCATTTGATCAGAAAATCGATTAAATTTTCAAAAAAACAACACATTTGAATGGCTTTTAGAGAAGAGAAGAGCTTTTAGAGCTTTTAGAGAATTTTGGGGGCTCCGCGTCGTCTCAACTTTTCCCCTTTTCCTTATCGGAATTTCTTTGTGCGCCGAGAATTTAGATTGAAATCCTTCTGAATATTGCCAAAAGTTGTGTACAAAGTGGGGAAATTATAGGAAAATGAGTCATTTCGGGAAAGAAAGTGAGCCTCGTGGCATTGATTGATTGATTGTTCTTTTTTTCTTCCGATTCGATCCCCCCCTCCCCCCACTCCATTTTAGGGCCACACTCATCTCAAGGACTTCCCTTTTGCTCTTTCTTTTTGTTGAAAACACTTATTCTTTGTTGACTTTACTCCAGTGACCAAAGAATAGATTTTAAAGGTTTGTTTCTGCAATATAATTTAATTCTAAACGCATTTAAACCGTTTACTTAAGACAAATAATTGAGTTAAATTGCTACAAGTTAGCTCTACAAGTTAGCTCTGCAAGTTAGCTCTACAAGTTAGCTCTGCATGTCAGCTCTACAAGTTAGCTCTACAAGTTAGCTCTACAAGTTAGCTCTACAAGTTAGCTCTACAAGTTAGCTCTACAAGTTAGCTCTACAAGTTAGCTCTACAAGTTAGCTCTGCAAGTCAGCTCTACAAGTTAGCTCTTTCGGGGAGAGCCCAATTTCCATATTTCAGGCATTTCAGCAACTCGCTATAACTCGCTTCGTTGTTGACCGATTTAGACGATTTTACTACCATTTTGTAGCTCTCAATGAGTTTTATTTTACTACCGTTTCGCTGCGCTCATTGAGAGCTACAAAACGGTAGTAAAATAATCTAAATCGGTCAACAACGAAGCGAGTTATAGCTTATGCTTATCTAATGTTAAACAACGCCTATCTAATGTTAACTTTTGTATCTAAAAAGTATAAACTGTTTCTATTTAAATTATTTCTATTTCTATTTAAATAAACTTTGCCAAAAATTTGCCAATTTCCAATTCCTCCCTAAAAGTCTTACAATTTTCAATTAGTTCAACGAAAGAAAAGAAGAAAAAACCACAATCAAAACATTTCCACCAAAACATTTTCGAATGACTCATCCCTATTCCCTATGCATTTCAATTTAGCTGAAAGAAAGCCAGAAAATAGAAAGCCAGAAAAAAGATAGAAATCGAAAAATTGACTCCTATTGTGTTCGGAAGGATTTTCTGAAAAAGAAAAATTTGCCAAGCGAAAAGAATTGAAAAATATCGATTGATGGGGAAGAAATGATAGGGAAAGGGATCCAAAAAAAGGAAATGGATTGACAGGGGACTGTTGGGATTCAATGGGACTCTTGGGATTCAATGCGACTGTGAGAACATTGACCTATGTGGTAATTAGTAGCCATCGGTGACCCGATTCACCCTGGTGAAAGGGTCTTAAAAGAAAAAGGGTGAAAGTAATGCATCCTGGCGACAATAGGACCCGTTCTGGTGCAGCTGAAAACCCACAGTGATCTAGTACTCTTCTCTAGTAGCTGATTGGTAGAGTGTTCACCCGGTAAGCGAGAGATCGCGGGTTCGAATCCCGGCGCCGACCAGGTTTTGTATTCCTTGCCTCAACTCATAAAAGGACTTGTGTCCAACTTGATAGCTTTTAGGTCATCTTTGGAAAAGAAATCTAACAGTAAGTGACAGGGATTTTCCAAACGGGGCCTCTAAAGTAGCCTTGGCTTTGGTTTAGCTTTACTAGAGAGGAGTACTAGGTGACTGTGGGTTTTCTAGGTTTTCTAGCCTAGATCTAGCCCATCCGATAGAAAATCGAACGGGGAATCCGAATCTGTAATCAAAATTTGCTGAATAGCTCGCAAACGCGTAAAAGTATTAGCTTATTAGTAAGCCTAGCAGGTTTAAACATTTAAAAGCTGGTTTAAAACTTAGTTTAAAAGTTATTCAGTCGAGTGCCTTGATGCAGTTAAATGACTGCTTGCTTTCTAAAGCAACAAAGCAACAAAGCTACTTTTAACAAAGCAACAAAGCTTCTTTCAACAAATTTGAACAAATTGTAAAACAAACAAAGAACAAAGCTACAAATAAAAGAGAAGGGAAATCAAAAACTGATTTGAAGTCCAAAAAAAAAATCACCTCAATCAATTTAGTACAAAAAGAGGTGAAAAAGAAATCTCCGAGTTCGACCCGGGAAATCTCTTTTACTCGACGAGTGCCAACTCGTGAGTTCTTCCCCTTTTTCACTTCTTTTTACTCCTTCCTATCCCATTTTCTTTTTACGGGAAGAGGCCGACCGACACACATGTTTGCATATGTGCGCTTCAATATGTCTTTAAAGTGTGACTAGTCAAAATTCGAATCATCAAAGTATTGCTATGCGTTTTTATGCTCTGATCACGATCTGGTCAACAATAAAAAGCAAATGATTGAATCTATAAAGGATTTTAGCAAAATTGTATAGTTTATTGTCTCCAAAAACAGATTTTGTTTTGAAAGATCAAAAAAAGAAAGATCAAGACAATCAAGAAGATCAAAACGATCAAAAAGACCAAAAAAGAAAGATCAAGACAATCAAAAAGATCAAAAAAACATTTGCTTATATAAAATTGCTATTATAATCACAGGCTGCTATGTTACTGAGAAATTTGACATGTTTTTATCAATAATTTTATCGGTAACAAGTTGCCATTGTAAGTCTACGGTTTACTGCAAATTACTTCAACCAAAAATTCTTTCACAAAACAAAACTGGCTAACAAACACTTTTATAAGCACAATTTGAGGCTCTTATTTACTTTTTAAACCCTTTTATCAATCTAGATCATAAAAAGTGCACTAAAAACCTTTTTTTTCTTTGCTTTTTGCAACTTAGAATGTTTGCGAAAACGAAAATCCACGAGCTTTACGAGCCAAGAAAGTGACTCTGATCGTAAATTTTGCAAAGTAAACAGGAAACAAATAAAAAGCAAAAATCGTATCATAAGATTGATCTAAATCTTATCATAAGATCTAAATCAATAATTATTGTGGTTTTTTGACTCTTTAAATGGCTGACTCTTTAACCGCTGACTCTTTAAATGCTAATTGTTACGTCAAATGACCATAAAATAGTCAAGTCAGCTCTAAACAAGTCAACTTAAAATTGAAGCAACTCACAAAGCTTTAAGAAGGTTTAAACTTTTCTTACGATGAGCAATGAACGGGTAAAAACCTGTAAGGTATTACATTGAAAGAAAATAAAACCTAAAACCAAGAGCGGGACTGAACACGAAGCTGGACCGAGAGACCGAGAGGCCATCCCACTACCCACTAGGCTACAGGTGGTCATTGAATGAATGAAAAGAATTGAATCACATTGAAGGAAAAGCACCCTTAAAGCCAAAAATTGAACTGAAGTTTTGAAGATAAGCTTTAAAGGGCGCTTTTCAATCACCCAGACCTAAGCCCCGTGGCCTAGTGGATAGTGAAGTTGCCTCTCGGTGGAAGACCGGGTCCTTACTCGGGTTCGGTTGCCGGCTTCGCTTTTTGGTTTTTTTTTCTTTCAATTTAATACTCTACAGCTTTTTACCCGTTTATTGATCATCGTTAGAAACGTTTAGAACTTGTTAAAGCTTTCTCTTTCTAGAAGCTAAATCTCAATTGAAAAGGGGAATCGATGTGACGCTCTAAATCTTATCGTAAGATCTAAATCTTACCATAAGATCTAAATCAATAATTCTTGTGGTTTTCTATCACTTTTTTTGTACGAAAGCTAGCTGAAAGGAAGAAAAACGGCCTTGATGAGGTCATTTGGAAAAGGGAAAAAAATTGGGGTGAAAAGTTTGGGTTTAAATTGTGAAAACGGGATTGACTAGAGGAAATCTTATTGAAGTTAATTGATTTTTTTGGTTTTTGAATCTTTAAATATCTACCTTAAGATTAATTTTGAATAAAAATGTCAAAAAGTACTATTCCTTAGAGGATAGAAATTCTAAAAATGCAGCTAACAGAACAAAACAAAACTGATAGCTAACAACAAACTTGATAACTAATAAATGAAGATACTGATTTATTTATCAATTAATCCTTTGATTTAAACCTTTGAAAAGTTATTAAGCCTTTATTTATTTAGATTACTGTAATGAAACAAGCATTGTTTTAGAGCCTTAGATAGAGCGCAGCTTTTGATGCAAATTGTTTATGTTAAGATAAACTAGATCAAAAACATCAAAAACCTATCAAAAACTATCAAAATTTCCATAAAAGACTTGCAGTTTTGCAATTCAAAAGATATATTACTCTTAAAGAAAACAAAAACTGTCTCTTCTCTAAATGAGTTTTCCCAATCATTGATCTCAAAACTTTTCTCTTTTTTTCCCTTTCTTTGAGGGCCACCTGTACCCCAAACTAATCCTTTTGCTGATGGCTAATTCCTCAAGTCAACAGGATCAATAAATTCTCTAACTTTTCTCCCAATCATTTCTCTATTTTTCTTCGAGATACAATTTTTTCAATGATGAACAGCAAAAGTTCTAAGTTAGAACTTCTAACTAGTCAAAATAGAGAAAAGCTATCGGACATTTGAGTCCTTTTGCCATTGGCAATTGAACTTTGAGCTTCAATTTCTTGGTGTTGGGCTGTTCAATTTAAATACTCTTGATATCATTGGATGCGCCAAGTCTTTCTCTGTCGATTGATACAAAAACTATTAAGATTGGACAGCCGAACACCAAGATATTTGAGCTCAAAGTTCGATTGCCAACGGCAAAGGGGGCCGGGCGCGTATCAAATGTCCCATAGACATAGAGAAATGCATGGGTTCCTGTAATTATTTTGCACGTCATTCAAGTATAGCTGACACTTGAGGGTGGCTTGCAAAACAGTTACAAGCTGATCTTGCAGAGTTTAAGTCAAACTCACTTCTCAATCCATTTCGCTCGCTCTAACGGTGTTCGGCAAGCGTAATAGGTGTTTGCGACTCGGAAACAATTCGGCACATCCAACACCGACGGATGAACGGGATGCGGACGGGCTGAGTTGTCGCCTGAAAGTGTTTACAATGTTATATGCATAAAACCTCTACCAAATTTAGCTCATTGAAACTTATTCAACTTATTTTATCCTTTTTTGTTTTAACTTTTGCCCTTTAGCTTCAAACATTATAATACCAGCGGAAAACGCTGACTAACGTTCGAATTTTTCATGAATTCTAAGCCCCGCCCCTGTTTGGAAACTTCTGCCCCGCGCACCTTATGGTCCGGGCTTGGCCCCATCAGATTATTTTTTGTTTCGATCGTTGAAGAGTTTTCTTTTGGGAGAAAAGTTCGAGGAGAATCATGCACAGAACAAAAAAGCAGTCGACACTTATTTTGGCTCGAAAACTCCGCATTTTTTTTTGAGGATCGGATCAGGGAGTTACGACGAAGATGGGAACAAGTCATCAATAACAATGGAGAATCACTCATTGATTGATGTGCGTTTGTTTATGTTTTTAGCAAAAAAAAATAGTTTTGTGACAAAAACCGACATTACTTTTTCCTCAACCAAATAGAATTCAAGAAACTATTGTCTTGTTTCTACAAATTTCTTTTGGTGAATCGGCCTCTGATACCTGCTTTAACTCCAGGTTTATTTGAATCCAACAAAGAAACTTTGAGTCTACTTCAGCTTACTTCAGCTTAATCTATAGAGGTTACTACAGCTTGATCTATAGAGGTTACTAAAGCTTAAACTATAGAGGTTACTACACCTTAATCTATAGAGATTACTACAGCTTGATCTATCGAGGTTACTAAAGCTTAAACTATAGAGGTTACTACAGAAATATCGTATTTATTCCGATGGAAGAGCCTCTTCAGACGAAATTTTCATTATTATGGATTTGTCAACTCTCGGATATGCTCAACTCGGATATGCACAACTTTTTAAAGACTTCCAAAGGTTTTGAAGCTTTTGGAAGTCTTTAAAAGTTATAGACTAAAGTTATAGACTAAAAAAGCTTAATGACGTCGAAAACCGAATGGAAATTCAACAAAAAACACTCATTTTTTGATCTCTTGAAAATTTAGCTAGAGCAAAAGCACAAAAAAGAGTTTTACAAGGACATTGAAAAATAGAAAAGCTGGCTCTTCTATTATTAATAGAATAATAGAATGTTTACGGAAGTTAACTTGAAAAACTTACGCATATCAATCATATGCGTGGCAGTCGAATAACTGAGAAGACTCTCGTGTGAGCGGCTTGATCTGAAATGTGTATAGATATTCGAAATGAAAGGGATTTTGAGGAAATGTCTGTTTCCTCATTTAACAAATCTAAACCAAATCAGGTCGAGAACCCAAGTGGAACGTTTTCCCACTTGAAACGCCCAAAAAAAGGAAATTCGAAAAAGGCAAAGGAAAACTAGAGATCTTAAACTAGAGAAAACTAGTTCAAGGTTTTTTTTGGTGTAAACCTGTCGAGAGAACTTTAGCTAGCTTTGAGTTTTGGTTAATTTAAAATCGGAGAAACTAGAGTTAAATTTAAGACAAATTAGGAGAAAGGGGCAAAATAAAAATGGCTTTTATGAGTTATACAGGGTTGGGCACAATTATGGCACGATTCTGCTGAAAGGTTGGACTTTGAAGTACTATAAAAAGCTTCATACTGTGTTTCTGAACTAAAAATTGAAATTGACTGCAGAAATTAACTTGAAATTCATATAAACTTCATATGAAATTCATATAAACTTCATATAAATATGAAATTAGCGAAATTGAATGATTGGGCGTCGAGTTACAGTCTAAAAACCGAGTTGCCATAGTTGTGTCCAATCCTGTCCACCCACTGGGACTATACAAGGTGCCGCACAATTATTCGCACTCATTTCAGATTCTCCAGCTTAGCGAAGGGTCAATCAATCGACCTTATTCGTTTTTTATTATCAAATTTGAAGTTTTCTCTTGCAATGTGGTCAGGATTTGATCAGAAATTCGGGATTTGGTCAGAAATTCGGGATTTGGTCAGAAATTCGGGATTTGGTCAGAAAAGTTTCTAAACTTTTGCCAAGAGCGCTGCAAAATTTGCGACACGCGTTTCTTTCGGCGGTAAATTGCGATGGTAAATTACAATAAAAGCAAGCGAATAAATTGAGAAATTGGTAAGTTTATAGAGAAGTTTATAGAAGTCTTTTAATAGAGAGATTGGTAAGTTTATAGAAGTCTTTTAATAAAGAGATTGGTAAGCTTTTTAGAAAAGGTAGATTTATGACCAGGATTTGATTCAAAAAGTTCCATATGCTTAATGGAAAGTACTCCAAAAATGCATAAGCTTTTGAAGAATAGCTACAATGCAAATTCGATGGTGCTTACAGCAAAAGGCGAGCTCACCTCAAATGATTTTGATCCTGTTGATAGAGATTTCTTCGCTGCAAACCATTGAGATTCGAGAGGTTCTCTTGGGATCTCTTGAAGTCCGGTTCACGCACAATGATTCTAAATTTGGTCAGATGATTGGAAAAGGAAGATATGACTCATAAACACCATAAATTAGGATTACGGTTTTCTTAAATTAGTTAGCAGCTCACAGTAAGCTGCAGTAAACTATAGTAAGCTACAGTAAACTACAGTCTATCGTATGGCTGACTGTAGCTCATTGTGGCTTGCTACAGTAAACTAAAGCAGTACGCATGATTAGAGTGTGTTCCTTCCTCGCTTTTTAAAACGCGCTCCAAAGGGAAAAACTAATTTAGCGGCTGGCCGAGTGGCTTGTGTGCTTGTCTCTAAAGCGAACAGCCATTAGGCGCCAAGTTCGACCCCGGCTTGAGTTCAATTTTTTGGTAAAGAACCATCTTTCAGAGCGTTTTAGCTCACAGTTGCTTAAATTATTAGCTTAAACTATTAACTTAAATTATTAAATTCAAAAGCATAGGTACGATACAGTAATTTCAGCCTGAATCTTGGTGAATTTTTGACACAATAACTACAGTAAGCTGCAGTAAACTACAGCCTGTCGTATGGCTTACTATAGCTCACAGTAAGCTGCAGTAAACTATAGTAAGCTACAGTATACTACAGTCTGTCCAATGGCTTACTGTAGCTCACAGTAAGCTGCAGTAAACTACAGTCTGTCGTATGGCTTACTATAGCTCACAGTTAGCTGCACTAAACTACAGTCTGTCCAATGGCTTCTGTAGCTCATTGTGGCTTGGTAAATCTTTTAGTAATTTTACAGTAATTTCAAGCCTGAATTTTGATTTAATTTTAAATTTTATCATTTCAAAATGAATGTTAGTACGATAGTGACTAAAAGTCTTAAACTAGAATAACGAATTGACCGTTTTCTTCTTTGCCCCCAACCTACCTAGTACTTTTATCATCAATAATTGAAACGGTACTCACTCCACACAAATAGTTCATCAGTTTTCAGTAATGAATTGTAGAACGAATCCCAGGGTTTTCAAAAAAAAGATCAAAGGTTTCTTTTTTGTGGAGTGGCTGTTCGTTTCCCCGTTTTTATGTCCTCTTTGTTGGGTGGGCCACAAAAAAACGATTCGGCTCAAATTCCGCCCCAAAAACAACGTCGTTTTTTTGGCTTTTCTTAGATGAAATTTTCGGCTGCAAAAACGGGTACTTGTTATTTTAGGAGGGATAAAGTGGATATTTTGTGCCTTGGTACGAAAACCTACGGTAAATTATAGCTGAAGTTATGGATACGGTAAATTATAGCTGATGTGATGAAGAAATTAGCTAATTTCACGAAGACATGACGCTTTATCCCCGCTTGAACGCAACAAAATAACATTTTGTTCACATTGTAAAAAGGAACTGGTTTATCGGATAGCACTTGCACAGAAGTATAACTTGCTAGAACTGACCTAAAGTGATAAAAACACTAAAAAAAGATTAATTAACAAAAAAAACAGTCTAAGAAACGGCTAACCGATTTGGTGGTTAACCCAGAGGTTCTTCTACGACTTCTTAAGACGGGGATTTCCATTTCAGGGTTGTTTCTTTAGTGAAAACCATTAAAACATTCCAAAAAACGCCATACTAAGGCCGATTTTTCAAAAGAACTCTGCTAAACAAAATAACGAAATAAATAATGAGGAATTTCGCCAAATTCCTCCCTTAAATACCGACAGCTACAGTACTAGCGACAGCTTAAATACCGGTTTCTCGACGCATGATTAGAGTGTGTTCCTTCCGAGTAATAGCTTTTTAAAACGCGCTCCAAGGGAAAAACTAATTTAGCGGCTGGCCGAGTGGCTTGTGTACTTGTCTCTAAAGCGAACAGCCATTAGGCGCCAAGTAATCCAGATTATCCACGATATAAGTACACTAAAAACCATAAAACACCCAAATTTCTTGCCAAATTGTAAACTTTTTTTAAACAAATTCATAATTTCGACTCAGCTTATCCGAATGTATAGTTTTTTTAAAAGAAAGACAATTTGTAACAAGCAACTGGCCGAAAGGTGTTACAGGAAATGTCGCTCGGAGATTTATTGCCTCTAATTGAGCCCAGTGAAATATGAGACAACCTTATAGATCTTTACAAAATCTAGCTTTTCCCTTCTACCTCTTATCATTATAAACAGTTCTTCCTCGCACGAGTTTTGATCGACTTTTCGGTCTCAATCTGATCGTCGGCAATTTCGGTGGTTCGACAGATTTAGCGCGGAGATCGTCCGCAAATTGCCATTCATAGTGTCTCTGAAGAGACAAACGAGAGGCGAAATTTAGAGATTTCGATGATGGAGTCGAGCCCAGATATAGGGACATTCACTGGAGATTAGAAATGGAATTCAATTCGATATGACAAAGGAAACAGATGAGTGGACTGATAATAGAATAGAATTTAAATAGAGTACAAAATAGACGTCAAAATAGACTTCAAAAGTCAAATGGAATTCAAATGGACTTCAAAATAGACTTCAAAATAGACTTCAGAATTCAAATAGAATTCAAAAATCGGTACTTCTTTAGTATTCGAGGCGGAGGCGAACTTTAAATGGCAACAACCCACAATTTAAACCCTTTTCTTGTCACAGATTTGAAAAAAACTAAAAAACTATCAGAATTTATAAAGCCTAAGCTATCTAATAATGTTTTAAAGTAAAAATTCTATAAGGTTTAAGTTATCTAATAATGTTTTAAAGTCAAAATTGGAAAGTTTAAGTTGAGCAGGTTTAAGAGAAATAAATCAGTGACACAAGGTTGGCAAAAATCGTTACGAATACTAAAGAAGTACCCAAAAATCAATTCATTATTTAGCATTTTTGGTTTTATTCTGTTTTTGAGAGATCATTTCACATATGGGGACTGGTTTCGGTGCCATTTCGAGTTACCGGCAAGAGATCAATTAGGACCAGTTTCAGTGATGGATTATCGAGGGTTTTTGTGGGGTTCAACTACCACAATTCGGATAGATTAATTAGAAAAAACTATTTTGATAGTTTCACAGTCAATTCAAGGTATTTTTCGATATTTCTGCCTCTTTGCCCCGTCAAGAAGTTATGAGGAAAATTGATCTTTGAAATCTTAGCTCATCATTGAATTTTAGCTTGTTTTATCCAAGTTTTACTATCGATCTGAGCAAGTTTTACTATGGTTTTAAAACGATTTGAGCTAGAATTAATGAATCTAAATCTGATAAAGTCATTTAGATGCTTTTCCTCTTATCTTTACAAAACCAGAGAGATGCTAGTGGGAATTTACATTTGTCCTATTTTGGTTAGTGGGACAAAGATGTTTTCTATCTATTTATCTATTTTCTATCTATTTATCTATTTTATATCTATTTTTCTATATCTATTTTTATCTAATATCTATTTTTCTTTTCAAAAGCTTCTTATTTTTGGAAACAAAGATTCGAGGTGGTAATAAAACGATTTGGAAACAAAACGAAGTGAAAGTTGGGATTGGTTTTACTATTTAGAAGTAACTCTATTTAAGAAAATCGAAATTTGTTTTACTTTTGGTTTTCTAACAAATTCTTAAGTGTAGTACATGACAAAATGCTTTCTAAAAGATGCGCTTTAGGAAAAACTATGTACTAATAGTATCCCTCTACTCAAGAAGAGCCTCCGGTACTGTACTGAGCCACTGTACTGAGCCACTGTACTGAGCCACTGTACTGTACTACTGTAGTGTACCCCTGTACTGTACTACTGTAGTGTACCACTGTACTGAACCACTGTACTGAAGCTGTTTTAGATAGCTGTTTTTAGAAAACGTACTACTGCCTACGACTGTAAACTACTGTAACTCAACTGTTTGTGATCAAGTTTTAAATAGGAAACATAGCACGATAGCTGTTTTTAGAAAATGATCGAGTCAAAACAAAGCCGAAAACTCTAGTTTCGGCTTAAATGAAATGAAATCAAGAGACTGTAGTAGTGCAAAGATTAAAATAAACTTTAAAGCATAACTTTGAAATGTTTCCTTAATTAGCAAATCAAAAATGAAAATCGAAAACGAAATCGTGCTTTCGTTTTATGGGGAAATGGGCGAAAATTGAGAATACCGTTGATTCTCAGATAGGTGCTTGGATGAGATGAAAAACACAAATTTGAGAAAAGAGAAAGAACTTTTGGGGGAAAAGAAATGATAAGCAGGATCTCTATTTGCGATTTGAATTGGAAGATTTGTCGGATTGTCTATGGAAAAGGGATGATTTATGCAAAATTTTCCCCCAATAATCATACGGCTGAGGAAGGCTCGTAAAATCTCACTTTCTTGGGGTTTTTTTTTCTTTTTGGAAAGCCAGTGCCTTTTAAATGTTGATCAAAAGAAAAGATTTAATCCCTTAGTATCCATTTTCCCTTATTAATTTCTTGATTTTAAAATAGAATCAAAGCTGACAAATCTTTTACTCACAAAGGGAAAGACAAGGGTAGAATGTGGCAAAGGCAAGCCATAAATTAGGTAAGCCATAAACGATTCGAACATGGCCTTTCAAAACAAGACTCACAAGGGAAAGTCAACTGGCTGAGCCAAATGATATGCGACCTATACTATTCCAGGCAGAATTTCATGCTGATTTCGAATATATCTTCCGTTTTTGTTAAATGACAGTCTGCCAAGAGTTATAGCCGAGTCTAAAGTTTCTAAAGGCCAACTGGCCGAGTCTAAAGTTTTGTTAGGACTCTGAAAATGTGGTCATTTGGCCGCCTTCTTTTAGCGGCTTCCTTGCGAACCTTGCGGACCAGTTTAGGTGCAGGCGTAGCCGAGTGGTCAAGCGTTCGTTTCCAGAACGAGATCATGCAAGTTTTATAAATGTGTGACAAGAAATATGTTAGGCGCACGCACCACGAAAAACGCTAATCAGCTTTGCTTTTCATTTTTGTAAAATAGCCTTCTATAAAAAGTTATACGTGTTTTAAGTTGTAGAGTGAAAATGTGAAAATTTTGAGTGGAATAGGGATAGGCTTATAAAGGTTCTTTCATTGGTCATCCAAGTGACTTTATGACATGTACTGGATAAAACGCTTGCATACAAATGATCATACAAACGCTTGCAAATGATAACTTCATTTTTTTTTTGCTCGAGTTTGATTCCTCTTTGGCAAAACTTTTGTTTTGCTATTGTTGTTGTTATTGTTTGTTGTTGTTTGTAAAGACACGTATAACTTTTTATAGAAAGGTATTTTGCAAAAACAGAAAGCAGATTTGAAATCAGCGTGAAATTCTGCGTCGAATCGTTTATCGCTTACCTAATTTTACCACATTCTAATGTTGTCTTTCCCTTTGTGAGTAAAAGATTTTTCTAGCGGCTCTCAGGCTAAAATCTGATTCGTATTTCCGTTCTGGTAAACGTACACGATCTGGCATACTGATTTACTTGTCCTATTCAAGAATCTGTGTACCAGAAAGTGTGGGTTTACTAGCGCAAAGTATGAATTACAGTACTGAACAATGAAATATCATATTTGAAAAAAGATCGTCACTTTCACGGGTCTGTAACTCCCTTGTCTTTGAGTTGAAACTATTAGTGTTATACATTTTCTGAAAGCTCTTTTCAAGGGCTACACAATGGTAATATTAATATTTAGAAATAAGGTAAAGACAAGGGAGTTACAGACGCGCGAAAGTGACGATCTTTTTTCAAATATGATATTTCATTGTCCAGTACTGTAATTCATACTTTGCGCTAGTAAACCCACACTTTCTGGTACACAGATTCTTGAATAGGACAAGTAAATCAGTATCCCAGATTGTGTGCGTTTACCAGTACTGTAGATTTTGAGCAGCCAAATCCTGTCATTCTTAAACTTTTTAAGGACAAACTTATAGTCGGAGATCAACAAGAACAAAATTTCAAATTTTCTACAATTCTTTAAAGTTAGTTAATAGAATATTTACTTGATTACATTGAAAAGAAAAGAAGAATAATATAGTTTTTTTTAAAAACAATGGCTATTTCTAATCAATGGCTTTTCTAAACAATGGCTATTTCTTTAGCGAAAACTGTATCAAGTGAGCAGTCAATTGTGAGCACTTTGAGCAAATTCTCTACAAGTCTAATAGAATAGCTAATAGAATAGAATTTATTACATTGAAAAGAAAAATAATATAGTTTTTTTAAACACAATGGCTCAGGTATTTTCATACCAAAAACTGTATCAAGTGAGCAGTCAATTGTGAGCACTTTTCAACACATTTCGCATAGTTTCGCATACTTTGTCATAACGTTTACTCAAGTCTCAAAAATTTCTCAAGAGTCAGCGTCAGAAAAAAAAGATGAGAGAACAAATAAAAGGGGTTTTTTTTTCAAAAATTTGCCATTGAGAAGAAGTTCTTTACTTTATGAAGAAGTTTCCAGTGCAATTTTCCGATAAAATGCGTATCATTTGGTCTTTGTTCTTGAGAGAAAAGGTTTTTAAAAATCAGAATTGAAGGCTTTAACTATCTTCCTTAAAGCTTTAGACTTTAAAAAGGTAATTTTGGGCTCAACAAAGCTTAGATTTACTTTAGAGCAGATGAACTTGATGGATAAAGTGAGTACTATTTGAACTTACAATTAGTGAACCCAATCAAGCACTTACTACTAGATTTTTAATAGGTTTTATTAGGTTTTATTTGTTTTATTGGGTTAATGAACTTTAAGAACACGTGCTTTGAGTTCTTTATTCTACTGATCTTGATAATTTTATTTGTTTTATTAGGCTAAAGTACTTCTACTACTTAAAGTAGCTCTTCCGGGTATTTTGAAAAAATCCGGGTCGTCACGCTTTGAAGGCCTATAACTTTATCCAGAGATTATATTTTTACTAACTTCTTATATTATTGTACAGAGGACATTTCAGGCTTTCAAATGATACTAAATAGAACTTCTTTGGATAATCCGATCCAAGAAAATCAGTGCCTACTCTGAGCAAATGAGGCTTATCCGACTCGGGTGTTGTGTCTCCTGGTTTGCATGGAAATGAAAAATCTAGTCAAGCTTTATTTGGTATCATTTGAAAGCCTGAAATGTCCTCTGTACAACAATATAAAACGTTAACAAAAATATCATCTCTGGATAAAGTTATAGGCCCTCAAAGCGTGACGACCCGTTCAAAATACCCAGATTTTTTCCAAATGCTCGAATTCTTTTAAAATACCCGGAAACTACGAAAGAGCCAATAAATGTAACGTTTTTACAAAGTTTCCAAGCCAAAAATTTCAAATTTGTAAAGAATTTGTAAAGAATTTGAATTTTTAACTCTGAGAAAAGATATCTGAGAACCAATAAAGCTTTAAAACCTAGGCTTGGCGCACCTTGGCGCACCTTGGCGCACCTAGGCTCACCTTGGCTCACCTAGGCTCACCTTGGCTCACCTTGGCTCACCTTGGCTCACCTTGGGTCACCTGGGCGCACCTTGACTTTAAAACTAACGAACTTGATGTATAAAGTGAGAACTTACAATCAAATAATCAGATTTTTAGATGAAAATATATTTTGAGTCTTCTTTTTGTTCAAACTTTGTAAATAAATCAATTACAAACTTCTCATTTTGCTGAACGCCTCGCCGATCCAACTTCGAGACACTCTTCGTCCGCTTCAATGGATTTGTTCGGAAAGGACGAGAGAAGAAGTTCTGAAATTAAGTGAATTTAAAACAAGAGAACAAGCTATTCGTGAACAGATTCTATATTTAATTCCAGATTTTGACTCAATTGTGCCCATTGAAAACCCACCGCTAATCTCTGCGGCGTCGTCGGATTCTCGTCGATCAGCGCGACACTTGGGCCTTCCTAAAAATGAGTTTTCTATGATAACATTTATAAAATGCTTACTTTTTCAGACTTTCTTACTTTCTTACTTATTTAGAGCTTACTTTTCTAGAGTTATTTATAGTCTAACTTTTTCTAGAGGTCATTTCAGTTGAGTTTTGTCCTTGTTCCCATTTCTCGATTTCTCGCGATCTCATTCGCGGTCACCGTTGAATAATCATGGGAAAGTGTGGGGAAACTCCAGAAAAACTATCTCTAATCTTACAAAAGCAAATAAAGACACATTTTCACGAAACGTTATAACGAAAAGTTTTCAGCGTAATGTACAGGGTGGTCAGAAACATTTCTCTTTTACTGGATGGCCCATAATATGTGTTACGCCTTAAATGAAGGCAAATTAGGTCGAAAATCTGTCAGTTTACTTAAATTTTGTTCTATTTTCTTTTTCTATAACATTTTTACACTTATATACCAATTTTTAGCTTGATCGGTTGGCTAGAAAGAAAATTAGAGTCATTAGAAGCTTGGCAAATAAGAAGCGTCTGGCTTTTGTCTATAAAGACGATTAAAATAAAGGCACTGAACTTTTCAATTATTTTAATTAGTTATTAAGGTTTTAGAAAGGTCAATGAACTTTAAATTAGTACTTTTTACTTTAAGCTTTTTGGTCATTGGTTTTGGAATCCTCTAAAACACCTAAAATCAGTAAATTTCATCTCGTTTTCAACATGCGACACTTTAAAAAATTAAAATTTGATTCTATGATAGTTCAAACAAAGATTTTTTTATGATCTTCACATAGAAAAAGCAAAAACAAAACATTATTTCAAGAAGAGTTTTAAGATTTGAAGTATTTTAAGCACGATTTCTGAGATGATACATCGTGGCAGACGTTTTTATTTACCAAGCTTCTAATGGCTTTAGCTTTTTTTATAGCCAACCGATTGAGCCAAAAATTGGTATATAAGTGTAAAAATGTTATAGAAAAAGAAAATAGAACAAAATTTAAGTAATCTGATAGATTTTGGACTTAATCTGCTTTCGTATAAGGACTTAATAATCGCTTTTTACTTACGGATCTTCTAATGGCTTTAGTTTTTCTTATAGCCAACCGATTGAGCCAAAAATTGGTATATAAGTGTAAAAATGTTATAGAAAAAGAAAATAGAACAAAATTTAAGTAATCTGATAGATTTTGGACTTAATTTGCTTTCATTTAAGGCGTAAAATATAGAGGAGAAAGGAGAAATTGAAGAAGAAAAGGAGAAATGAAAGGAGAAATAAAAGGAGAAATTAATGGAGAAATTAAAACCCAAAAACATGCTTTATATTCTCTCAAATCAATCCAATCCAACAGCCCACCTGATATATTGGAGTTGTGCTCAAGTTGTGCGCGCTGGTGCCAAATCTCGAATGTGGAGAAGCAGTTGTTTGATAGTATCGGCCGTCTTCAAGGGCATCTAGAAATTAAAAATATATAAAGGAAGAAGATTTTGCAAAAGTTTACTGATTTTTAGATTCTTAACCGGCTATTTCTTTATCTTTCTTCCTTCCTCTTTCACATCGCATTTCCACTTTCTTTTCTGGGAAGAAGATACTGGATAGGTCAGTGGTTAGAGTATCTGCCCGGAAAGGAAAAAAGGGCAAGGGTTCAATCCCCTCTCCAAATATCTTTCTATCTTTCTTTGCCATTCCTTCTTTATTAATTTTTCTTCTTTTAAATCACTGGGCAAGCCTCATGTTCTTTAAGCTTTGAGTAGCTTTTGAGGGGTTAAAATGGATAAAAAATTTGATTATAATCGGGTTAAAATTGTTGAAATTCCCAGGATAACACTTTTTCTTTTCATCTGTATATTTTCATTTTCATCATTTTATAAACCTTATATTATTTTCAATTCTTCAACTCTCTTGACAACAAGAATTGATCGCTTCCTTATGGTGTCTGTGGATTGAATTGTGTGGATGACCTTCATGGTCTCTCACTCATAAACGGCCTTGTCCACCCTTGCTTACACCAAGAATGGGTATGAATCGAGTCACGAAAGAAAAGAAAGAAAGAAAGAAAAGAAAGAAAGAAAAGAAAGAAAGAAAAGAAAGAAAGAAAGAAAGAAGAAATAGATAATGAATGGGATGGATCATTCAACAAAAAAACTGGTAAAAGAAAGTTGCTATTAAAAGAAAGGATTTTACTGGATGAGAAATGAAACGGGTATTTGGGTCAGTCACTTGGCTTTGTATGTCTTGTGAAGTACTTTGAGCTATTGGTTTTGAAGTATATGATAGAACTATTACCGGTTGCTTTCATATTTGGTAAGAATCGAGAATTGGACCCCTTGGAGTCTCAAGATCAAGAGCAAGAGTTTAATAGCAAGAGTTTCTAAGACCAAATAGAACTTTAAGTCCTAACAGCCAAATTCCTTAGACTGTACTGAACCAAAGCTGTAGTACAAAGTACTACACGTATAGTAACAAGTACCTGTATTAAGTACAGTGCCACAAAATTCACTATTAAGATACAGAGCACAGTCTTAGTCTTAGTTTTAGAGTACAGTACCTATTAAATCTGTCATTTTCGGTCCGATTGTAGATGCACAACGGAAAAACGAGTTTTGATTACTTCAATGGCTACTTTTTCAAGGATTCTCCAGATCAAAAAATGAAATTTGAGAAATTCTATCTTCATATAGCACGAGATTCTGAAAAAGTAGTTGTTGAAGTGGCGAAAACCGTTGTACACTTATGGACAATTAGATCGAAAATGAACAACTGTAGTACCTATAACAAAGATTTCTGAAACCTTAAGCAATCTATTGATCATTAGCAATTTACTTCAGCAATCTATTGATCATTAGCAATCTACTTAAGACATATTAAATTCTCCGACTTTTGATACCTTTCGAATGTGAAATAAATCGATAGTGACGATTGATCGCATCGATAGACATTTGCCAAAAAAAGTACTGAATAGAATCAGCTAGGAAGAAAACGAAAAAAACTGTCGAGAACGAAGGAGATTGGTGGGAAGGAACTCTGTTCAGCTTCACCACCACTTCTGGTAGTGAAGAGTGGAGGGGAGAGGCTAATCCGCGGCGACCTCAAAAGGAGAAACCCTTTCAACAAACCGGGTGACGATCGAGTTTAGAAAAAAAAGTAAAAGATGATGGAAGAAGCTCGCCAAACACGCTTACAGATCAAGCAATGGAGCCCAGAGAAGAGGACGGGGTTCAGAATGAACAAGAGTGTCCAGAAATGGACTTAAAAAAACATTCGGTCAAGTTCCACTAAAAGATCAAGAGTTGGATAAAGAGAGTACTGTTTTAGAGTTATTTTTGAGAACAATGAGCTTTTCGTAATTGCAAAGAAATTGATTTAAAACTTCTAAAGCTGTTTGGCAAAGTTCAGCTCTTTTTACAACATTTCTCTTCAAAAATTTCGAATTCAGGTTAATTTACAAGTTGATTTACAAGTTGATTTGTTCAAAGTTTGATTTAGAACTCTAGAACTTGAACTAGATTGTTCAATCATGCTAAAATTGTCAGATTATCAGTAGAGTTACTGAATTTAATAAAACTAACTTATGAAGAAGTTATGAAAGTTCTTCATGATCTTCATGAAGTTTTTTCTTTGGCTATAAAGTTGAATTGAGATGTTTAAAAGTTGATTTTATGAAGTAAAGAAGAAACTTCTTGTTCTTAGATTATTTGAAAGAGCAGATCAAACAAAAACAAAGCTATCCACAATCCAACAAAGCTATCCAGAATCTAACAAAGCTATCCAGAATCCAACAAAGCTATCCAAATCTAGATCTGGCTTTTGGTCTTGAAACTATGGCTTACAGAAAGTGAACCTATTTGGGGAATCTCTGTTATAAAATCAGTGAAGTACTTGTTACAGAAGCTGTTTCAAAATGTGAGAATCAAGGTATGAATCAAAAAAAAAACATTGAATGATTGAATGAACATACATTGAATGATTTAAAATTTAAATCTAAATTGATAATAGCTTTTGAAATGCATTACCAAAATCCTCCTCAAACTCTGCCAAATCGTCATCATAATCAGGCCTTGGTATTCGCTCTTCAGGAATAATATTCAACGAATAGGTACTGTAATACCAAGGAGAGCTCATTGTTCGATGCATTTTCACAAAATTTAATAAAGATGTGCTAATATTTGTTGCTGATTGAGGGAATGACCTCAAAATTCCTGAGGCTAAGACTAAGCGGGAGGGGGGAAAAAGCCGACAAGACTCGCCACCAAACAAAATGGGAAAGATGGAGAAATGGAGAGGTTAGAGAAAGAGAAAATGATTCTTTTTCTCTTTCTTGTCTTTCTCTTTCTTGCCTTCTCTTTCTTTTCTTTCTCTTTCTTCTCTTTCTCTTTCTTGTCTTTCTCTCTCTTTTCAGATCTTTAGTTAGATCAAACCTGTGTATCTTTGACCTCAATGCTCTTTTGTACACTTCCTTTTCCCTGTTCAAGTACCGGAGGCTCTTCTTGAGTAGAGGGATACTATTAGTACATAGATAAACTTTTGGGATTTCCCGACAGTCGGAACAAGTGAAATGAAAAGATGAAGCTTTGAAAATAGAGGAAAACCGTTGTTTTGCTCTATCAAACAATTGTTTTACTCTATCAAACAATTGTTTTACTTTCTGAAATGAAAGTTGGGAGTTTGAAAAGTAACTTTTTCAGTATTGCTTTAAGATGAGCTTAATTCAGCTTTAGGATGAGCTATAAAACGTCAAAATTGGACAAATTTAAGGTACTCTCCCAAAAAATCGGAAAGAACTTTCCATCAACCCAATAGTTCAAGTAGTTTTGCTTGAAAATTGTTTCTTTTTGGTCAAATTCGTTGTCGAACTTTTGTTTTGATGACGATTTGGCAGAGTTTGAGGAGGATTTTGGTGTCTGTGCCTGTGAAAAGCAAAAGAATAAAAAGAAATGCCCAATCTATTTAAATAAATTGTTAAATCAACATCGTCAACTAAAATTTTATCATCAACATCAAGAAAACACCTGTCTTCAATATTTCTGACATTCAACTCTGATTTTTTTCAACCATTTTCAAATCTAATCTTTTTCTTACTGGTCTTTGACTTCTCCTGATCTCTATTATAGCAATTGTCATTGCTAAAGTCGCCTCTAGTTACGGAGACACAGATGGGCTAAATGCCGGTTTGTATAGAGTTATCCTCGCATGCTCATCAATGAAAAAAGATCATGGGATTAGTAGAGACACTCAAGAAATCATCAACTAGAATAGTTGTGATGAAAAGGGTCATAAATCGTGCCTAGAGGCGTCTTGGCTGACCCGTTCTTATCACTGATTATTCCCCGATTGTTGTTTTTTTGAGAGACCATATAATCGGTCAAGACTATGGTCAATGATGCAAAGTAAACAGATTAGGCTTAGACATTAGAATTTGAAATTTTGAGTCTGTTCATTTACAAGATTAAGCAAGAAAGCGAATTTTGATTGAGTTTGAGCGAATTTGAGTCAAAAGGCTATCAAAACTTACCAGCTGTCAAAACTTAACAAAAGTCATAAAGTATGTTTAGTTTGGTTTCTGGGTTCTAATAAAGTAATAAAGTGATAAAGCTTTCTGTTCTAATAAAGTAACAAAGCTTTCTGTTCTAATAAAGTAATAAAGGTTTCTGTTCTAATAAAGTGATAAAGCCTTCTGTTTTAATAAAGTAACAAAGCTTTCTGTTCTAATAAAGTAATAAAGGTTTCTGTTCTAATAAAGTAATAAAGGTTCCTGTTCTAATCAAGTAATAAAGTTTTCTGTTCTAATAAAGTGATAAAGCCTTCTGTTTTAATAAAGTAATAAAGGTTTCTGTTTTAATAAAGTGATAAAGCCTTCTTTTCTAATAAAGTAATAAAGGTTTCTGTTCTAATAAAGTAAAAAGCTTTTCAACTCTAAAATCTATTCGATCTCTTCCATCTGTCGCTCACTTCTAGATATCGATTACGTCTTTCTCTCCTTTCTCGATTCTATTGAACATTTCTCTTTTTCAAATTCATCACCAGGTGTCAGTGTAATAATAAGCGGTTTTCGGGGGAATTTCAAAGAGAAATCGATAGACCAAGAAGGTGTCGATTAGAGAAAGAAAAGAGAAAAAGAACCGGTCGCATTTCGTGTTTTGCATGTGAATGTGAATGGGATGGCTCGTTGAAAAGAACAACCACACCAGTCCTACCATTCACAAGAATGGGGCACTGTGTGAACGAGGAGAGAAATGAGCTCATATCATTTCCCTCGTGGTCAGCAGAGAATTTAAATCTGTACAACTGATTCGTCCAGCGGAATGGGAATTTTTGATTGATACTGGTCATAAATAGAATTTACAATTGGTACAACTATAGGGTTTTCAATATTTCTGATAGATTACTAGATTTAGAGCTAATGTCAAAGCTAAGGTTGTTCATTTTTCGTAGCTTATTTTATCCTTATGCAAAACAAAGTCAAGGTATTCTGTGAGCTGTCTTACTGTAGCAAAACACAACCAAATCTTTTACCAACCCGTTACAAGTCAATATTGAGTCAAAAACTCAAGAATTTGATAAAGTTAAGTAAAAAATCAAACTCTACAACTTGCTCTACGATCAATTTACAAATATTTATCATCAGATTTTGTGTGCTTCTAACAAGATTTATCATTTTATTGTCATTTTTGACGGGATAAGTGTTTGTTCTCCCCAACACTCATCAAAAGAGATCGATGAGATGAAAAGAAAAGAAGAAAAGAGACTTGATAATGGATTTATGAAAGATCTCTCTTTGATTTAGATAGAGAAACTCATCATCGATCTCTCAAATTTCGCCAAACCCAAGCGAATCGTGAAATTTTGAGGGAAACGGTTTCCCTTTTGACTCATTTTTGAGAGCTAATCAAATTGTGGGGAAGTGAAATGCAAATTTAGAAGGGCTTCAGTAATTATTGTGGACTTGTAGTGGACTGAACTTGTTCCTTTAGTGCTTTAGCCTTAGCTTTAGCCTTAGCTTTAGCCTTAGCTTTAGCCTTAGCTTTAGCCTTAGCTTTAGCCTTAGCTTTAGCCTTAGCTTTAGCCTTAGCTTTAGCCTTAGCTTTAGCCTTAGCTTTAGCCTTAGCTTTAGCCTTAGCTTTAGCCTTAGCTTTAGCCTTAGCTTTAGCCTTAGCTTTAGCCTTAGCTTTAGCCTTAGCTTTAGCCTTAGCTTTAGCCTTAGCTTTAGCCTTAGCTTTAGCCTTAGCTTTAGCCTTAGCTTTAGCCTTAGCTTTAGCCTTAGCTTTAGCCTTAGCTTTAGCCTTAGCTTTAGCCTTAGCTTTAGCCTTAGCTTTAGCCTTAGCTTTAGCCTTAGCTTTAGCCTTAGCTTTAGCCTTAGCTTTCAATTCTTTAGCCAATTTTAGTGCTGCCAGACTTTGCTTACTCGACTCAAACATTTTTACGCTTCCAGAGGTTTCAGTACCAATACAAGTCTGTTGCTCACAAGATTTAGATCTTTAGATTGTTCTTTTACATGCTCTGGGTTTACAAACTAATAAAAATCACTTTGCTGCCTTAAATAGAGTGCAATGTATCTATGAAATCTTGCGCACTTCTTTGTTAATCAGCTCATTGTCAACTCATGACAACTCATTGTCAACTCATGACAATGAGTTGACAATGAGCACTCACTTCTTATCCATGTTGACCAATCTCTGCTCAATGATTAGACTCAACTTCCTATTTTTTGAAGTGATGAGAAAATGCTGGTCAAAATCAAAAAAAAAATCGGGTTTTCAAGAGCTCTGAGAAAACCGCGTCAATACAAGAGAGGCGGTGTGCTTCAAACAGAGCTGTCCTCGAAATTTGGACCACAGAAATTGGGCTCTGAGAAAAACGCCGTCAATACAAGAGTCCCAAGGAAATTCTTGAAAAGAAAAAGAATCAAGGGGGCGAAAGCACGGATTATTTGCTTGGATTCGCTTGTGGGCGGCTTTTCTCAATTCCCGTTATGTTTCTTCAACAACACCGTGTTCTTGGGGAGAATTTGAAAGCAATCAACTTGCTAGACTAGGTATTTTCGGAGAAGTGACTGGGTTTGTTTTTGGGAAATCATTTAAGAGACTTGTAGGAAAGATAAGTGATCATAAGTTAGAAATCAAAGAACTTTTGAACACAGGATGATTTGTGTTTTGGTTTATTTAGTGCTGAAGCGATTCAGAAGATCGATCTACTGCTCGATTACGATTTAGGAGATGTTATTGAGGCTATATATTGAGCTTGGATCAACAAGAAAAGAATGGAGGAGAATGTAAAGAAAGGAATGAAAGAATGGAGCAAAAGAATGGAGCAAAAAAATGGAGCAAAAAAATGGAGCAAAAAAAATGGAGGAAAGGAATGGAGCAAAGGAATGGATCAAAAGAATGGATCAAAAGAATGGATCAAAAGAATGGATCAAAAGAATGAAGCAAAAGAATGGAGCAAAAGAATGGAGTAAAAGAATGAAGCAAAAGAATGAAGCAAAAGAAAGGAGCAAAAGAATGGAGCAAAATAATGGAGCAAAAGAATGGAGCAAAAGAATGGAGCAAGATTTAAGAACTTTAGACTTTTACATGGCTACAGAAGTCTAATCTCTTTCAAGCGTGGCTATTTCTATTCTACTTTAGACTTTTACATGGCTACAGAAGGTAAGAATGAAAATCTAAAGCTACATCAAAGTTTGATCTAGCTTTCGATATTATCAAGCCGTTTTCAAAAAAATCCGGTAGAAAGTCGTAATCGTAGTGTCGGAAAAAGCTACCGTAATCTGCTTCCGAACAAAAACAGAGTACAAAAAGAAAGCTCATTTACAAAAAGCTCATTTACAGCTATTTTTCTTCTAGATAATTTGCATTTACATTATTTTCACCTCTGAAAAGTCTACTAGGAAGATACTAAAAAGAAAATTGAAGAAATCAACTCAAGAAATCTGTATCAAAATCAAAACCCACAAACTCTTACCTTCGTTTTCGCCTTTCCGATTCAACAGTGGACTTGATTGATGTTTAAAAATGAGCTCTTCGCTTTCATTTCGACCGAATAAAAATCTCCATAGAGAGATGATTTGACTCCATAACCATAAAAAGGGCCATAATCCCTTCCACATCAATTTCTATTTAGTTTTTCAAATTTCAATTAAGAAAATTGAGTCAAGAAAGGTTAAAAGAGTCAAGAAAAGTCATGAAACGCAAAAAATGATTCAAGAAAGGTCATGAAAATCAAAAATGATTCAAGAAAGGTCATGAAAATTTGAGAAAAGCCGATTCGTTAATTGATTGACGGTGAGAAAACGATGTTGTGTCACTCAAAGGAAATAGAGATCATTAATGAAACAATGATTTATCATGTTTTAGAAATAAGCTAAACGATCAGACAATGTTATTCCCGGAGTCAAAAAGGACAAATCCTATCTTCTGTCAAAAATAACTGAAGTTTCATTCTAGTTTCATATGGCCATAAAAACAGAAAACTATGGTACTTCGAGACTTTCTTTTTCTTTGATTCTTTGACTAAAGTATTGCACATATGTGGCAAATATCAGTCATTCATTGCAATGCCAATCCGAATCACAGCTTTCAAATGCTGGTTCAAATGAAATGAGAAATGGAAATATTAGGTGTGTGAAAAAGTAATCCACATTTTTCATTTTTATTTTTTTTAAATTAATATATCTAACAATTTTTAATTTTTTGTTAACGATATATATATATATCGTCTAAAAGCTGATTTTTTTCCTCTTTCGAATGATATATTTATTTTGTTAAAAGGACGACAATAAACTACTTTCATTTTAGTTTGTAAATGGTATACACAAGTATCGTTATTCGGTAATTTGCTTTATGAGTTCAAAAAAGGGTTGAAAGCTGCGGAGGCTGCATGTCGAATTCGGAATGCGTTTGACGAAGATGATACCGCTAGGTTGATGATACCGCTACGAAGCTATTGATGATACCGCTGGGTTGATGATACCGCTAGGTTGATGATACCGCTAGGTTGATGATACCGCTAGGTTGATGATACCGCTAGGTTGATGATACCGCTAGGTTGATGATACCGCTAGGTTGATGATACCGCTAGGTTGATGATACCGCTAGGTTGATGATACCGCTAGGTTGATGATACCGCTAGGTTGATGATACCGCTACGAAGCTATTGATGATACCGCTAGGTTGATGATACCGCTACAAAGCTATTGATGATACCGCTAGGTTTTGGTTCCGACGATTCAAAGGTGGTAATGAAAGCCTAGAAGATGAACCGGTCGCCCTGAGACCTGTTCCTGATCGACCAAATAAGACGCTGTCTTCTCGAAAACCCTCGTTCAACCTCTTCAGAAATAGGCCTTACATTAAATTGTGATGGGTCAACCGTAAGGAAACGCTTGAATGCCATGAATTTTATCAAAAAGTTGGACAAATGGATACCGCATAAACGTTAAAAACGTGGATTACTTTTTCACACACCTAATATTTCGAGTAAATAAGAAATGAAAGTATTTCAAGGAAGTTTCAATCAAATTTCAATCAAATTTCCAGAAATTTTACAAATTTGAGCCTTACACAGCCTTTTTCTTAATAGGAATCAATGAGACGAACTTTGAAAGGTCATAGAAATGTCATGAACGGCTAAATGTCATGAAAAAGTCGGCTAAATGGTTGAAATCGTTGAAGAAAAGGCTCATAACAAAAATAGCTAAAGATTACTGTAAACAAGTTGTCTAGTAGCATTCTAAAAGCTGCTTTAGAATCCCATTTTCATTTTCCCATCCCATCTTCCCTATTTCCCTATTTTTGTCTCTAAACAAGCCTTTTGCACGCATTTCGATTCGTTTTTTTTTTTGCGTTTTTCTCCCCGTATTCGATTCATATTTTTCTCTCTCCGGTAAAGGAAATGGAGAGAAACGGCATTGTGGCTTGTATCGAGCAAAAAAGTGGAACATTCCTGAGATTTTTGGGCAATCATATCAGTGGAAATATTGCCTATTTTATCTAGACAATATACAGTCGACTCTCCATATAACGCTTTTCGATATAACGATTTCAAAGAGATTTCAAAGAGAAATTTGGTCTGTACCATGCTTTCTTCACTCTCGAAATACAACGATTTCTAAATTTTTTAAAAAACGAGGCGGATTAGGAAGTCCATACTTCCTAATCTAGGCGTCCATACTTCCTAATGTTCTAGGTGTCCATACTTCCTAATGTTCTAGGTGTCCATGCTTCCTAATCTAGGTGTCCATACTTCCTAATCTAGGCGTCCATACTTCCTAATGTTCTAGGTGTCCATACTTCCTAATGTTCTAGGTGTCCATACTTCCTAATCTAGGCGTCCATACTTCCTAATTCTTTTATCTTTACGCGAAATTCTTTCATAACAAGCCTCGATATAACGATTCCATTTTGCGGTCGTTATATCGAGAGTTGACTGCGGTTTTATACGATCAGAAAAATTAGATCATGACAATCTGTAGATAAATCAAAAACTCCATAAAGTGAGCCTAAGATTTTTGCCCAATTTTTGTACATTTTTGCCGTTAAAAGTTTTCAATTCGTTTGTGAACAAGAGAAATCAGTAAGCAAGGAAACAAAAGGCTGTAAAATTTACAGAATCTTTAGAAATTTGTGTAAAGTTTTTTTGGAGTTTAAGATTCGATCTATTTGACTATTTGATTCCGAGTTACTTTAGATTAGAAAAGATTGAATATTGATTTTAAAAAATCTATTTTACAGTGAAAGAATCTGTTTTACAGTTAAACAATCTGTTTTACCGTTAAAGAATCTATTTTACAGTTAAACAATCTGTTTTACCGTTAAAGAATCTATTTTACAGTGAAAGAATCTGTTTTACAGTTAAAGAATCTATTTTACAGTTAAACAATCTGTTTTACAGTTAAAGAATCTGTTTTACAGTGAAATCGTTAATAAAAAGTTGTATTTAGCTTCAATACCAGTTAAAAATAACGGATTGGGTGAAGCATTTTTGGAAGAGAGATGGAAAGAGAGAATAATTGAGAAGTCTCCAGTTGAGAGCGAAAAAATCAAGACAAATGGCGGGCGCTAACGTGGAATTTTCGATAGAATGAAGAGAAAAGAGTTCAAGCTTTCAATTCTATATGTTTCATTTTGAAATAAAAGTTCAATTTAATGTATTTTAACAAAAAAAAACGTAGAGAATGTTTTGAGAAATTTCGATTTCGATTCGATTGACAAACTTTTAAGTAAACTTTTTGCGGTTTCATGTTATAAGAACAATTGATTACAGTAGTTTTTCTAGGTAATCTAGGGTTTTTCTAGGTTTCTTTCTAGGTTTCTTTCTAGGTAAGTAGATCTAAAATATCCAAAAGAAACAAAATTTTCATTTCCACTGAAAGTTTTGACATGGGGATCGTGAACCCGGTGCGAAATTCGGTTAATCACCCGTTTTTTCTAGAAATTCCCGGTCGGCACCAAAAAAAGCTTCAATTTAGCAATAAAAGAAGAATAATAAATTCTCAATTTGCTCAATTTCTCAATTAAATGCTCAATTCCGATCAAAATCACGTGAGATTCTATTTTGACCCAAAAAAATGATTTGGATAAAATGGCTTTGAAAAAAAAGCTTACACTTACACTTAAAAGTTGGGCCAAATAGTCTTGTCCTTGTCTTGTCCCGGTTAGAAGTCTTGTCCTTTAAGTGGAACGTCGATGGTTCAATCAAGTTCAATTAAGAAATTTCGATTTCGATTCGATTGGCAAACTTTTAAGCAAACTTTTTGCGGTTTCATGTTAGAAGAACAGTTGATTACAATAGTTTTTCTAGGTAATCTAGGGTTTTTCTAGGTTTCTTTCTAGGTTTCTTTCTAGGTAAGTAGATCTAAAATATCCAAAAGAAACAAAATTTTCATTTCAACTGAAAGCTTTGACATGGGGATTGTGAACCCGGTGCGAAATTCGGTTAATCACCCGTTTTTTCTAGAAATTCCCGGTCGGCACCAAAAAAAGCTTCAATTTAGCAATAAAAATAAGACTAATAAATCTACTTTGATCTTATTTTTTGCTATAAAATTCTTTTCTATCCTAAGTCGCATCCAGAATTTCAAAAACTCTTAAAAATTGTGGAAATTCCTAGAAGTACACGTAGTGATCTTTATCAAATTTTGGTCGGTTCTCATCCCCATCATCTTTCCCTTTATCATTTTTTGCGAACCGTATTAGTTTTTTTATTTTGCGTATTTTGCGAACCAAATAGGCTGACTGGCTTGTGATTCATTTATTTATCTCGAAAAGAGCCTTTTTTTTTCTTCAGAAATATTAGGTTGGCAACTTAATAATGACGCGTCACTACTTAACATGTTTTTTGTAATTTCAAGCGCCGTTTCTTCCCTCTTTTTTGCATATATACAAAGTAAAAGATATCTGCATAAATAACATTTAGTGCTGCAAATTTCATCATTCGCTTTTTGGCAAAAAATGGAGGACAAAAAATTCCGTATTCGAGCTGCATTGTTCTACGATTTTAAACAAGGAAAATCACCAGCTGAATCTCTTCGCACGATCATCACTGTTTTTGGGGAGGAAAGTATACACATTCGGCAATGTCAACGATGGTTTCAAAGATTCCAAGGCGGCGATGAAAGCCTCGTAGACGAGCCACACCAAGGACATCCTCCAGAAGTGGTCGACGATGACTTGCTCGCCTTAATTGAAGATTGCCCAACCCTCACCGTTCGTGAGTTGGCAGAAATATTTGAAGTATCCCATACGACAATCAAAAACTATTTACACAAACTTGGGAAAAGAATCGAGTTGGAAAATGGGTTCCTCACGAACTGACCCAAAGCAACAAAATGTCGCCTCAATTTTGTTACAAAATTGTAAATCAAACGACTTTTTTCACAGGGTTTTGACTTCTGACGAAACGTGGATCAACTACGAGAACGTTAAGCGCAAAAATCAATGGCTATCTGCTGGGCAGACCCCTCAAACCACTCCCAAACCTGATATCCATGGGATAATGCTCTGTTGCTGGTGGAACTTCAAGGGATTGGTGCATTGTGAAGTGCTGAAACCTGGCCAAACCGTCGATGCTGATCTTTATTCGAAGCAATTAATGAGAGTTAACGAGCCTTTGAAGAAATTGGGGCTCAAACCGGAGAGAGTCAGATTTTTACACGACAACGCAAAACCTCACACTGCAAAGATCACTTATAAGAAAATCGAGAAACTTGGCTGGAAAGTTTTGCCCCACGCATCTTATTCACCTGATCTGGTTCCTTCAAATTACTTTTTGTTTCGGTCGCTGAAGCACTTTTTAGAGGGAGAAAAGTTCGATGATCATGCTCAGGTCATAAAAGCAGTGAATGACTACTTCGCCTCAAAAACTCCCAAGTTCTTCGAGGATGGAATCCGGGATTTGCGCAGAAGATGGGAAGAAGTCATAGATACTAATGGAGAATACCTTTCGAATTGAAAGCTCTTCTTTTGTGTTTTTTTGAAATAAATGATTTGTTACATAAACGCGTCATTATTAAGTTGCCAACCTAATACTTGTCGTACTTGTCGTAAGGTACTTGTCGGTTATACATCCACAAAGACTCATCTCCGTTAAGCATCTCCATCCGAGTCTTCTCGGTTATCGATTTTCGTTCGACTGATTGACTGATCATTTCAGACGAGCTTCATTACTTCACTGAACATAATCACCACGCACAAGTTGTCAGCTTCTTGCTGTCAGCTTCTTGCTGTCAGCTTCTTGCTGTCAGCTTCTTGCTGTCAGCTTCTTGCTGTCAGCTTCTTGCTGTCAGCTTCTTGCTGTCAGCTTCTTGCTGTCAGCTTCTTGCTGTCAGCGTTGAGTCTCTGTGGATGTCTAACCGAAAAGTTCTAACTAACTTTTTATTTCTAACTAATATTTATTCAAAAATAAAATAGAAAAAAATGCTCTTTTCAAAAACTGTCTTTAAATATTTAAATATTTCAAATCAATTTAAGTAACTTTATTATTTGATTGATTGATTTGATTGATTAAATTGATTGATTTGATTGATTTGATTGATTCGATGACTTGATTGATTACAAAAATCTATAAGAATTTTGTAATCAAGAACAACTTCCAAGTTTTCAGTAAGGTTTTTAAAGAAAATAAAGCAGAAGAGAGACAAGAAAAGAATCAAAAGAAAAGAATCAAAAGAAAAGAATCAAAAGAAAACAATCAAACAATCAGAAACTAATCCAATCAAAAAGCCAATCAGTATTTGATTCTAATATTTGGATTCAAATTCAAAAACGGCACTGAATTCAGCATTCTCCCATGATCAAAAGGTGAAATCAAGTGGCCTTGACGGTATGCAAAAATTTTCGATTCTCTCCTTCGTCTCTTTTCACTTCTTTGTTGAAAAAGAGGTCATAAATCGGGCTTGCTTGGTGGAAGACTTCAAGGACTTTGAAAGAATTGTAAAAAGATAGATGCGAAATCCTAATTATATTGAAATGAATGTAAAAGAATGAAAAATGAAAATGAAAATTAGTAGATGAGAAATCGAATTGATATTTAAAAGCTGGGATCCTTTCTTTTGAAAAGATAATATTATAGCTAAAGTCTGACTGAATAGGCTTGAAAAATAGAATTAGTCATTCAAGACTCGAGTTTCATAGTTTTCTATGCACTTTGTGCTCAAAAAGCACTATTTCTGGCAAAAAAAAAGGTCAGAAAGCATTGTTTCTTGATTTCTTTAGTGTAAAAACATCTTAGTGAAGCCTAAAGTGATACTCTAGGTAGCTTGTGCTTAGCTTAGCTTAGATTTTTAGACACAAAAAGGCGCTCATTGTCAAACAAGTTTGATCTTATCAAAGAAAAAGAAGCTTTTCGTTATCGTCTTCTCTCTAATAGTAGTGCATCCTGAGCGTTGTCTAAATTGTTCGAAATCTCGAGAACCGCTTATCAGAACCTATCGATGTGGAATCGAAAAATGTAGCTGACAATGAGATCTAGTGGGGGATTAGAGTGTTGAGCTTCTGCGAAAGCTTGGAAACCGTAAAATCGTCATCAACTCGGCTCAGCGCAGTGCACTACTATTAGAGAGAATACGGTAAACAGTTTTTAGCATTTCTTCAGTGTAAAAACATCTTAGTGAAGCCTAAAGTGATACTCTAGGTAGCTTGTGCTTAGCTTAGCTTAGATTTTTAGACACAAAAGTGCGCCCATTGTCAAACAAGTTTGATCTCATCAAAGAAAAAGAAGCTTTTCTTTACCGTCTTCTCTCTAATAGTAGTGCATCCTGAGCGTCGCCTAAATTGCTCGAAATCTCGAGAGCCGCTTATCAGAACCTATCGATGTGGGGTCGGAAAATGTAGCTGACGATGAGATCTATTGGGGGATTTGAGTGTTGAGCTTCTGCAAAAGTCTGGTAACCGTAGAATAGTCACCAACTCGGCTCGCCAGAGTGCACTACTATTAGAGAGAATACGGTATTTAAAAGTTGAAACTATTGAATTAAGCTCTTTATATTAAAGCAATAAAAGCAATAAAGCAATAAAATAGCAATAAAATAGCAATAAAATGCTTTCTTAAGAAGAACTGAGTTCTAATCAATAAACATGGTGAACTGGGTGATCGAATGTTACAAAATACTCTCGCTTTCTCTCAAAAAAAACAGACAAAAGCCAACTTTTCGGTAGTTTTCCTTCTTTTTTCGTAAAATCGAGACCAAACAGGTTGAGAAAAAGACACAAATAGACAAAATGGACTCTCATACAAGTGAAGAGAGGTGAGGCAACAGATTGGAGTCATTTTCCCCGTGCTTCGGCAAATAGTCAGGCAAATGTCTACCCCATTTCTCGGTTCCACTCATTCAATGATTGCATCAATGATAGTGGATGATAAGCTTTAGTTTTGAAGATGAGTTCTAGAGAGAAAAAAAGCTGGTGGATAGGCTTTTGATTCCAAAGAGTTACTTCTGATACTGATTTTGGTTCAACATTTAGTGAATGGGTCTATCCGTAAAAGTGATCAGTTTTTATAAGTCATTTGGCTTTATTGGGCAAGTTAAAAGGGATTGGGCAAGTTGAGAAGGATCTAGCTTTGGATCAGCTACTTTTTGAACTTTAGATCAGCTACTTTTTAAATGCAGAACATTTTGAACAACTACAAAGATTGTTTTTTCACAATCTTTGAAATTTGCGAAATGAAATTACGCGCAATCATTCACATTCACAATCACATCTAAGACCAGCTACTTTTAAAACTTTAGATCAGCTACTTTGTCAGCTACTTTGTCAGCTACTCTGTCAGCTACTCTGTCAGCTAATTTGTCAGCTAATTTGTCAGCTACTTTGTCAGTTACTTTGTCAGCTACTTTTTAAACGCAGAACTTTTTGTACAAGTAAAAAGCTTGCTTTTCCACAATCTTTGAAATTTGCGAAATGAAAAGATCCACAATCACATCTAAGACCAGCTACTTTTTGAGCTTTAGATCAGCTACTTTTTAAACGCAGAACTAAAGTTCAAAAAGTTTCTTTGAAATTAGCGAAATGAAAACATCTACAATCATCCACAATCACACCAATCTTAAACAAATAAATCGATAAACGGAGAACGGTTGGTTTAAATTTTTAGATCTTCAGTTTAAATCTTCAATGAATGATTGCAGCTTTCAAAAAAATCTAATAAGATAGATAAAAATGTATAGAAAATGATAAGTTGGAAAGCTTTTCTTGATCTATTCATAAAATTCGCAAAATAACAAATTATTGCTTGGGTTTCATGGACGGTCTTTCCTTTCCATTTTCTCACTTGCACTCCGAGACCCATTCATCAAGGGCCACTCTTGGAGAAGATTCGAATGGAAAAGAATGGAAAAGAATGAAGAAGAATGGAAAGGAATGGAAAAGAAATTGAAAAAGTCTCTTCTTTTTTTGATAGCAACAAGTTTTCTTCTGAAAAAGGCGAACGAGTGGCCAACGAACGAGAGAAGAATTCATTTTGGGCCACTCGGGCCTCAGATGATTGATCGTTCGGGAAAGAGAGAAGAAAATTTTACTAGCGGAATTTATAATAAATCGTAAACCTTTCTAGAAAGAAAGCTACAGTTTTTAGTTATTCAATTGACTTTTTGGCCATTTGATTACAATTTTCAAATACTAAAGTCAATGTTTAAGCCAGTCCATGTTTTTTAGTTGACAACCTAACTTTGAGCTCAAATATCTTGGTGTTGGGCTGTTCAATTTAAATATTCTTGGTATCATTGGATGCGCCAAGTCTTTCCCTATCGATTGGTACAAAAACAATTCAAATTCGACAGCCATTCAGATGATTGATCGTTGGGGTTTGAGCATTTGAGATTGAGCATTTCTTCAGTGTAAAAACATCTTATTGAAGCCTAGAGTGATACTCTAGATAGCTTGTGATAGCTTAGCTTAGATTTTTAGGGACAAAAATGCACTCATTGCCAAACAAGTTTGATCTTATCAAAGAAAAAGAAGTCTTTAGTTACCGTCTTCTCTCTAATAGTAGTGCACCCTCAACGTTGCCTAAATTGCTCGAAATCTCGAGAACCCCTTATCAGAACCTATCGGTGTGAGGTCGGAAAAATGTAGCTGACAATGAGATCTAGTGGGGGATTAGAGTGTTGAGCTTCTGCAAAAGCTTGGAAACCGTAAAATAGTCATCAACTCGGCTCGCCGGAGCGCACTACTATTAGAGAGAATACGGTAAGTCTACTTTCGTACTGTAAAGCTGTAAGGCCTAATGTACTGTAATATCTAAAGATATTGGAATCAAATCATTGCCTATTTTAACGTTATCCACTGCCAACCATTTGGCTAAATGCACACAGCTAATAGTAAGCCATTTGAATGCTGTTAGGCCTAGGATATTGGGACTATTGGAGAATGGGACTATTAGATATTGGGACTTTACTGTGACTCCTTACTGTTACTTCTTACTGTTACTTCTAACCTTTAAATACTTCCTTTTAAGTGAATAAACATTAAAATAAAATCTACAAAGTTTATAAGGACAAAATTTCCAAAATTAATAGCATTCTTAAAGCAAAAAAAATTATGTTTACATAATGAGGATCGTTAAAAAGCGATGCAGAGGTTGATGGGGAAAACACGCAGAAAATCTTGCAAGACGGATCTCTTTGAGGACAACTATCTATCAAATCGTTCTTTTCTCGTTTCTTTCCATTTTTTTTTCTAATCTTTCTTTCTGTCCGATTCTCCCCTTTTTGATCAAATCGTCAGGTCAAATCGGACAGAGATTCGGGACAGCCGCCACTCTTTTTCATCTTTCCCACTTCTTTGTGTTCTCCTTTTTTAATCCCATCAATGCAATCGGTTGAAAAACGTTTATGTGAACTTTTCTTCTTTATAGAAACTTTATGGAGACTCTTCTTCTTGTTGTTCTTGATTTATTTGAAAAGATAATTAGAGAAAAAGAGCAACATTGAGCGAGTTTCTTGGAGAAGGACAAGAAGCACAAATTTTCATTTCATTTAGTTGCCAAGAGTGAACGATTTTCAATGTTATCAAATTGTTTTATAAAATCTAATTCTATTCTACTTTAGCTTGAGACAAATTGTTTAGAAAATTGAGTTATTAGTTCTAAAAAGCCCTAGAAGATATCAACCCATTCGAAACCGCAGCGTTTTTTCTTTTTTTTTCGTCTGCGGACCAAGCCTTTTTTGACATTTTTGACTCCGAAGCAGTTTATCCAGATGGTTGGAAAGACTTAAGAGAGTCTCCTACACCATTTGTTTTTGATGAAGAACGATTTGAATTTGACTTCAGTACTTTTCAAGATCCTATCGATTATTATTCTTATTTTATCGACGACAAATTAATCAATATGTTAGTAGGCGAATCTAATAAACATGGAAAAAGGAAAACAAACTGGCAGGATTTCGATGCATAATCTTTCAAGCTCTTCCTGGCTCTGTATCTTCAAATGGGAATCGTCAAATTACCGAGGATTCGTGACTACTGGAGTAGCAGGCCTGGATTAGGAGGATTTTCCCACATGTCCCACATTATGTCAAGAGCAAAATTTGAATCTATTCTTCGAAACCTGCGTTTTTGTGATAATGAACTGGATCCTGTAGAAGATCGGCTTTATAAGATTAGAGCTATTATGGAACATTTCAATGCAAAACCAGAGGTTGCATTGATTCCGGGTAAATATGACACGTCTTTTTTGCTCACGTAATTTGTAGATCTGTTACAATCGGAATATACATGTAATGCTGAAAAACAGCAAAAAAAACCAATTAATTGAATGAAAATAGCTCAATTAGCGCTGCAGCGAATAATCGCTGCAGCGGTCCGTTCCTGAGTTTTTGCTGCAGTGATTATTCGCTGCAGAAGTTTCGAATGGGTTAAGAAATCATACTTTTCGGAAAGTCTCGGAATTTCGGAGAGTTTTGGAAAGTCTTTTGAAAAGCTGATGTAAGTAAGTAAGAAGAGATTAAGTAAGTAAGAAAATTCCAGGATAATTGTCAAATTAGATTCGTTTAATTCCTAAAAATCCTGAAGAAATCAGGCAAATTGAGGCAAAAGTTCAAAAAATTTAACGATTGATTTTAAATATCATCATTCTTCAGAAAGTATTCTCAGGATTGGCAAGAGTTCTTCTATAGAAATTTGACGCATTTTAGAAAACAATTGTCGAACTACTTAAGAAGATGTACATCAAAAATTGGCTATCGGACATTTGATACGCGCCCCGCTCCCTTTCCGATTGGCAAACAAACTTTGAGCTCAAATATCTTGGTGTTGAGCTGTCCAATTTCAATATTCTTGGTATCATTGAATGCGCCAAGTCTTTCTCTGTCCATTGGTACAAAAATTATTCAAATTGGGCAAAGGGGACCGGGCTTCCTTTTTTACGCGGCCCGTCCCCTTCGCCATTGGCGATCTAACTTTGAGCTCAAATATCTTGGTGTTGGGCTGTGCAATTGAACTCTTCTTAATGCCATTGAATGCGTCAAGTTTTTCTCTATCGATTGGTACAAAAACTATTTAAATTGAACAGCCCAACACCATGATATTTGAGCTCAAAGTTAGATTGCCAATCGGAAAGGGGGCGGGGCGCGTATAAAAGGAACGCCCAGCTCCCTTTGCCATTGGCAATCCAATTTGAACCATTTTTGTACCAATCGATAGAGAAAGACTTGGCGCATCTAATGATATCAAGAATATTTAAATTGAACAGCCCAACACCATGATATTTGAGCTCAAAGTTAGATTGGTACTGGTAAAGGGTCGGGGCGCGTATAAAAGGGTCCAAAGTCCCGCCCCATTTTGCCATTGTCAATCAAATGCCCCAAAATCTCAAAAATACAATTAAACCACAGTAAAAAGCAGTTCAAATTTTCAGACTTACCCCTCACACTGCCGAATCTCGATGGACTGAAGGGTTCGGCCAAAAGAAGACTCATTTCCGCATCGATGCCTTACAAATGATGAATCTGACAATTGGCTAGTCAGCAATGAAATTCGGAAAACAAAAATCGCAAAAAAAGTGAAGCAAAGTGAAATCGATAAGCAAATCGGCTCAAAATTCTCTTGCGAAAAGAGGATTTGAGCGGATATTATGTGGATATCAACAGATCGTTGGGGAAAGATTTGAGGAAAAGTGAATTGACAAGCAGCGTTCATTTTGGAGATTCGAATTGGGATGAAATGGAGATCATAATTGATGGAAATGGAGATCATAATTGATTGAAATGGAGATCATAATTGATCAAAATTTGAAAGAATTTCGAAAAATCGATTTTTTTTTTCTATCGAAGAACTACATTGAATTTGATACTTTTAAAAGGAAATTTGATGGAATTTGCTTTTATAATAATAATAATACTTTATTCAAACGATAAAGTGAAAGAAATCATAGAGAAATGCACAGTGATACTTAATCATACAATACATACTGAAATCAATAAGCCAATTACTTACGGTAAATTACTTACTTTTAAAAGTAATAGGCTCAAAATCCTCTAGCGAAACGAGGAAAGTACCCTAAAGTCGCGAGTATAAGTTCTGTTTGGTTTTCGCTTGCAAATTGACGGCTGTCTCCGGTGCGGTGTGTCGAGGGTTCGAACCCCGCTGCAGCATAACTTTTTTGCTTTTTAAGAACAATAATAGAAGTAAATTTATTGAGGGTTATAGCAATTTTATGCTGTTATTTGTTGCTCCGGACGTGGCTCGGCGCGTCCGCCCTGCTCCTCTCCGGTGCTCAGTCTTATGGATCCCTCCCTGGCCTCTTCATCCGGCCAAAGTCCACGTCGACGGTCGAAAGAGATGCTTTCCAGCGTCTTCTTCAACACTATCGTCTGGATGTATCCATGCACATAACAAATAGCAATGGTGATAGGCTGTCACCCTGTAGTATCCCGCGCTCCAAGAACAATAATAAACGTTTATATAACAATAAAAATGTATAAAAACCCAACAAAAAGAAATTCAAAGCAATTAAAGCGAATGTAAATTAAGGCAGAACTTATACTCGGATGAACTTATACTCGTGACTTTAGGGTAATTGAATTTCAGCGTTGAAAATGAGCGAATTTAAATTAAAATTTATGCTAAAAATTGTTAACAAAGAAACTTTTATCAAAAATTTTAAAAATAAGAGATTGCGAGGATTGGATTTGATTAAATTGGATTAAATCGAAAAATTTTTGAGATTAAACTCCAACAAGAAAGATAAAACAGAAGAATTTTGGGGTAAAAAGCAGATTTTAGAAAAATCGCTGAGAATTCTGACTAATGATTAAAGTTTTTAAACGATTAAGTTCTGCTGAAAAAGCCGGCGAAGTGAAAAGCCAGCAAATGGAGCTGTTAATGGAAATTCAGAGAAATCGTTCAATAGAATGTGCTTTGAAAAGAGCGTTTTGGTGAAAGGCTTGCTTTTCTTCATGAAAATTCACTATTGTGAGGGATTTTTGGTCATGAAATCGTTGAAAAATCAAGGAGCAGATGAAGAAATGTGCTGAGAATTTAGGAAAAAACATCGAAATTCTAGCAATTTCAGCAAGCAATCTCTCTTAATCTCTCTTAATCTTTATCACTGAGAATTCTGACTAACGATTAAAGTTTTTAAACGATTAAGTTTGGCTCTTTTTTTCTAGAGAAAAATGAAGTGAAAAGCCGGCGAATGGGGGTGTTAATGGGGAGGAAATCGGGTCGATTTCACTCTTCAAATCGGATTTTGAAATGGGAGAATAGTGAGGTTTTTGGCTGTGAAAATTGAAAGCAAACAAGCAAATTGAAATGCAAAAGTTTAAGAGCTATAACAAAGGCTTTAGAAAAGGCTTGACTTTGTTTGGCTTTTGGTTTTAAAAGAAAAGAAATGCTTCTGAAATCAGCTACAAGTATTGCCTACACGCTATAAGCATTGCCGTTCAATTAGAACAGACAAAATTTAGGCACAGAGATGAAAAGTATTGCAAAGAAAAAGAAGAAAAGAATTTCTTTGCAAAGAAATGACTTTTGCAAAAGTTAGCTAAACTTTTTTAACTAAACAGAAATCCCAAAAGCTCTTCGTTGCTCGTGTTCGGGACAAGTGCATGAGAACTCGAAAATGAAAGAGATTTTCAAGGGTTAACAGCAAATGGCTTGAGAATGAGACAAGAAAAAAAAAAAGAGCTTTTCCAACTGGTAAATCGTAAAGCTAAAAAGTTGACTGTTTTTGGCGCAATTATCGAAGTCAAAAATAAGTTGAATAGGCTTTACTAGCTCTAGCTACTCTTTAGCTTTAGCTGCACTTTACCTTAGCTACACTTTACCTTAGATACTCTTTAGTTTTAGCTACACTTTACGTTAGCTACACTTTTCCTTAGCTACTCTTTAGCTTTAGCCGAATAGTTTTAGATCTAGTAATCCCAGTTTCCTAAAGACAAAATGTTTCAGCTTTAAAAAGTTAGTTCAATAAAAGTTATCGAAATTATATTTGCCATTAAGCTAACGTCCAGAGATCTTAGAGTTTAGAGGATTCAGGAATTCAAGAAGTCAAGAATACAAGAAGTCGAGAATTCAAGAAGTCAAGAACTCAAAAATTCCAAAAAAGTTCAAATAAACCTCACAGAATTTTTCCAATGACCACTAGGTATTTCCTTCTTTCTTCTTCCCCTTATCTTTCCTTCTTTCCTTCTTCTTCCCCTTATCTTTCCCTCTTTCTCTTGGCAAGTTAAGGACTGGATAGCTCAGTGGTTAAAACAATAGCCCGGAAAGGAAAAGAAAGTCGAGGGTTCAAGTTAACTGCCTCTAGAGTAAAGGAATCAAATGTTAACAAACAGTGAATCCCCTAGTTAACTTCCTCTAGAGTAGAGGAATCGAATGCGCTGTGGTGTAGTGGTTAGTACGGTAAGCGAAAGGTCGCGGGTTCGAGTCCCGGTGACGCACCAGTTTTTTGATCTGTCATAGTTCGAACTCCTTGACCGAAAATCTACTTTTTATTAATTCCTTTGTACTTTAGTAGCATCTGATTAACCCCAAAGATGAAAAAGATGTTCAAAAACTCGTCGAATCTAATAGTTTCGAGAAAAAGAGTGATGTAGAAGTGATTCTATTCATTTTACAGCATTTTACAGCGATTTCTCGCGGCTATTTCGCCCGACCGGTTCCCCCTTTCAATAGATCGCCTTTCTCGCATACTTAAGTCAAAATTACGAGAAGATTATCCGAAAATTACAGCCAGCTTTCACAAATCCAAAAGCTAACCAAGAAATTGGTAAAAACTTGTATTCTATAGAAAGAAATGACCTCGAATCTTTGACTTTTTTTTTTCAAAACCACACCGTTCTACTCATTTGTCCTTTTTCAATGTTCCCTTTCACTAGAGAATAGAGAAAAAATGTCAGAGAATTTTTCAGGAAACTTTTATGGAAATGTGAAAGATTTGGGGAGAAGGGTTTTTGTCTTGTTTTTGGAGGAAATTTGCAAATGATTGAGGGTGTGGTTTACAAGAGAATGAGTACAAGAGAATGAGTACAAGAGAATGAGTACAAGAGAAAGAGTACAAGAGAATGAGTACAAGAGAAAGTAAAGTGTTTTCTCTGAAGTTTTTCTGTAGTTTATCTATTTCTAAAAGGCATCTAATTCAGAAAAACCACTGTAATCAAGCTATCAATTTCAATTTGAGTTAATTTTGGTCTCATTCGACGCGCAATTTGATTCTCCATCCAATGCTAGTCAAGAAAAGTCAAAATCAAAGGATTGGTGCTGAGAAAAACTTGGAATTGCCAAGCAAAAAAGAATTGACAGATATTTTCGCTACAAGTCTAGTAACTATCGTTAGACTGGATGCAATAACTGTAAGATTAGATTAAATAGTGATTCGAGTTTGATAGCTCTGAATTTTCAGTTACTGAAAGTCACAGAGTGAAAACCATTCCAATATTGCATGGGTGAGCCAAAAAAAAGAGTTCAAGTGTGCCATGAGATGTGTTTCTTTTCTTTTCTCATTTCCCCCCTCTTTTCCGCTCAAAAACCCAAAAACCGCAATACATAGCAATGAGAAAATGGAAATTCAGAGAAATCGTTCAATAGAATGTGCTTTGAAAAGAGGATTTTGGTGAAAGGCGTGCTTTTCTTCATGGAAATTCACTATTGTGGGGGATTTTAGTCATGAAATGGTTGAAAAATCAAAGAGCAGATGAAGAAATGTGCTGAGAATTTGGGAAAAAACATGAAAATTTTAGCAATTTCAGCAAGCCTCTTAATCTCTCTTAATCTTTATCAAATTCAAAACCATGCCCAGTTCAGTTTAGGTAAGTCAAGTCTAGCTTGGGGAAAAGTCCTTTTCTCACTACAGTTCTTAAAAGTATCTAGACAATCAGTGATATTAGAGAAAAATATAGAAATTAGTCGGCTGAGTATCTTTATTATCTGTAAAATAGAGAAAAAAGCACGGAATTTAGGTTTCCGGTTTACTTTAGAGATACACTACTGGACAATGAAATATCAGATTTCAAAAACATCCTCACTTTCGCGCCTCTGTAACTCCCTTGTCTTTACCGTATTTCTAAATATTAATATTACCATTGTGTAGCCCTTGAAAAGAGCTTTCAGAAAATGTATAACACTAATAGTTTAAACTCAAAGACAAGGGAGTTACAGACGCGCGAAAATGACGATCGTTTTTCAAATATGATATTTCATTGTCCAGTACTGTAAGAGAGTAAACTCTAAGAAAAGTTGAGAATATTAATTACAATTGCTATCCGGATAGCTGATTAACTGAAGATCTAGATTAACTGAAGATCTAGAAAGTGTTTGGAGTAAATATCGGAAGAAATTCAATTCAAAAAAGAAATGAAAACAAACAAATTGCTCATTTTCTCATTTAGAAACTTGTTTCGATAATGCTAGCTGTTTTAATCGGAAATGAGACAAAAGTCGAGGTACTTTACAGTCGAAAGTACTTTACAGTACGGTTTTAAAGTACTGTAGAGTACTGTAGAGTACTGTAGAGTACTTTCAAGATACATTGAGAAACTTCTACCTATTAAATTTGCTATTAAAGCCAATGTGAACATGTGTTTTGTCATTAGGTTGACAATTTGTTGTGAATGTTTGTGGGGAATGACCCGGATCTTGCGGAAAAGGGCCGAATACGATGAAATTGACGAATGATCGGTGGATACACATCTGCTTCCTTCCTCTCATTCTATCTTTTTCCTCTTTCTACTCCTATCCGATTCAAATCAATCACCCAACAGAAATCTCAAGATCGTGATTTGGGTAAGGTTGAAGGCAACAGTTTGGCTTAATAACGGCTCCGATCAGTTTTGATTCTAGATCAGCTCTAGATCAGCTCCGGTTCTAGATCAGCTTTGATTCTAGATCAGCTCCGGTTCTAGATCAGCTTTGATTCTAGATCAGCTCTAGATCAGCTCCGGTTCTAGTTCAGCTTTGATTCTAGGTCAGGCTCGATTCTAGATCAGCTTTAATTCTAGATCAGGGTCGATTCTAGTTCAGCTTTGATTCTAGATCAACTCCGCTTCTGGATCAGCTCCGGTTCTAGATCAACTCCGATTCTCGATCAACTCCGACTCTTGATCAACTCCGGTTCTACATCAGCTCCGTTTCTAGATCAGAAACGCGGATTTTGAACCAAAAAAGCGATTGATTCAGATCCAATCTTGCAAAACTGTGTATATTCAAATGAAAGCCTTTGACTTTAGAGAAGATATTTCAGAAAATGTTCACCAGATGTTTCTCGTGATATTCACTGACAGACGGGGACTAAAAAGAGGAAAAAGAGTGGAAAGAAACGCGCAATCCTTTCTTTTTCTTCCCTCAAATCCCCGTCTTCTTCTCAATACCAATCCACCCCCGATTTTATTCGATGGTTTGATTGGTTCTTCTTTCCTTTTCTTCTTTTCATCTCGTTTTGTGGGTAAATCTAGTCCAGCTGTGTGTGTGGATCTTCTGGGAAAACATTAACCCAAAGACTGGTAGCCACAAAAATTATTGAGTAATGTTTAAAGGAACCTGAGAAAACAATATTGGCAAGCAAGTTCTAATTCGAGTTTTCTAAAAGGCACTTATTTTAGTCACTATAATCAAACTGTAATCAATGACACTGTAATCAAATTGTCATTGTTAGCCTCATTTAGATTCATTCGATCAGCTCAATTTTTGTGTCATTTCATGAGGAATCATAGAGCTTAGTCAATGAAATCAAAAAGTCGGCTGATTGGATGAATGAGTTGAATGATTTGAATGATTTGAATGATTGGAATGAGTTAAATGATTTAAATGATTTAAATGATTTAAATGAGTTGAATGAGTTGAATGATTTGAATGAGTTGAATGAGTTGAATGATTTGAATGATTTGAATGGTTTGATTACAGTAGTTTTCTGAAATGAGTATCTTTTAGAAAACGGGAAACAGTTAGAGATAGTAGCTAGAGCTAAGATCAACAAAAGTAGCTAGAGAAATGAAATCAGATTTATATCTATCAGATTTCTAATCTATTCAAGAACCAATCAATGTGTTTCATAGTCAGAAAATTTAAAGAAAAAGAATGTTTATATCTCGTCAAACGGAAAGGCCAAGAAAAAATGAAGTCAAGACAGAGTGGGGGGGAAACGATTTTATGTTGTGGTCCGGCAACAAAGGGGAGACTGATGGACGGGTGGAGGAGGAGGGGTGGGGTGGGGTGAGGTAGAGCACATGTGGGCCTTTCCTCATCCACTCTCTAACCAACCGCTTGTCTTTGTTGTCTCCTAGCCTGATCATTGCATGAAATTTTGCAAATAAGTCTTTTCATTCTTTTGTACTTCTGTTTCAAACCAACAAATGCATCATTTGAGCTACGGTTTCTTTCATTAATTGGTGAATTTGTTATTTTTCAAACAGAATTACGAAAAGATGAAAGAAAATGCATTTGCCAACCAAATAGCAATTGTTTTGGTTAAATATTTGTAGAGGATATTGCTTAAAACTAGTAAATTGTAGTTTCCTTGGGTACAATTTCACTAGTACCAAGATCAAGATCACTTAAAACCAACTTGCTGCTGTTTCTCACTGTTTAGCACTTAAAACCAACTCAAAGCTTGCTATTTAAGGATCTTCACTGTATAAAGAGAATCTTAGTTAGCATGCTATGCGACGATAGAATCTACAGTACCACTGTAGTACAATGAAACAATAAATGATTGGATTAATGCCACGATTAATGCCATGATTAATGCATTAATTCAATCATTTATCTATCCACTTTTTAAAAAAAATCAAGGACATGCTTAACAGGTTTAACAAAGAGAAAAAGCTGAGATTTCAGTTACTCCAACTTGTCAATTGTCAATTGTCAATGTCAAAGTCAAACTACAGCCTTTTCTTGTGTGAGTCTTTGCCATTTCTTTAATCTTTAAATCTCTAGATCCTCTCTAATCTATCGATGAAAGCTCCTTCTTCATGCATTATGAAGAGTCAATGATAGATCCATCAAATAGGCTATTTTCGTTCTTTTTTGGGGAAAGTCATGGGTTGAGGGTGAGAAAGGAGGAAATGAGTAGCTGCTAGTGGTGAAAAATGGCTGAAGCAATGAAATGAGCAAGAGTAAGAGTAAAAGGATTTGAGAAAAGTAAGAGTAACAGGATTCGGGCTCCTAGTCAACTCTATAAGTTGGAGTTTACAAGGTTTACATTTCTTTAGCTTTGCATCGAATGATACTTCATTCTCAAGTATCGGATTTAGGCTTAAGAAGAATAGATAGAGGATAAAATAGATATTAGATAGATAAAAAGAATAGAGAGATATAATAGAGACAAGATTACGATAGTTTTTTTCGAAGTTGACGCTTTTTAGAAAACAAAGCGTCAACTGATACACAGAAATATCAGCAAGTCAGCAGAAGATCTCAATTTTATCTTGTTTTCAATTTAGGCTTCAAAAAATATCGTAAACTAGGGGAATTCTAAACTTTACGCCCAAAAGCCTAAGCTTTACGCCCAAAAGTTTAAGCTTTACGCCCAAAAGTTTAAGCTTTACGCCAAAAAGCCTAAGCTTTACGCCCAAAAAACGATAGATGAAGAACAAATGCTGTTGTCAGTTGTTGTTTGGCAATCAAATCTCAAATCATATCCAGTGAAAAACATCGGACTACAGTTGGGATAAAAGCAATAAAAAAACATCCGGTGAACCCGTGAAACTAGGTGAATCTGTCCCCTTTTCCCCTACCAACATTCATTCATTAGCCTATCTGTCGGCCATAAATCTATCTCACAGAACATTCGTTCGCTCGCCTGTTTCCCCATCTTTCCCATAAAGTGTTTCCCAAAAAAACAAGCTGTGCCATGAAATAGAGATTTTATGAAATAATTAGCTATACGAAGCTTGGGGTAATTTTCTTTATCATCTAGAGTACATGGACGCTACAAACTACAAGGCTAGACTACAAACTCTTGTAGAAACGGGTAGAATAGAGATTTTTGTAAACTTTTTTTACTAAAAAATTAAGCAAACTTTAGGCTTTTGAATGACACTAAAACCAAGAAAATCCATCATTGAGAACGAACCATTTATAGCTATTTGTAGTCTAGTCCTGTGGGACGGGACTACAAGCCTGAAGAAAAGCGCTATAACCCAGCGCCGAGAGCACGATTTGGTCTGATTTTGGTGTCATTCAATAGCCTAAAATTTGGCCTAATGTTTTCGTTTTCAAAAAGTTTTCAAAAATATCGTTTCTACAAGAGTTTGTAGTTTGGTCAATAAGTAATGGCAAACTTGCTGGGAGATCGTCTCAAACTTAACCAAACTTAACGAGTTTGGTCTGGTTTAAATCCTTTAAATCCTTTCCTTTTTCGAAAGCTGTATTTAATGTGAACACAGTAGCAAAGGCCATTTGTTGATTAAGTTTTCAAAAATATCGCTTCAAATTTACTCAGGAGAAATTCCTTAACATTTTTTCGTTAACAAGAAGGATTTACTGACTTTAAACTTGAAAAAAACAAGTTTAAAATTCAAAATAACTATTGAATTTGATTTTGATTTGAAATTAAACAAGATTTGAAGCTTTCAAATGATCATTAGTTAAAGATCGCTTCACGCATCAGCAAAACATTCCAGCTGATGGTGAAAAAGCAAAAAAGGCTGCTTTCTTTTAACAAACAGCTGCCTTCTTTCTTTCAAAGAGCCTTCAAAGAGCCTTAAAAAGATCAAACGGCAAAGAGAAAACAAATTGGGTTTGATAAAATAAACAGAAAAAATAATTCTTTGGGTTAAAATGGTCAAGCTTATCAGTTAAAAAGCTTTTCCGTTAAAAATTGTGATAAAAGACTTGTAAGTACTAGTAAACTTGGGTTTTTTACAGTTTACCATAGTTAAAATCGATATAAAATACTTTAAAATGATGAAGAAATAGTTGAAAACTAGATCTTAAAAGAATTCATAACCATTTGCAGGGTTTGGGTCTGTTTGTATGTGTTCCCAATCACTGCACTCTCTTTTTTTTGAGCAGATTGGAATGGTCACTTCCCCGTGAATCACGTATAGACAAAAAGTGGATCAGAAACGAAAACGTTTGTGAAAAGGGAGTGTTTTCTTTCTTTGTTTATAAAAGAAAGTGTTCATTCTTGTTTAGGAAATCATTCATTCAAAGCTAACGTTTAGAAACGTTTAGAAACGTTTAAAAATCGATTTTAATTCAAAAGTTGATCCATAGCTGATTGGTTTTTGAATTCGAATGCTTTGGAATTGATCGAATTGATCGAATTGATCGAATTGATCTTCTTGATTGAATTTAGTGCATGGGAAATCGAAATAACAAACACTAGAGAATATTTAGCTTATTGAATTGAATTCTGAATTGATTTGGGACTACTTCAATGATCCGGAAAGAAGTCTAGGTATTCTGCAATCTTTTGCAAATTGAATGGCTTTTTCTAGCTAGAAAACACTGAGAAAATTACTCAATTACAGTTTTGATTTGATTGGACCATATTCTAACAAAAAATTATGCTTTTTTTGTGTTTTGAGGTTGTAATGATCAATTATATTTCATTCACTTCATAGATCGCTGCCGAGTGTGTTATTTTGTTTATTATCAATCAATAATGTTAACAATATCAATAAACATTTCCTAATACTTATTGTAAAGTTCAAATAGAGCAAATTCGAGCGGTTAAACATCAAATCAAGAAAAAAAATCAATTAAGATCAAATCAAATGAAGAGAAAGGGAAGGGATCGAGCCTGAGCCAAAGCTCGATAGCGCATTTTGGAAACCAGACTTGGATCCGCTAGGCCAAGCCAAGCTCACGATCCGCTAGGCCAAGTCAAGCTCACGATCCGCTAGGCCAAGCCAAGCTCACGATCCGCTAGGCCAAGCCAAGCTCACGATCCGTTAGGCCAAGCCAAGCTCACGATGCGCTAGCTCACTTTTGAGATGATGAAAGAAGCCTTACTGTGACTGTGACCTTGTGTTCTCCCTTTTGAGTTTACTGGAATTTTGTTTTAACGATTTGATTTAACGGTGAGCGATTAGAACAAAGAACACCATAAAAGGTCCATTTTTGAAGTCCTTTGTTAATTGAACAAGGATTAAGACCTCTTAGCTTTTCAAAAAATACAAAACTTGGCGTTTTTCATCTAGCATCTTTCGATACATCCAATTTATGTGCCGATCAAATAGTGGAGAAAAGAGAAGACTGGAAAAACTAACATAAGGCCAGAAAAAGCCAAATAAATACAAGAAATGGCAAATATTGAATGGTTGAGCCTTTCTCTTTTTTTTTCTTTTAGATTCACCAATCTTTCAATGGATTTTTGGATCACTTTTTCTTGTCAACAATCAAAGAGTGAGTCACAATGCTCATTTCAGTTAAGAAATTGTGAAATTAAAAAGAGATTACAAAAAAGAAAAAGTGTTTTTATGAAAAGCAAGCTTTTTGTTTGTTTGCTAAGTAAGTTTACTGAAAAAAAAGTTAGCTTTAATTCTGGTTTAGCCAGAAATCTTGTCCGCCTTTTTGAAACTTTTGTTTATAAATGAATCAATAGCCGATAAACGTGTGGTTTGGCCGTTATTCTCTCCTTGTAGACAAAATTTCAGAGTAATCAGCCAAGAAACGGCTGAGAAAACGAAGGTGGAATTATTTTCCGGTTGGAATTTTCTCATGTTTACTTCAAAGTACAGTTATCTTGATGTAAAAGGCTAAAGCTTTAAAAGAAAGACCATCAAAATTAGGCAAAAAGCCCAAATTTTAGCAATTCTTTCGAATTGAGGTGTTAATCGACTCGCTTTTGATCGATGGTGATCGATTCGTGACCGAAATTCATTCTTTTTTTGTGTGAAAGTAATCATCTCTTTTATAACACAGTTAAGAAATGAAGTTTTCTCTTTTTTGCTTTTTCTTTCTTTCTTTCTTTTTCTTTCTTTTCTTTTTCTTTCTTTCTTTTGCAAAATTCGGCTCGTTACCCTCAACCGCCATAAAGTCCTGAAAAGGTCTTTAGTGGAATGGTTGAAAGGATTTTTAGAGGAGAAAAAAAAACGAACAAGGACACAGGACACCTGCTGTGGAGGAAAAGTGAGCACTGTTTTTTGGAGAACTTTTAGAGAACGATTTTTGGGGAGAAATTAAAAATTTGACAACAGCTGTGTATATGAAACATTCGGAAAATTGCATTTTCATGAGGGAAATGAATCTTTTCAAAAATTTTGACAACAGATGACTCCAATGACTTTGAATATTTCAAAATAAATCTAGCTAGATAAACTTTACTTTAAAATAAATCTAACTAGATAAACTCTATTTTAAAATCAATTTAGCTAGATAAACTTTCATTTAAAATAAATCTAGCTTGATAAACTTTACTTTCAAAGAAATTTCTTGAATGAAATGAAGAATGACAGAAGAATGAAATGAAGAATGAAATGAAGAATGAATTTAAAGAATAAAATGGAATCAAACCCACGCCAGACTCAATCCAAAAACGAGAAACATTCATTTGAGCGGTGGTTGATTTGCTCTCAAATACGGACAACTCGAAGAAAGAACAAAAAGGAGTAAAGCTGAATGGAATGTGGAACCATTTCTCTTTCTCATACACATCACCCACAAAAATGTCCTAATTTCGAAAAAATGGGGAATCCACAAGGCAATGTGGTCAATAAAGTAAAGAAATGAATGATAAAGAATTTGAAATCGAGGGAAATTGAAATCTCGATTTTCTTCTTATAGATCCTCTATCATTGAGCTATCACCGCTTGCCCGAGAAGAAATAGGAAAGACAAGAGAAAGGAAGAGAGACAAGGAATAAGAAAGACAAGGAAGAGAAAGGAAGAAAGAGAGACAAGGAATAAGAAAGACAAGGAAGAGAAAGAAAGAAAGAGAGGGATAAACTCGGGTCTTCAGATCCAAATTATAGACGGAGTTAGCTAGAAACAGATGCTTTATCTTCATATTGTTGTGAGAAACACGAAATTGTCTAAACCGAAACAACTAACATCGAAAAATGTTCGGAAAACAAACAATAGTGAGTATTGCCTTACCTTTCAGCAAATTTGGATCAAAAAGTAAAGAAAGCTGGCTGGAGTTTGCTAACAACTAGAAATAAATCTGAGCTAAACATAATTCTGATGCATTCAAGATTGATCACCTTGCGGTGAAAAGCAGCTCTCAGCTCTCAGCTCAGCTCTCAGCTCAGCTCTCAGCTCAGCTCTCAGCTCAGCTCTCAGCTCAGCTCTCAGCTCAGCTCTCAGCTCAGCTCTCAGCTCAGCTCTCAGCTCTCAGCTCAGCTCTCAGCTCAGCTCTCAGCTCAGCTCTCAGCTCAGCTCTCAGCTCAGCTCTCAGCTCAGCTCTCAGCTCAGCTCTCAGCTCAGCTCTCAGCTCAGCTCTCAGCTCAGCTCTCAGCTCAGCTCTCAGCTCAGCTCTCAGCTCAGCTCTCAGCTCAGCTCTCAGCTCAGCTCTCAGCTCAGCTCTCAGCTCAGCTCTCAGCTCGGTGTTTAAAAGTGACAAGAAAAGACAAGAACAGGACAGAAATTTCTGCACGATCTATTTACAGTAACGGTGTAGCTGGGTGTAATGTAATGTGTAATCCAAATAAAAAAAGGAATAATTCAAACAAAAGCTAGCAAAAATCTCTGACTGTTCACAAAGTTCTATCAAGAAATTCTCCGCTTTTAAGGCATTCTCCTATTCACAAAAACAGTTTACTATCACTATAATCGTAAACAAAATAGCAAAAACTATACCAAAAAGATTTCTTTCTATTCTTGTGGATTTCAATCTTTGCTTTAACAGAGATGCAGACACTAGAGAAATTATCGTAAATATTCTCATAGAAGAATAAACGTAAATATTCGCGTCTAAGTTTACTGAGAATTTCCCTCTCAAACAAACGCTCATATCTCGACACCAGTAAGTTTGTTTCAGTGCGATTAGATATCAAATTAAAGCAGAGAAAATGGGTGTTTTTTGAGATATAACACAAGTTCTCAGCTTTGACCAGCGCTTAGAAAAAGATGATTGAAGAATGATGAAAAATGATGAAAAATTGGTTTTTTTTGTAGCTTCATTCTGAACTGGAAGACTGATCTAATACTCAATTGGTGAGTGTGGATGCAAATTGAGCTTTCTTTCTGCAAATGGTGGCACTCAAAAACTAATTTTGTGGCCTAGGGCATAGATGGATCTCATCCTTTTCCCTTTTTCTTTTGGGATGAGACGATCTCTCTAGGGAAATCCTCAAGCCAAGGCCAGTGACAAGAAACGCATAATTTTTAAAGGAAAATTTCATAAAAACGAGAAAATATCTAGGAATTGGGGTTTTTGGCATAATGAAATGGCTTCTTTGGCTTGAGTTTTGATTTTTGAGCAACATTTTTGAGTGAACAAAACGTTATTTTAGAAATGGTCAAGAGTTCAATGAGCAAAGAGCAACGTTGCTCAGCTTAACAAGGGTAATTTTAAGTTCAAATTCAAATTCAAATTCAAATTCAAATTCAAATTTAAATTTCATATAGTAAGTCAAATTTTGTTATTTTGAATCGTTTTGAATTTTGAATCGTTCCAGATTCTTGCTAATTTTAGAGATCCTATAGAAATTTCTATATTTGCTTTGAGATATTCGAGATATTTAGCCTGAATATTTGTCAAATTAAAGCAAAAGATATTCAGCTTTTAGACCTGAGTACTTTTTAGTCATGTTTTGATGCGAAAATTGAGTTGTAGCTAGCCCTTGTAGCTAGCACTTATAGCCAGTATTCAATTTTTACGTTCGCAGTATTCCCCTTGTATTCTAGCCGACTAAAACTCGGCAACCACTGCTTTCCAAAGACTCAGGGAAATCTGCTTCTAAACTCGAGGGATGATTTTCAAAATTCCATAGAAAACTTTGAGCGCTCACAACTTTTGACAGAGTGCTGCGTTCCAAAAATCGAAAGCAGATTCGGAATCAGCGTGAAATTCTAGGTCCAATGGTGTATGGCTGATATCATTTGGCCACCACAACCGGTCGACCTTCTCTTGACACTGCCAACCTCTCCTTTTTCTTTAAACGTGGGAAAAGGGAAGCACCTTGTACCGGGCAGGTTTGCCAGAAAGTGAGCGATTACGCGACCGCACAAAGAACACCTCGTTAGTTATTTGCATAAAGATTTCTCTTGTTTTTTGGTTCTTGGGGATTTGGGTATAGTGAGACCCTAAAAAGAAGAACGTTCAATCGCTTACGGCTCCAAAAAGGAAGCCCTTATATGCTACACGGGTCTTCCAGAATGTAAGCGATTACTCAGCCGCACAAAGACCACCACGCCAATTATTTACATAAAGATTTCTCTTGATTTTTAGTTGATACAAAAAAGATATTCAGCTATAAATTTGCATCCTGGATCGGGGAATTGTAAGTTTTCTTTTTTAACCTTTACTTGAACCTACTTTTACCTACTTTTCTTCTCAACTTTTAGCTCAACTCATTGCTTTCATTTGCTCAATGTTAGAAAATATTTCCAAATTGTAAAGTAGCAAATTTTTCCAACTCTTCCCCATAATCCCTCAATCAAACATCGAAAAAAATCAAGAAATTAATCGCTAAGCAAACCGAAATCAATTAAAACGAAGAGATCGAAGAGATCAAATCAGAAATTCCAAATAAACTAACCATTTGTTTGAATGTGAAGCGCTGAGGTGAACATATTGGCACGAGAGAGTTTCTTCGGCGCCGAGCTCAGTCTCGGTGTCAATGGTTCTTTTCCGAAATACGTGAATGAGGGCTTAGCTGAATAAACTGCAGACTGGCTGATGTCGACAATTCTAGCGGACTCCAAATGATCACAAGATCTGCTTAGACTCTTTTTTTGTAATCTTGGTAGAAGTTGTGGAGTTTGGAAATCTCTTTGAGTTCCCGGTATCAATGAAAACCAATTCTTTCTTGGTTTTAGCGTTGGAGTTTGATTCTGAGACTGATTCTGATTCTGATTCTGAGCCATTGGAATCTCAGAATTTGTTCGAATCAATGGCGGACTTGAGATCAATCTTGTTAAAGTTGAGACAGAGCTTGCCGGTCGTAAACGAGACAAAGTCGGGTTTTTGAGGCTTGGATTTATCGAATGATTTCTCGGGATCATTGGTGATCGAATGAAAATTGATGACTCAAAGTGTTTCCCGGGTGAATGCAGCTTGTTCAGTGGTAGTCTGAATATAGAATCCCTCCGTAAAGGGATGGGCCTTTCCATCGCTAGATTCCCAAGCAATGTCCGGTCCCACTTCCTGTGATAATTGTTGTCCCGAGATCTCAAAGCTTTCCTCGCAAAATCACTCAAGACACTCCACAATAACGCCCGAACACCAATTTCTCTTTCTTTTCCTTTCTTTTCCTTTCTTTTCCTTTCTTTTCCTTTCTTTTCCTTTCTTTTCTTTCACTTTCTTGAAAAAATCTTGTCAAACTGCCTTTATCGACAATCGACAGTGCAAATCGACAAAATAGGGCTTCTCTAATCAGAGAATTCTTCTTTTTCGAGCTTGATTTAAGCACAAAAGGTGAAAATAAGTACGTGAGAAATGATTGAGTTTAGGCAAAGGTGGATCTTTAACAACTGATAGAATAATAATTAAATAATAACTGGCAGCTGACAGCTAGATCACTGAATAACTGAAGATCAGCCAGGTAATTGAATAAGAACTGGCAGCTAATAGCTAGATAGCAGAATAACTGAATATCAGCCAGATAACTGAATAATAACTGGCAGCTATCAGCTAAAGAACTGAATATCAGCCAGATAACTGAATAATAACTGGCAGCTATTAGCTAAAGAACTGAATATCAGCCAGGTAACTGAATAATAACTGGGAGCTATCAGCTAGATAGCAGAATAACTGAAGATCAGCCAGGTAACTGAATAATAGCTGGCAGCTTACAGCTAGATAACTGAATAACCGAATACCAGCCAGGTAACTGAATACTAACTGACAGCTATCAGCTAGATCACTGAATAACTTTTCTTAATAACAATATTAGCAAATAGTGAAAGAATAGCCACTCCAAATGAGGCAAATTGATACCCCAACAGAGCGAGTACTGGATCGAATATCAAACTAGGGAAAAACGATGATACAAAAAGCGAAATCCTTTGCTTTTTCTTTGCTTTTCCTTTCTTTTCCCTATTCTTCAAGAGATTTATGGCAAAACCATAAAAATTCTTCAATCAGAAACGAGAATTCAATTAGTTTGACACAAAAGTTTTGAAAATTTCTCGGAAAATAGATTCCTCTGGTCAGAGTAGTATCATTTTTTTTTTGGTTTACTTATCTGAGAAAAAAAAAGAGAAAATTCGTGATCGGCTTTGCCGAAGTTTGTCGAAAGGATCGCCGAGAATTCTCTATTTCTCTTTTTTGTTCCCTTTTTCTTTTCGTTTTGAGAGTTCATTAGTTATCGTTTTTTTCCTGAGAGGATAGATTTAGATAGAGTTTTTGAGGTAAGAGTAAGTGAATGAAGGTTTTGGGAAATTTTTCTTGTTGGTTGCATGGTTCTTGATGCTGTTTTAAAAGAACTAGTACAAATGAATGGCAAATGAGGTAAGTAAAATAACTAGCTAGCTAGTACTAGTACAATAGCTAGCTAGTACTAGTACAATAGCTAGCTAGCACTAGTAAAATAGCTAGCTAGTACTAGTAAAATGGCTAGCTAGTACTAGTACAATAGCTAGCGAGTACTAGTACAATAGCTAGCTAGTACTGGTACAATAACTAGCTAGTACTAGTACAATAGCTAGCTAGTACTAGTACAATTTTGGGATCTATCTTATTTCTATTTTATTCCCAATAGTTCAAAAGGACTCTATTATGTTTTGATTCGTCTAAATTAGTGTTGTCGACAGAAATAGAGTGAACTTTGTAGCCAAAAATGGAAACGTATCCACTTTAATGGACTTAATTGATCAATCAACAATCTCCCTTGATAAATTGACATGCAAATTCTCATTCAATTGCAATTTGAAAATGGCAAAGTCAGTAGTATTGGCCAAATACTAGACATGGGAAAATTTCAACCCGAACCTAATTCCACCTTCGTTTTCTCAGCTGTCTCTTGCCTGATTGCTCTGAAATTTTGTCTACAAGAAGAGAATACCAATTTCTATTTGTAAACAAAATTTCAGAACAATCGACCAAGAGATGGCTGAGAAAATGAAGCTGGAATTAGGTTCGGGTTGAAATTTTTCCATGTCTACCATATACTAGACCAATCATTGATCTGGCAATCAAGTTCACTACTTCGTTACAGGATAAGTTTGAAAATGATCAGAATAAAGAATTGAAGAAATTTGAGATTCTTGTTTTGTTATTTCTCATGTAAAACCTATTCGTTTCTTGAAGAGACTTGAAGAATTGAGAGTTTGTTTCAAGTTTAAACAAAAACAAACAAAAAAAAACAAAAACAAACAACAACAAAACAACAATTCTTTTAACTATAAAACTCTATAAAAAGCAAGCCAATATTATGCACAAACCTGCATAAAAATTCAGCCTAGCAATCGCTTTCATTTTGAGAATATAGAGTTGCAAATGAATGGCAAATGAATGGCAAATGAATGGCAAATGAATGGCAAATGAATGGCAAATGAATGGCAAATGAATGGCAAATGAATGGCAAATGAATGGCAAATGAATGGCAAATGAATGGCAAATGAATGGCAAATGAATGGCAAATGAATGGCAAATGAATGGCAAATGAATGGCAAATGAAGTAAGTACAATAGCTAGCTATTTTGAGATCTATCTTATCTCTATTTTCACAACAATACGCATTTTAACAAACTCAAATACTACATGATGTCATAGAGCAAAACAAAAATGACAGGAATAGGTGATTTGTGAAATGTTTTGCTGAAAAGTTGAGTTAGCAAAAGTTGTGTGAAAAGTGATACCACTCCCACAATGTCAACAAGTCGAGTTTCCATTGTTTGAGGGTATTTGTGAGGAAAAATCGGTCGAAGGGCAATGACAACAAATAGCTTAAAAGAGAATTCCGCTTTTGGCACAAGTTGTGAAAATGTTTTGCACAAGTGGAACGAAAAAAATCAGTCACCAAAGTGCATTCTTTGAGAGAATGCACTTTGTAACCAGCATTCTTTGTAACCAGAATTGTTTCTATAAGCCTGAAAGCCTTTTAGGAAAAGCCTAAAAGAAAAGCCTAAGCTTGGGACCTTTTCCTGGGCTGTTCGGATCTCGGACTAACCTAAAATGGAACCCAAACTGGTTTAGAGAACGAATTGTAGAAACTTGAACACTACCAAACAAGAAAACGGTATTGGCTTATAATACTATATAATATAAAAGGAAATAATACTAAAAAAGTGTTTGAAACCGTACTTTTCGTAGCTCGAGATTTATATGGTTGGCATACAGTCAAAAATTGTATAACCATTAAAATTTGGCTTTTACAAGTTTAGGCTACACTTTAGGAAATCGGTAGAAGGGCAATGACAACAAATAGTTTAAAAGAGAATTTCGTTTAAAAGAGAATTCGGTTTAATAGAGAGAATTCTGTCTAAAAGAGAATTCGGTTTAATAGAGAAAGAGAATTTCGTTTAAAAGAGAAGGAGAATTCCGTTTAAAAGAGAAAGAGAATTCCGTTTTTGGCACAAATTGTGAAATGTTTTGCACAAGTGGAACGAAAAAAATCAGTCACTAACTTTTCTTCCTCGAGAGTCGCAGCGTGGAGATCGAGAACTTCCGAGACAACTCTGGAACACAATCGGTGACGAGACGATCATCGTCCTGAAATCGGTGAAATACTGTAGGTTTGGTTTTGGATTTCGACAGAGATTTCTTTCTTCTTTTCTTTCTATTTAATTTCTATTTAATTTCTACTTAATTTCTGTTTAAATTCTATTTAATTTCTATTGAATTTCTATTTATTAGGTTGATGCAAAAGTCTTTTTCATTTTTTTCGTACTTCTTTTGAAAAATAACAAAGTCATCAATTAACCTATGGTTTGCTCTAAATGAAAAGTGTTTATTGTTGAATTTCCCATCTTTTTAAGTCAATTTGGGTTCACTTTCAAGCAAATTCGAGAGTGAAAACGGGTTTTTCATAAAAATCTATAAAAACCTCTATAAAGAAATTGGCTGAATCAATTTCTCTGAAAATCTGAAAAAATATCTAACTTTTTGTGCTCTATCTTTTATTTATTAACATCAAGATTGGTTTCCTTAGCTAAAGCGTCTAAAATGCATCATCGAGCCGTCGCCTTTTTTTGACTACCCGACTTCAGGCTCTCAAAAAATCTAGACATAAGACATTTTAAACTCGTTTTAATGTCATTTTGCAGAAAAATAATTGGCCTTTCGAATGCAATAAACCGTTGTTCAATTGGTGCATTTGTTACTTTTTAACGGAAGTACGAAAAAAATGAAAAAGACTTTTGCATCAACCTAATAATTTCTATTTAACTTCTATTTAAACTGGTGTTGAAACTCTTTTAGAAAACCTATTTTACGGGTACTCTTTTAGAAAACCTATTATTTATGGGAACTTTTTAGCCAGCTCTCAAAAGATGAGCTCGTTTAGCTCTCACAAAATTGGTTTATGCAAAAAAATCGTCAAGAAACTCGTCAAGAAACACGTCAAGAAATAAGAAAGAAACTCAACTTTCTAGATTCTTTCTACAATTTACTAAATTTGATATTCTAAAAATCGATTTATAAGAACTTTATCACCAAATTTCATCAAAAGAAGTCAAATCCCAGTTATTCTTGTTTAACGATGAGAAAGTCTTCACTATTTAACAAATCAAAACAAACAATTTAAATCTACAGCTCATTGAAAATGCTAGAACCACATTTCAGTTCTTTCAAGGGTTCAGTTTTGATTCTTTCAAGAAAGTTTAATGGGAGTTTGTGACAAACTCAATTTATGCGCTTTCCTCAGGTGTTTCTAGACAAGCAACAACACAAAAGACAATCATTTAGAAAAAAGTAACTTAATGTTGTTCACATTTGGCGTATTGATAAGTGTGTTTCCTTTTATGCCAAGGAAAATGTCATTCTTAAAATTTTTTTATTAAAAATATTCAATTTACGAAGCTTTTTTGAGCCTTTAGTATTAAAGAAAGCTTTAATTTGGGCTTTGATTTGATTTAAGAGCTTACCTTGAGCGATGTCATTCTGCTCAACGTGTTGAACATTCTCTGAGCACGGCTCATTGTACCAGTGTTCTCTAGGGGTCCTTGTCGCTCCTGTAATTGAGTATGTACAATTGTAATTGAGTATGTACAATTGTAATTGAGTCTGTACAATTGTAATTGAGCATGTACAATTGTAATTGAGTCTGTACAATTGTAATTGAGTATGTGCAATTGTAATTGAGTCTGTACAATTGTAAATGAGCATGTACAATTGTAATTGAGTATGTACAATTGTAATTGAGCTTGTACAATTGTAATTGAGTATGTACAATTGTAATTGAGTATGTACAATTGTAATTGAGTATGTACAATTGTAATTGAGTATGTACAATTGTAATTGAGTGTGTACAATTGTAATTGAGTATGTACAATTGTAATTGAGTATGTACAATTGTAATTGAGTATGTACAATTGTAATTGTAACAAATACAATTGTAGATTAAAGTACTGTTATTCCTTTGTACAATTGTACTTTGTACTTTGTACAATTATTCCTTTGTCAATTGTAAAGGCAAATTGTACAAAGAACTAAATAACCTGTGATCTCCAGTGCTTCATGAACTTGCTCGCTCCACCGTCGAGTCTCGTTTTTGGAACGTCTCTGGCGAGGGTGTGAGCTTGCTAAAATTTCAGTAAATTACAATTAAGATGTAAATTTTATATTTTCCTATTTAATATCATCAGATTAAGCTCTCTACCTGCTCATTTTTATAACAAATGAGTGAATAATCATCTCCTCTTCCCACACAATACCCTCGATTCCATCGCTCGTAGTCTCCATTTTGACCAGCCGGTCTTGGCATTTGAGATGGGTGAGAGTCTGAAAAATTCATTGTCTTTGTCATTGAAAAAAAGTGTCAAAGAATACTTTCTGATTTCTAGGTTAATTCATAGCTCATAACATAAAGCATGAGTCAAATAATCAACTTTGAAACGGTTTTAAAAGCTGGCAAAAATGAAGAAGGAAAACGGTAGCAAAAAGGTAAACAAATTACGGTTTTCAAACTTAATATGTTGGCTTAAGAATTTGGAATCTGATTACACTTTCAAAAGAGACCAAAAGAGATCAAATTTAGCAAGAAATTAGGTTAGGTTAGGTCTAAGAAACCATCTAGACCAGCTAGAAACCATCTAGACCAGCTAGAAGCCAGTCAGCTCCTGTCTTCTTGTCTAATCTGAAGATCTAAAGACCTATCCCAGCTCGGATTCTTTACAAGACCAGAAAAACTGATTTCTGCTATATTTCAGCTCTTTGTAGACGACAATTAATGACAAAACGACTAAAGAATCGCTGACAAAAAGTTTCGAGGAGTTATTAGGCTGTTCAGAAAGCCTTTTCGTTTCTTTTCGTACTTCCGTTTGAAAAATAACAAATTCATCAATAATCTATGGTTTGCTCTAAATAAAAAGTATTTCTTCTTATAAATAAACATTTTTATTGTTTAATTTCGATCTTTTTAAGTCAATTTTGATTCACTTTCAAGCAAATTGGATGGTGAAAACGTGTTTTTCATAAAAGATATAGAAAAACCTCTACCAAGAAATTGGCTGAATCAATTTCTTTGAAAATTTGGCTATATATCTAACCTTTTATGCTCTATCTTTTATCTATTGACACCAAAATAGGTTTCCCTAGCTAAAGTGTGCCTTTTCTAACGCTAAAGTGGCTAGCATCATCCAGCCGTCGCTCTTTTTGACTACCCGATTTTTGGTCCCCAAAAAACCCAGACATAAGACATTTCAAACCCGTTTTAATGTTATTTTGCAGAAAAATGATTGAGCTTTCTAATGCAATAAACTGTAGTTCAATTAGTGCATTTGTTAGCTTTAAACGGAAGTATGAAAAGAAACGAAAAGATTTTCTGACCAGAAATCACCCATTCTTTTTTTCTAGGCTCAGATTTCTGTTATTTGTAAAGCAAAACGGTTAATTTCTTTTTTAAATGAAAATTCACATCATTTTCTGTATATATTCATAATTTCAGGACGATAGCATCAATAGATAATTTTTTATGAACGTTCAAAAATGGCCGGTCAAAAATTAGCCGGATTTCACATTTCGGGTTTTCATTATCAATGATTTTATAGATTTAATAGCTATTCTCAACCGCATTTAATAGTTATTCTAAAACAAATCTATTTAAACATAACAAAAACTTAGGTTTTAGAAAAAAAACTGCGAAGAAAAAATGATTTTGTGCGGTTTTTTTCTTCAAAAATCCTAAATTTGATCGTTTTTTTGATCAGCTATTTTTGAATGTTCATAAAAAATTATCTATCGATGCTATCGTTCTGAAAACTTGAATATATACAGAAAATGATGTGAATTTTCATTTAAAAAAGAAATTAACCGTTTTGCTTTACAAATAACAGAAATCTGAGCCTAGAAAAAAAAAGGATGGGTGATTTCTGGTCAGAAAATCTTTTCGTTTCTTTTCATACTTCCGTTTAAAGCCAACAAATGCACTAATTGAACTACGGTTTATTGCATTAGAAAGCTCAATCATTTTTCTGCAAAATAACATTAAAACGGGTTTAAAATGTCTTATGTCTGGGTTTTTTTGGGGACCAAAATTCGGGTAGTCAAAAAGAGCGACGACCGAATGATGCTAGCCACTTTAGCGTTAGAAAAGACACACTTTAGCTAAGGAAACCTATCTTCGTGCCAATAGATAAAAGATCGAGCATAAAAAGTTAGATATATAGCCAAATTTTCAAAGAAATTGATTCAGCCAATTTCTTCGTAGAGGTTTTTCTATATCTTTTATAAAAAACACGTTTTCACTCTCGAATTTGCTTGAAAGTGAATCAAAATTGACTTAAAAAGACCGAAATTAAATAACAGAAATCTGAGCCTAGAACGAACGATTAGGATGGGTTATTTCTGGTCACCTTGTATTAAAGGTTCTAAAAGCGGTGTGTCTTTCAATTTGAATCGAGAATCATCACTCTAACTGGCCGTCTCGATCATTGAAGAATATCAAAAGAAATGGGTAATTGGGGAAGAGGAAAAAGAGGAAATGGGCAAGAAGGGGAATATCGCCCTAAGCGCTGAAAAGGGGGGCGCTAAGCGGTCGCCACAATAAACAAACAGCGGCACCTCACTCACTCATTCTGTCTCCATCAAGAAAAAGAAATGAAAGTCTTTCATGCACCCATACCAAGCAATAATAATTAGAGGTGAAACTCGAGGTTTTGAGTTGATTTGATCAAGCTTATTAACACTAAACTTGGCCAATCACATCCCTTATCCGCTCTTTAAGTTTGAGTTGATTTGACCAAGCTTATTAACCAAGATTTGATCAAGGTTATCAATACTAAACTTGGCCAATCACATCCCTTGTCCATTCTTTCATTCAAATCAGACCTTGTACGCTTAAAAAAATACTATTTCAAAGCTATTTTCAAGCTTTAAATAAAGTAAATGATGTAAAATTAAGGCTAGAGTGGGTTTAGACTTAAACTGAAAACTGGAGACCTTAACTTGTTAAGACTCTGAACAAAAAACCGATCGTTTATCGAAAATTGTCAAAATGTTAAGTTTAGTAAAAGCTTTAGGCTTTTTTATAAAGAAAAACCAACTAATGTTTTATTATAAAGGGAAATCAACTAATGCGGACCAACTTTTTAGCCATTTTCTATTGATCAAATCGTATTTAGTAAATTCAGTGTACATCATGAAGACTTAGTGAAAAAAAGAGTACGATAGATATCGGTAGCACGTCTTAGAGAAGTTTAAAAGAGAAACATTCTAGCGAACATTCTAGTGAACATTTCTAGTGAACATTCTAGTGAACATTCTAGTGAACATTCTAGTGAACATTTCTAGTGAACATTCTAGTGAACATTCTAGCGAACATTCTAGTGATCATTCTAGCGAACATTCTAGTGAGCATTCTAGTGAACATTCTAGTGAGCATTCTAGTGAGCATTCTAGCGGACATTCTAGTGAACATTCCAGTGAACATTCTAGTGATCATTCTAGCGAACATTCTAGTGAGCATTCTAGCGAACATTCTAGTGAGCATTCTAGCGAACATTCTAGTGAGCATTCTAGTGAACATAAGGTCTTCAATGAACAAACATAAACGACTTTAGAACGAACACAAACGACTTTAGAACGAACATAAACGACAAATGATTTGAGCAAATTTTGATAGCCTTGATTTTGATAATCTCAAAAGAAAAATAATTTTTCTTTAAAACTATGCTTTATATAGTCAGATTGCTTTTGAAATTAATGATTTTGAGAGCCTTAAACATTGTTAACATTTTAAAATTTGGCTTTTACAAGTTTAGGCTACACTTTAGGCTTTTACAAGTTTTATTATAAAGAAAAATCAACTAATGCGGATGAACTTTTTAGCCATTTTCTATTGATTAAATCGTATTTAGTAAAAAAGGGAAATGTAAGGGGAAATGTATGAAGCAGAATGTTGTGTCTGAAAGGAATTCCTGTCATTTGTAACACATTGATGATAAATCATAGATGAGTATCTGAGAAAAGCATTAGAAATGAGTCACGGCTCACCGAGAAGGGCAATCGAATTAGATCAAGCGAATTATTCGTTGAACTTTTGACCTTGAACTTCTGTGAGAAAGTCGGGAGACAATCGGACAAGAGCTACGTAATCATTTGGATCTGATTTTTCATTAAAATTCTGTTATGGTAAGAATATTTTGAACTCTTATAGCTTTATTTTATTCAAATTGACCTTATCGACCTTAAATAAGCTCGATTAGGTCAGTTTTAAACAACAAATTTCCGAAGTTGGGGTTGATCAGTTGATTGATTGATCAGTCGGTTGACTTACTTTGTTCAGCTCAATGAAAACAAGTAGACCTATGCAGAACAATACCGTAGCAAAACAATAACAATACAATAGCAATGCGTACATTACCGTACTGTCATTTGCGCACAGCTGCCTGCGCACGTCTTTTGCGCACAACAAGCCCCACCCACTAACTTCAAGCGCCGCTCTTTCAGCTAATAGTTGCATCAAATGGCCCACATGGCCTTGATTGAGCCCCATTTTGTACAGCATTTTGCACTTGCCTATGTCCATTTACTGTAAAAATTTCAGTTTGATAGCTTCACTACAAAAATAAATTTGGGAAAGCCATTGTTTGCTTTTTTTGCGCAAAAGACTTTCTTTCCAACCTAATAGTATGAAGAAAAATCTCGTTTCAAACACGAATCACATAGCGTTTCAATAAGCCAATGGTAGTGTCTTTTAGAGGAAATCTTTGCCTTTAAGATCGACTATATGGAATGATCCAAAAAGTTTAAATCAGAGAGTTTTCAGAGGTTATCTGACCTTTGATTTCAGCCTGCTTTTTGCTACATTGACAATCTAACTTTAAATTCAAATATCTTGGCGCTGAGTTGCTCGATTGAAATAGTTTTGGTATTATTAGACTCGCCATGTCTTCATCTGTCGATTGACACAAAAATTATTTCAATCGGGTCAACGAGAAAGAAATAACAAGCAGAGAGAGACGACAGAGAGAAGAGAGAAATTGTTATTTAGTTGTTGCAATAATTTTGTAACATTCTTTAGTAAATGGACAAAAAAAAGGATAAATTCATTTTTTCCCCATCTGGATATGAGATTAAAGGAGATTTTTGGTGACGAAAGGGTAATGGAACACCGGATGAGTGACGTCGCCTCGGCTCTCTTTCCCAGTGAAAGATTTCTCGGCTGGATCGTGTGAAAAAGAATATGAGAGACTGGATGAGATGTGAATAGCTGGAAAAGAGACAATTGTCAACAAAAAAATAGGAAGTTATGCAATGGAATCATTTGATTCTCTGGAATCATTCGATGTATTGGGTTGGTGGAAAAGTCCTTTCCGATTTTTTGGGAGAGTACCTTAAATTTGTCCAATTTTGACGTTTTATAGCTCATCCTAAAGCTGAATTTAAGGCGGATCGATTGGTAAAAACCGTTTTGAGAGATCTCTTTTCTAAAAGTTTTTACAGCTATTTTAGTCAAGGGCGGCAGAGCCAAAAAATGGCTGTTTTCATGTTTCGTTCGTTTTCCGTGCAGAAAGTTTTCCGTTCCACCAACCCAATACTATGGTTATCCCAAGCTGTTAACACTTTACCATTAGATAGACATCGATAGCTTTAAAAGTAGATAGCTTGATGCTAATAGTAAACATCATAGTAGTCGAAAGTTGCGACTAAAAAGCTTTATAGGACAAGAATCAGCTGGTATTTACTCTTCCTCTGTTTTTCTCTATAATTAGACATAACTGGACGGTTAACTGGATGTGCTGGCCAAATTTTCTGACCAAATTTGCTGGCCAAATCTGCTGGCCAAATCAAGCTGCATTTTGTCAAAGTCAAAGCTTTATTAACTGCAGATTCTAAATGGAACAAAACTATGGGAACAATGGGAACATTTGCTGGTCAAATCTGTTGGCCAAATCTGCTGGCCAAATGAGTCATTCGACGTAGAATTTCATGCTGACTGTTGCTGACAGTTGCTAAAGACTATAGTTAAAATTTAAAGACATAAATTTAAGCCTGAACAATGCAATAAATGAACCAGAATAGTTGAGTCTTTTTAGTTCTGTTTAAGTATCAAACAATTGGCATAAAAGCAGTTCAAACAGCACTATTTGACTTACTATTAATACCGGATTTCAATGAAAGATAAAAGCCAAGTGTAGATTTGCTTTACGAGAATGAAATCGGAAAAATATAGAATAGGAAAATAGAATTGAAAAATAGAATTGAAAAATAGAATAGAAAAATAGAAAAAAAGATAGAATCTAATGTATGAAGTTGGATAAAAGTTTGATTAGAGTTGAAAAGCAAGAAAGTAATCAGCAAAGAAGCCATCTATTAGGTTGGTGCAGATGAAACTTCCGTCACACTTGTTTGTTTACATTTTGAACCTGATAAAAGTTTTTATTGAAGATATTTGTCTATCTGAAAGAGCGTCTCTTTGCGCGTCTTTTGATATCTAAGACTTATGCGTTTTACTTAATTTGAAGTAATTTTTAGCTTCTAGAAAATGGTTGACGAAAAATTTCGAGTGCGGGTTTGCTTGTTGTATGATTTTAAACAAGGCAGAACGCCTACGGAATCTCATGGTGCTCTGTGCAAAGCATTCGGCGATGACGTGTTGTCCGAACGTCAATGCCGGACTTGGTTTCAGCGCTTCCGAGACGGTGATGAGAGTTTGGAAGACGAAAAACGCGGGAATCCACCTCAAATTGTCGACAACGATGAGTTGAAGAACGCTATCGAATCGGATCCATGCCAAACAACTCGGGAGCTTGCAGAGCTGTTTGACTGCGACCATACAACCATTCTCCGCCATTTGCACGCAATTGGTAAGACGAATCGGTGTGGAAAATGGGTGCCACATCAGCTCAGCGACGCAAACAAAGCGACTCGAGCTACAATGTCTGGAATTCTCGTCCGCCGCGCAAAAGACCGCCGGTTTTCTCGACTCCATTGTTACGGCAGATGAAAAGTGGATATGTTACGACAACACAACAAGAAAACGGCAGTGGTTGGACGCCGGTGAACCGCCAAAACCGACTCCCAAACCGAGTGTCCACGGAAAAAAGGTGATGCTTTGTATTTGGTGGAATAGTAAAGGTCTCGTGTATTTTTGAGGTGCTGGATTCGGGCCAAAGAGTCACGGCGGATCTCTACAAAGCCCAATTGAGCCGCGTGGACCAGGCATTGCGTCGTCAAGGCAATAACACGGCGACTACAAAATTCCTCCACGATAACGCTCGACCCCACACCGCAAAGATCACCCAGCAGAAAATCGAGGAATTGGGCTGGGAAGTTCTGCCTCATCCGCCATATAGCCCGGATTTGGCCCCATCCGACTACCACTTGTTTCGGTCGATGCAGCACTCTCTAGCAGAAAAAAAATTCAAAAACCGCGAAGAAGTTGAAATCTGGGTGTCCAACTTCTTCGAGTCGCAGTTGCCCGAGTTCTTCGAAAAGGGCATCCATTCTCTACGTGGAAGATGGCAAAGAGTCATTGATAATGATGGCGAATATCTTTTGGATTGAGGTTCTGTATTAGGATTTTATAATAAATTTTGGTTTATGGTTCCAACGGAAGTTTCATCTGCACCAACCTAATAGCAAGAAAGCAATCTAGCAAGCAACCAATCTAGCAAGGAAGCAATCTAGCAAACAACCAATCAAGAAATCTTTGACCTGATAATGAAACGCTTTTTATTTCTACTTAAAAAGTGAGAAATTTGACACAGAAACAAGAGATAATCAAAAGGTTTTCAAAAGAAAGTGAGAACGATCTACCGAAATGAGAAAAGGGGGTGTCACTCAGAAATGAGATGACACAACATTACAGAGATCTCTCTCAAAAAGACTGAAAATCTAGAAAATTTATGTAGTGGAACAGTGAGGGAAATGTACTTTGATAGGTGGGTGATTTTGATGAAAAAACACCGGGAGAAAGTGAGTGATTTGGGCGACAATGCCTGGGGAAACGAGTGGAGTGAATGGGGAACACCCATGCTTTGACTTAGTGTCGATATTGAGCTCAAGTGATCAGAAATGAAGAATGGTTATTGAAAGGTGCATTTGGAAGTGTTCTTCCTAGCCCGGGATGTTTCAGCATTGCTCCAAAGACTGATCAGGGTTGTACCGAAGATTGTACTGGACCAGAATGACTGTCTACAATACTATCAAATGTTTTCGAGAGTTGGAAAGCGATAAAGACCGTTCAAGAAGTTCAGGAAGTGGCCGTCCACCCGTCCACCGGTCCAAGTGGACGTCCACTGCAGTCACTCCAGAGAACATCAACAAGCTTCATTGTCGAATTCGACGAAATCCTTTACGCTCGATAAGAAGTCAGCCAGAAGTCAGCTTTGAATCTGGTCGGCTCAACCCGCTCAAGCTCAACCCGCTCAAGCTCAACCCGCTCAAGCTCAACCCGCTCAAGCTCAACCCGCTCAAGCTCAACCCGCTCAAGCTCAACCCGCTCAAGCTCAACCCGCTCAAGCTCAACCCGCTCAAGCTCAACCCGCTCAAGCTCAACCCGCTCAAGCTCAACCCGCTCAAGCTCAACCCGCTCAAGCTCAAGCCGCTCAAGCTCAAGCCGCTCAAGCTCAAGCCGCTCAAGCTCAAGCCGCTCAAGCTCAAGCCGCTCAAGCTCAAGCCGCTCAAGCTCAAGCCGCTCAAGCTCAAGCCGCTCAAGCTCAAGCCGCTCAAGCTCAAGCCGCTCAAGCTCAAGCCGCTCAAGCCTAAATTACAAATGATAAGCCCGGTTGGAACTTTCCCAGACTTTCTCAGACTTGGCTCGAAAAAGCCGAGCAAGCTAGAAACAGGTTTTTTTGACAAAAAGAAAAACTAAATATTTATGTCGTTAGTTTTAACTGTTTTTAAAGACGAGATTAGCGTTAAGTCACAAAAACTAAACCTGTTGTTTGGGGTTTTTTGAAAGTTGTTGTTTCATCAAGCGATTCGATCAAAGATACTTTATTTCTCAAATGATTTTGTTGAAAATGAATATATTTAGCTTTGCTTTGGTGAATTAATAAAGTCATTAAGGGTTTTTTGAATTGAAAATTATGAAATTTGTTATTATGAAATTGTTTGAAAAGGAAAAATTCTTCCCAACTGTTGTCTCTTGTCTGTTGAAAATTGATTTGACATCACCACAAAGAGGTGTCATATGTTAATAAGAAAATGTTTTCAAAAGATTATTGACTGAATTTTTGTGTTAGAAGCAAAGGAAATGTGGTATCAAAGGAAAAGTGATGCCAAGCAAATTACCGTATTTTCTCTAATAGTAGTGCACCCCGGTGAGCCGAGTTGGTGACTATTTTACAGTTCCCAAGCTTTTGCAGAAGCTCAACACTCTAATCCCCCACTAGATCTCATCGTCAGCTACATTTTCCGACCCCACATCGATAGGTTCTGATAAGCGGTTCTCGAGATTTCGAGCAATTTAGGTGAAGATTAGAGTGCACTACTATTAGAGAGAATACGGTATTCTGTATTTTCTCTAATTGTAGTGCCCTCTCCCCCTCCCTCGGGCCGAGCCGAGTTGGTGACTATTTTACAGTTCCCAAGCTTTTGCAGAAGCTCAACACTCTAATCCCCCACTAGATCTCATCGTCAGCTACATTTTCCGACCCCACATCGATAGGGTCTGATAAGCGGTTTCCGAGATCTCGAGCTCGATATTAAAAACCCATGAATCAAAGCTTTTTAAGACTTAAAGCTTTTAAAAATTAAAGCTTTTTTACTTGTAAAAAATGAGTGCAGCTTTTCTTATAATCGGATCGTACCGGAAAAGTATACGCAAATGGACTATGGGTTCACTGAGACAAGAAAGTGAAATCACTTATGGAAAACTCAATCTCTAGTATCTGTGAAAAACTGTAAGAAACAATGTTTATAGTAGAAAGCTGAAAAGCTAAAGCCTTCATTAGGTCTTGAATTCCCTTTGAAAGGGTATTGAAAGTATTAGTTGAGAAAAATAGGAAAGGACTTTTAATATCAAAAAAGGTCTTGAATCTTATTAAAGGAAAAAGGTTGGAACACAAGTGAAAAAGATTTTTCATCCATGGCGAGAAAGACTTTGACTTTAAAAACGCATGGCAAAAATAGTTAAAAGCAAACATCAAAAGGAAAAGCAAACATAAACAAATATAAAGCTAAAGTATGCTAAATTGAAGTACTAGTTTTAGTTGGCAAGATTGATAAATATATTAAGTCTAGTTGTAAGACCTAACCTAAGTTAAGCTGTAAGGCCTAACCTAAGTTAAGCTGTAAGGCCTAACCTAAGTTAAGCTGACCTAAGTTAGACCTAAGTTAAGCTGACCTTAGTTAGACCTAAGTTAAGCTGACCTAAGTTAGACCTAAGTTAAGCTGACCTAAGTTAGATCTAAGTTATGCTGACTTAAGTTAGACCTAAGTTACGTTGACCTAAGTTAGACCTAAGTTAGACCTAAGTTAAGCTGACCTAGGTTAGACCTAAGTTAGACCTAAGTTAAGCTGACCTAAGTTAGACCTAAGTTAAGCTGACCTAAGTTAGATCTAAGTTATGCTGACTTAAGTTAGACCTAAGTTAAGCTGACCTAAGTTAGACCTAAGTTAAGTTGACCTAAGTTAGACCTAAGTTAAGCTGACCTAAGTAAGTTGTAAGTTGGTTTTACTTTTAAGTTATGAAGTGGTTTGATAAAAGGAGTAATCAAAACAGAACGACAACAAGATCGCAGAAGAAAAGATCAAGTTCTCAGCTTTCACACGTTTCTATGACGGTCATTCAAAGTTAAAAGATTAAAGGAAAAAGGCATTCCTAAGTGGGCAGATTCAATGGCATCTCCTTTCCCTCACCAATCAACACTCAAAAATTCTTTCAGCCAAAAGACAAAGATATCAATTGAGTCTATCTGATAGTGTTGATTTTGACGGTCTATTTGGAAAGGATGAAAAGGCCAAGCTGGTTTTTCTTTGAGTCCTTTTCTCTTTGGATAATGCGCGCCCGACGAGACCGATTACGATAGATTACGGGAAATCGAGAGACTGGTTTGGGGATGGCCGGGAAATTTGAGAGTTTTTGTGAAGATGATTGGGATATCATTGTAGGAAATCAGAGTCTAGTTATCACCCTAACCAGAGTGGTCAAAATTTGTATTACTCAGTAATATAACACTCAGTAATATAACACTATTCAGTAAGTTGCAAATCAAATCATAAAAAGATAATAAAGATATTCAGTCTTTCTTGTTGTCACAAAGAGTTCAGTAGACTGACTTTCAAACTGTTTCTAATAGATAAAAATTAATGGATTGGCAAGGCATGTAAGCTTATATTAGGTACATGCATAAGAAATGCGGATTTCAACATTTTCATATTTCATTTCCAACGATCGAAACCTGAATGTTATAAACTATTTGAAAGTTGTAAATCTCCTCTACAAAATAGGCTAAAACGTCTTTCAATTGATCGAGCCATTGAAGCAATTTCGAGGGCGAAATGCGAGTGACCAAAAAAGGAATCGAGTCACTTTAGGGACAAGTTTAGTGTGGTCAAAATAGAGTTAGCTTTCCCAAAATTGAAGATTTTAAAAAAGGATAACTATATACAGTACTGGACAATGAAATATGAATGTACTGGACAATCATATTTGAAAAAAGATCGTCACTTTCACGGGTCTGTAACTCCCTTGTCTTTGAGTTTAAACTATTAGTGTTATACATTTTCTGAAAGCTCTTTTCAAGGGCTACACAATGGTAATATTAATATTTAGAAATACGGTAAAGACAAGGGAGTTACAGACGCGCGAAAGTGACGATCTTTTTTCAAATATGATAGGAGGCCGAAATGCGAGTGACCAAAAAAGGAATCGAGTCACTTTAGGGACAAGTTTAGTGTGGTCAAAATAGAGTTAGCTTTCCCAAAATTGAAGATTTAAAAAAAAATAGGATAACTATATATCTGTCGTAGCCGATTATGAATGAAAGTAGCTTTTTCTAGAAATTTGTCGTCAAATGCAAAGTCGTCAAATGCAACCCCAATTCCCCCAGTTCGAGTACGGATCGGCAACTTTCCCATTTCTACCCAGAATTTAAATGTTTTGAACCGTAATACGTTACTAGTTACTACTTGTTAATCATACTTTATACTTCTGTAACAGATTACTTTGTTTAAAAAATAAAGGAACAGTTAAGAAAATAAAATAATCTAACTCAATTCATTATTAAAGCAACGTAAATTGAATTGAATTTGAAAAAATGAGAAAAGCCTAGCGATTTCGCAGGCATTTGACCCTTTGGGTTACGGTGCTTTGCTCACATTTTAGCGCGCAGACCCTCAAATCTTCGGGCGCTTATTTCTCTTTTGTGAGTGCTCAGAATTTTTTGATTTTTTGCCAATTTCTTAGTTGGAGTGCACGCAATATTTCATAGGATTTAGATTTTTGATCTGTCAGTTTTTTACTCAGGCTCGCACTTGTAGTGCCTCTCCCCCCTGCCCCCCGTTAAGCTACAAGATCTTGATGCTTGACAACTTTTTGGAAAGTCTTTAATCAACTGGAATGCAGAAATGCAATTCAGGAATGCAAAAGCTCAAAAGAAAGCAATCAAAGACAAAATGATAAGCTTTAAAATCGACTTACCACTAACAAGAAGCCATCCTTCAAAGTTCTCCGGTTGTTCAACATCGAGAGTTTCATTTCGATCCTCGAAAAGTGAAGTTAAATACATGGTCGATCGATTATTTCTTCATCGTAGCTAAATTTTAATTTTATTGAAGAGAAGATTCTTTTGAAAGACTTTGAAAGACAAAAAACAAAAAAAAACGAAAGATTTACAATTTTTGTTTACGTTCAGTTGATGGATGAGAAAAAAATGAATTTCTGGATGTTGAAAAAATGGGTTCAGGAATGCAAAAACATCAGAAATCAAAATAGCAATTTTAAGATTTATATGTTACGTTCAATTTTGAAAATTGTCCAACTTTGAAACCTTTTTAATAGGAAAATATTTTTGCATTAGATCGCTAGCTCTGGTTCGAGCTCTAGTTCTGGTTCGAGCGCTAGTTCTGGTTCGAGCGCTAGTTCGGATTCGAGCGCTAGTTCTGGTTCGAGCTCTAGTTCGGATTCGAGCGCTAGTTCTGGTTCGAGCTCTAGTTCTGGTTCGAGCGCTAGCTCTGGTTCGAGCTCTAGTTCTGGTTCGAGCGCTAGTTCTGGTTCGAGCGCTAGTTCGGATTCGAGCGCTAGCTCTGGTTCGAGCTCTAGTTCTGGTTCGAGCGCTAGTTCTGGTTCGAGCGCTAGTTCGGATTCGAGCGCTAGTTCTGGTTCGAGCTCTAGTTCGGATTCGAGCGCTAGTTCTGGTTCGAGCTCTAGTTCTGGTTCGAGCGCTAGCTCTGGTTCGAGCTCTAGTTCTGGTTCGAGCGCTAGTTCTGGTTCGAGCGCTAGTTCGGATTCGAGCGCTAGTTCTGGTTCGAGCTCTAGTTCTGGTTCGAGCGCTAGCTCTGGTTCGAGCTCTAGTTCTGGTTCGAGCGCTAGTTCTGGTTCGAGCGCTAGTTCGGATTCGAGCGCTAGTTCTGGTTCGAGCGCTAGTTCGGATTCAGACACTAGTTCGGATTCGAACTTTTGTTCTGGTTCGAGCGCTAGTTCGGATTCTAATAGAAGACCATCCCCCTGACCCCTTGAAGATCGGAACTTTTTGAAACTTCTTTTTAGGTAGAATGGTAGATTTAGGTCCAGCTAGAAGTATTTTAGCCTCGACAATCAAATTGAAAACATGATTTTTAAAAAAATTGAAAATTTTTGGAAAGATTCGCTATATGAGGTCCGGGTAGAAAAATAATTTAACTTTTAAACATGTTTTTCGTACGTTTTATGCCAAGGGTTATCGTTTAAAATAGTTTTTAACAATTTTAAGTTTTTGATTCATTTGTGGGAGCTTTATCTACTTTTTGACCGGTCAATTTTAGAAGCATCAAAGTCTTCCAAGAACGAAGGCAGAAGCATCAAAGTCTCCCAAGAACGAAGGCAAAAACCCCAACCCCAAAAAGGGCCAGAAGCTCTGCCAAAAAAACCCTTCCTCCAAATTAAAAGAAATAATTTCAGGAAGAGAGAAAAAAGACGCGAATAATTGCAAAATAGGAACGCAAAAAGGAAGGAAACGGATGCGACCAAGTAGCTGGCTTAAAAATGGGAAAATCGAAAAGCACAGGAAAATTTAAGAGCACTTTTGCAAAAAGAACCGAACTTCTGAGGAAAGTAGAAAATAAATTGTTGAAAAATGGAGATAAAACTGTAATCCAATGAACGTAATGTCCGTAATGTAATAAAGGAAACACAAATTTTAATCAATAATCATCGAAAGACTGAAAGGGATATCGATGTGGGGAAAAGGAGGGTGAAAGGCCCTCTGGTGGTCACCCCGCTTTCCCCCTCTTTCCCTTCTTTGACGAGCCTTCATTCCTTTCAAATCACACAGTCTAACCCTCTCCCTAGCACCGAAAAGGTCTTTCCCCCTTTTCGCTGAAAACTGAACGGTCCAAAAGTGTCGATGTGTGAGTGAAAGGATTTGTTTGGCTCACTCTTTTCCACTCGAAAGTCCCCGAGACACACAGAACTCCTGGGTGCATTCAAAACGTGCTTTGAACCTAAACAAAAACAAAACAAAGCTGACTTCTGCTGAACGTAAGCTGGGTAACAATGACAACTCTTTTTTGGTTAGCTCAGAGAATTTGGTTGAACTTTGGAATACTTTTGAATTGATCAGAGATTAGAGATCAGAGATTTCAGAGATTGATCAAGTAGAGGTAGATCAAGATCAAGTAGATCAAGAAGATCAAGAATCCAAGTAGAAAACTGATACAGTAAATGAATCAATTCAATGAATGAAAGTCAATGAAAGTAAATGAAAGCAAATGAAAGCAAGTGCAAGCAAATGCAAGCAAATACACCAATCAATTAATCAATCAAGGTTGATCGATCAGTCAAGTGATTTTTAAAGTTATTCAGCCAAAGTCGAATTTTCTATCATCACTGGCTAGCTGAAATCAGCTGAAATCAGCTGAAACAAACGCAATTTATGAAAACTTTTTAAAATACAGTACTTACAAGTAAGAAGTTTGCTAAAAGGATAGAATTAGTCAAAGAAAATGCTTATTGTTAATTAAATAAGCTAAAATTGATTATTGATTATTGTATTGAATGATATTTAATAAATTAAATGAGATTATTGATTATTGGATTGGTGAATTGAAAAATGCGGGACTTTGAAACTAAAATTTATTCAACATAAAACTATAAATTCATTCCAAATAATTTCCATTATTATTGACGACTTCTGCCCATTTTACAGGCAATTTGCGGATTCCTCTTTCGTAGTAGGATTTTGGTTTGTGTGTGAGACAAGTGTGAGACTCAAAAATCGAGGACTGGAGACTGGAGAAGGACTCCCAGTTTGAGCACTTTCTTCAAAAGAAACCCATTTTGGTGTGAATAGAAAAGTTGTAGAGAATCAAAAATTAGGCTTATAGCCAAATTTCCAAAAAGATACACTTAGTAGTTTCGCTTAAAATGCAAGTTTTGTTGCAAGTTTTGTGAAAATGCGTAAATTTCGCATTTCTTGAAAACCAGTTTTTGAATCGTTCTGAAAATTTGGATATAAGCTTGATTTTTGATTCTCTACAACTTTTCCATTAACACCAAAATGGGTTTCTTTCGAAGAAAGTGCTCAAACTGTCACATATGACAATAGCCCGCAGTTTTCAATTCACCAACCCAATATTAAATGATATTTAATCAACAGCAAACAGCCTGTGAATCATTTAAACAATTCTAAAGTATATTTAACTTTTAAATAAGTAAAAAACAACAGGAAGTAAGATGGGAATAAGTAAGATGGGAATTAAAAATGTATTTGGGATTGATTTTAAAATTTGTGAATGCTTTAGAAGCAAGAGTAATCAAGAGTAATGATTTGGATCTAGGAATGTTTGTGTTTGATAAGCATGCTTCACCAATCAACCATCTAAAACCATCTAAAACCATCTAAGACCATCCAAGACCTTTTCCTTACCTTTTCCTTACCTTTTTCTTTCAAATGCTTATGAAATCAAAAAGATATTCTAATAAATAATCATAATTTAATAACAGGAAAGAATATTTGCAATGCAATTTCAATGCTAGATCAACTATTGCAAACGTAAACGAAACTAGATTCACCCAGTGTTCAAATACTCAAAGGGTGTGGTGGGCCTTTGAGAAACTCGTCAAATCAAACACCAAATATGGTTCAAATTTTGAAGAGCATTTTGATTTCATGCAGAATAAATAAGAGTATAGAATTTGATATTTAACATAACACACACAAAACAAACTAATGAATCTTTCCGGTTAAAAGAAGTAAAAACTCGACTTTGTTACATCTGAAAGAATTCTTATAACGTAAATTTGATAAAACGAGAAAAGTCCAGTGATTTCGCAGCCATTTGGGTTACGGTGATTTGCCCACATTTTAGCGCGCAGACCCTCAAATCTTCGGGCGCTTATTTCTCTTTTGTGAGTGCTCAGAATTTTTTGATTTTTTGGGAATTTCTTAGCTGGAGTGCACGCAATATTTCAGAAGTTACAGATTTTTGATCCGTCGTTGTACTTTTTTTGAGGGGGGGGAGAGGCAAATGTTTAACGGAGTGCGGCACTTTTTTGTCCAACTTGCAACTCATTTTTAAGCTACTTACACTCATCAGATCAGGAAGTTCTAATAAGATTTAGATAGCTTAGAACGTCAGCTTTCAGAAAATATTTGTTTTATCAAAAGTTACCAACAAAAACCTATTTAAAATCGAGCTGCAAGTTAACCAAAAAAAACCGGAAAGATCCCAACTAATTATAGAGCTACTTACATTTTTTAAAACTAAATAGCGACTTTTGAGAGAAATCAATGTAATTCAGCCTTGGCTAATAGAAAACCTTTGTCCTAAACTTTTCTGTACATTTTCATTTAGAATTCTTGAAAAACAAAAGAAGACAAATCAAGAATGTTTGACATGTTGCACTTTGTGTTCAAAGTTAGAAACGCACGCCTTTTGGCGGATTAAACGAAATCAGACATGGAAAAGTCTTGAAAAGCAAAAAGAGACTAGATAGAGTGACCAGAGATCTTTAATCTCTAGCCACTAGATAGAGTAGATAGTGAACCATTGACCTCTAAGATATTGGACTCTTAGCTCTTAGCCAGTCGGCCATGGCGGCTTAGAAATGTACACTTTCTGGAGCACTAAACTCCCGGTTTACTCAGCAACAATCGAAAGAATCAACAATCGAAAGAATCACTGAAAATGGTATGTTTCCGTTTAAATCCCAAAGTAGAAAATTAGAATTTCAACAGAATTTCCAATAAAAGACAATCGAGCAAGAATCGGGCAAGAGCAAGAATCGCAAAAGGTCTCTTGAGTAATCTTGCATCCACCTTGTTCCTGTGAAATGACTGCGGGATAACCTTGGCATGCAATTATTTGCATACACCCGCGCCCCATCAAGGGGATTTCTTAAGGGGATCTCTCCGCCCCTCATTCCCTCAATTCCTCAATGAAGAGAGAATTCTTTTTCTTTTCACCGCCTTATATTTTCCCATCTTCAGTTTCTCATCTTTCAATTTGTACTTATTGAAGAGAAATTCTAAAGGAGAATGCGTAAAATAGCATTTTCTTTGTAGGGAGCTTTACTTTTGCTTTGCTTTGCTTTGCTTTTTGAATAGCTGAACTGAATCCAGGAAATGTGAAATCTGGTGAACACTGGTGAACACTGGTGAACACTGGTGAACCCTGGTGAACACTGGTGAACACTGGTGAACCCTGGTGAACCCTGGTGAACCCTGGTGAACCCTGGTGAACCCTGGTGAACCCTGGTGAACACTGGTGAACACTGGTGAACACTGGTGAACACTGGTGAACACTGGTGAACACTGGTGAACACTGGTGAACACTCAATCTGGTGAACATTCAAGCTCTTCTAAGTCTACAAACTCTTTCTAACTCTAAGCACCTCTTCTGTTAGTATACTTATTTGAAAATTCGAATGCAAAGCGCATGAGTTGGTCGGTTGGCATTTGAATGAAAGGCAGTTGATCACATTGGCACTTGGCAGCATTAAAATCTTTGAGAAACTTATATGATTAAAGTCTAACCGAATACTGCCATTGTTAAAACGTTAGCTAAGAAAAATGAATCCTAAGGGACAAAATGCTTAACTTCGGTCGTATATTTGGGAAAAATTTTCAATGACACATTGCCGATAAGTAAAAAGGATAGAAGGAGATGATTTATCGTATTTCTTCGAATAGAAGACCGGGTAAAGAGTATCATCGCGTACTCCTGCGTAGCAGCCCTTCTTAAAATTTCTTTTCTGCATAAAAGCTTTCAATCAAGTGCTATAGAGCTGAAAAATGGCTCAAAAATCTGTTAGCTCATATGGTATTTTTGAGTCATTTTCCAGCCCTATAGCACTTCATTGAAAGCTTTTATGCAGAAACGAAATTTTAAAAAGGGCTGCTACGCAGGAGTACGCGATGACTACTCTTTACCCGGTCTTCTATTCGAAGAAATACGGTATATTACACCCACCTTGATCATTTTGGTTTTAGTGAGAATCGGTCCTAGTTCAAACCCTTTCCTTTAAGGTGATCTTGAAAACTTTTCAACCTTTCTTCTCCCCTACTATTTTAGGCAGATGTTTGAATCGCAATGAAATCAAAATGAGAATGAGAATGAAAATCAAAAGAAATATCCCCGTCAATACAGCTCGACTCGAAAAGTGGCGACGATTTTCTTCACATTTTAGCGCATTTTCGCGAGGTGAGTGAAGGGGGCAAATGGCAAAATTGACGGTGACTGAATGAATTGAAAAAGGAGAAAGGATCGACTGAAAGGGCTTTCCACTCAAGGGCATGGATTCTCTTCTCATCTACAGTTTTCAACTAGTTTGACTCGAAAATTCTTTTGTCATGAGTTGTATTGGTTGACTTTATTTATTTTTTTGATTACAGTTATCGATAAAAGCTTGGAAATGTAAAAACTGATGTCAAAGACTATGTCAGAGCTCTTGGGAAAATGAAGCACGAGAAGAAAACACCGCTAAATTTATAGCTAGTGGAATAGTGAAGGTCTATTGTCGGGTTGAAATGCTGGCAAAATCACTTTGTGTTACTTTCCATCACTTCCATTTGTGTTACTTTCCATCCAAGCACTTTCCAACCCAACCGCAAAGTGCAAAGTGACTCCAACTCCAACTCCGCTCCAATCTAACTCCAACCCAACTCCAATAAAATCCAACTCAACTTCAACCTAGCCCCAACTCAGCTCCAACCAAACTCCAACTCGACTCCAACCCAACCGCAAACTGACTCCAACTCCAACTCAACGCCAACCCAACCCAACTCAACTCCAACCCAATCCAACTCAGCTCCAACCAAACTCCAACTCAACTCCAACCCAATTCAACCTAATCCAACTCAGCTCCAACCAAACTCCAACTCGACTCCAACCCAACCGCAAACTGACTTCACCTCCAACTCAACGCCAACCCAACCCAACTCAACTCCAACTCAACTCCAACCCAATTCAACCTAATCCAACTCAGCTCCAACCAAACTCCAACTCGACTCCAACCCAACCGCAAACTGACTCCAACTCCAACTCAACTCCAACCCAATCCAACTCAACCCCAACGTAACTCCAACTCAACTCCAACCCAATCAAACTCAACTCCAACCTAGCTCCAACTCAGCTCCAACTCAGCTCCAACCAAACTCCAACTCAGCTCCAACCAAACTCCAACTCGACTCCAACGCAACCGCAAACTGACTCCAACTCCAAATCAACTCCAACCCAATCCAACTCAACTCCAATCTAACTCCAACTCAACTCCAACCCAATCCAACTCAACTCCAACCTAGCTCCAACTCAGCTCCAACCCAATCCAACTTAAGGACCAGTCTTGTCCAACTCAGACATGCTAACTCCACCCTTTTTTCAGTTCGTTTGCCGTTGCCAATCTACTTGCTTTTGCGAGCAATTTTGCTCGTACCTTGACTGGGTTTGTTTGAAAAACGTTGAATTTGCTTTCATTCGATAGAAAATTTGATTTATTTTGCTTTCATTTGACTCGAAATCAATCTATCTTCTTTTTCAAGCATCAATCTATCTATTTCTATCGAATGAAAGCAAATTCAACGATTTTCAAACAAACCCAGTCAAGGTCCGAGCAAAACTCATAGATTGCCAACGGCAAACGGACCGAAAAAGGGGCGAAGTTAAGTGGCTAAGTATACCAAAAGATAGCCCTGATTCTTTACTATTTTTTGATGCCAAAAGTAAAATGAACAAGCATCTGCGTGATGAAATATGAGCGTTTCTTTAAGCGCACCTTAGACTACGCTGTGAGCCTATACGATGCGCTTTCTATTAGAAGAAATACGGTGGACATTGGGACATCCAACGCACCAACAATTCCATCAATCATTTGACAAATAAAAAGAAACAAAAAGAAAAAGATTCTAGTTCAGAGATTTTAGCAAGTGAATAAAAAGGAAAGTTTTTTGTGAGGCTAGCTGTTCTCGAGCTTGTCGGGAAAGGGATTCAAAAGAGGGTTTGGAGATTGCAATCTGTGGCTTCGTTCCCGTCTCCTTCCGATTTCTCTTCCTTCTCTTTATCCCCCACTTCCCTTAGTTCTTTCCCACCATCCCAGTTCTAAACCCTCGTAATTTTCACAATTTGAACTCGAAGACCCTTTTCTTTCTTGATCCTTTTCTCGGATCGAAACAACTAACCAAGATTGCGGTGTTTTTCTTCGATTTATAGGCTGTTTAGCCTCGTTTTTTTGGTGGGGGAAGTGAGAAGAGTGAATGAGAATCAGTTACAATTGGGCGTTTGACGAATTTTAATTTGATAACGATAGCTAATTTGATGACACTTAGCTTTGAAGTCAACTATTGGGTTGGTGAATTGAAAACTGCGGCCTAATGTCATATGTGACAGTTTGAGCACTTTCTTCAAAAGAAACCCATTGTGGTGTCAATGGAAAAGTTGTAGAGAATCAAAAATCAAGCTTATATCCAAATTTTCAGAACCATTCAAAAACTGGCTTTCAAGAAATGCGAAATTTACGGATTTTCATAAAACCCAACAAAACTTGCATTTTAAGCGAAACTATTAAGTGTATCTTTTTGGAAATTTGGCTATAAGCCTAATTTTTGATTCTCTACAACTTCTCTATTGACACCAAAATGGGTTTCTTTTGAAGAAAGTGCTCAAACTGAGAGTCCAGTCCTCCATTCTCAAAGCCCAGTCCTCGATTTTTGAGTCTCACACTTGTCTCACACACAAACCAAAATCCTACTACGAAAGAGGAATCCGCAAATTGCCTGTAAAATGGGCAGAAGTCGTCAATAATAATGGAAATTATTTGGAATGAATTTATGGTTTTATGTTGCATAAATTTTAGTTTCAAAGTCCCGCAGTTTTCAATTCACTAACCCAATAGATTACGCTCTTCTTGAGTAATCTATTGTCTAAAACTTGTTAGCTATCAACTATCGTAATCTTGTCTCTAGTTATGGAAAGATTATTGTTTTGTTTTTGAATTAGTTTTGAATTAGTTTTGAATTGAAAGATTGAATTTTATTAGTTTTTGAAAGTTTACGCGTTTTAGAAACAGATTAGAAACGTTTTAGAAACAGAGAAACAGAAAACTCAATGAAAATGATTGAAAAGTGATAAAAGAAAAGCTGATTTTTCTCATTTTTCAATTATTTTCTTCAGGATAATGCTAATATAATATAAGAAAAGAAAAAAAAGAGAAAACTTTAGATGGAAGATGATAACTCTAGAGTCAACTCTTTCTGCTTTAAAACGGAAATCTTCAACTTTAAACAAGAAGTGATCAAGTCGATTCAAAACATGAATTTTAGAAGAATTGGATGGTGTTTAATAATGAATTTGAAAGTTTTTAACAAAAGCCAAGTGTTTAGCAAATGTTTTATGCAAATTTCTACAAAAATTCATGCATTTGAATGCATTTGAGAAGTGCATTTGAAAGAAAATTAAGAAAGAAAACAGAGCCAAAGAAACAAAACCAACTCTTTCAACTCTTTCAAACTCTTTCAAACTCTTTCAGTTCCGCAGAACTTTTTCCTGAAACACAATTATGAATGTAGGCATAGAAAACTAGTAAAATTTGTAGAGCAGTAGAGAAGAGCATGACCAAAGATGGATGAATGCAAAAAGAGTCATTTCTTTTCTTTTTTTTTCACCACTTTTTCCTCATGAGCCTCAGTACAGTTTTTTTCTTTGACTGAAGTGCGGAAAGTGGGGCATCCATCGCCTTTGAGAAATGAAATAGAGAAGAGACACAAGAAAGCAAATGAGAACCCTCACTGACTGAGACTTATGACGAATTGTCTCAATTTCTCAATTTCTCAAAATTCTTCCACTCCAGAGCACTTTGAAACAAGTGAATTAGGATTTTGAGTTTACAAAAGACAGTTTAAAGAATTAAAAGCCGAATGAGTTTTAAGATTATTATAAATTTTGAAACTCTGGATCTTGCAGCTAGATTATGGTAAACTATTCACGAGAAAGGCCTTTTTAGCTTGACTACCTTTCGGACGACAGCTGTAGAAATGTTAGCTGAAGAAAATTTGTAACAAACTTGCATTTGGACCAAATGAACCAAATGAAATACCGTAAATGCTGTATTAGAGCCACCCCCTCAAATAAACGATCACCTCTAATAGAGCTACTTCCCAGGGGGTTATTGAAAAATAGAACGACTCCCGCTAATAGAAAGACTTCCTCTAATAGAACGACTTCCTCTAATAGAACGACTTCCTCTAATAGAACGACTTCCTCTAATAGAACGACTTCCTCTAATAGAACGACTTCCTCTAATAGAACGACTTCCTCTAATAGAACGACTTCCTCTAACAGAACGACTTCCTCTAATAGAAAGACTTCCTCTAATAGAACGACTTCCTCTAATAGAACGACTTCCTCTAATAGAACGACTTCCTCTAATAGAACGACTTCCTCTAATAGAACGACTTCCTCTAATAGAAAGACTTCCTCTAATAGAACGACTTCCTCTAATAGAAAGACTTCCTCTAATAGAAAGACTTCCTCTAATAGAACGACTTCCTCTAATAGAACGACCTCCTCTAATAGAAAGACTTCCTCTAATAGAAAGACTTCCTCTAATAGAACGACTTCCTCTAATAGAACGACCTCCTCTAATAGAAAGACTTCCTCTAATAGAAAGACTTACTCTAATAGAACAACTCCCCAAGGGGATATTGAAAAATAGAGCGACTTCCTCTAATATTAGGTTGGCAAGTTATAAACGATCGTTTTTGGGTAATGTGTTTTCTGAAAAAAACGGCTTATCGAATCAAAAAAATGTTTGCTTCATTCAAAAACCCTATCCTTAATCTACAAGTTCAAAATCCTGGTTTCTAGCATTCATGAGCTAATATATTTTTGAGTGATTGCATACTTTTTAAAATAAAACGCTTCATCGATTACATAGTTTCCCAAAATTTCAGAACAATCTAATCTTCGGAAGGTTGATTTTCAAATTAGGCTCAAAATGCACTTTTGTGCTAATTTAATCCATTTTCGTTTGAATTTAAGCAAGATTTTTAAAAAATGAAAGAGAACGGTTCGATCGATTGGATTGTTCTGAAATTTGAAAATAGGGTTTAGAAGAGCTGGAAGAGCTCTCCTAAACCTTAGTCAGTCATGAATTAAAACATCGGGATACGTGGATTGTGTCATTTGCCAAAAACCGGCTCATTGGAGAACTGAACCAACTTTAATCACTGAACCTTAACCAAGCCTTAAGGAACCTTTATCACTATTTGCATTCAAGACTTTGTAATCAAGAATAAGAATAAGAATAAGAATAAGAGTAAGATTAAGAATAAGATTAAGAATAAGAATAAGAATAAGAATAAGAATAAGAATAAGAAATAAGATTGAAAACAAAATGCCAACTCAAAAAGATAACAATCAGCAAAAGATTCTAGTACTTGTCTTTCATTTTCAATTCTCGAAACCCCATTTGCATTTGGTAAATAGAGGTGGGATGCTAATTTGAGGCTCTCTCGAGTGGAAAAGTGTCAAGGGACCAAAGAAAGGAAATGAATGGAAATAAGAGTGTGAAAGTGGTAAGGAAAAGGGTGCACGAGGTCACTTCCGTGCTAGTGGATTCAAAAATAAAAAACCTCTAGCTTAGTTCTTTAAAAGACTTAATGGTATTGTAAAATCTAAGAAATTGTACATTGCATTGCACAAAATATTCCATTGTAAAAGTCTTACGTCTCAGGCTTTTCGATCTTGACAACTGAATACTTTTATTTTGTTTAATTTATTTGTTTAACATTTAATAGCAAGACAACGGATCTTCATTTTGAAAAACAATACTGAAAAGTACTGAAACATTACATTGTAAAAGCACTTTACATTAGATTGTATATTATAGACAATTACATTGTACATTACAGACAATTACATTGTAAAAGACTTTGAAAACAGCTGGTTTATTTGATAGCTGGAAAAGCTTTGATAGCTTGGAAAGCTTTGATAGCTTGAATTTGATAGTTTAAAAGCTTTGATAGCTTGGAAAGCTTTGATAGCTTATAAAAGCTTTCATAGCTTAAAAAGCTTTGTAGCTTATAAAAGCTTTGATAGCTTATAAAAGCTTTCATAGCTTAAAAAGCTTTGTAGCTTATAAAAGCTTTCATAGCTTAAAAAGCTTTGTAGCTTATAAAAGCTTTGATAGCTTATAAAAGCTTCCATAGCTTATAAAAGCTTTCATAGCTTATAAAAGCTTTCATAGCTTAAAAAGCTTTGTAGCTTATAAAAGCTTTGATAGCTTATAAAAGCTTCCATAGCTTATAAAAGCTTTCATAGCTTAAAAAGCTTTGTAGCTTATAAAAGCTTTGATAGCTTATAAAAGCTTCCATAGCTTATAAAAGCTTTCATAGCTTAAAAAGCTTTGTAGCTTATAAAAGCTTTGATAGCTTATAAAAGCTTCCATAGCTTATAAAAGCTTCCATAGCTTATAAAAGCTTTCATAGCTTATAAAAGCTTTCATAGCTTAAAAAGCTTTGTAGCTTATAAAAGCTTTGATAGCTTATAAAAGCTTCCATAGCTTATAAAAGCTTTCATAGCTTATAAAAGCTTTGATAGCTTATAAAAGCTTCCATAGCTTATAAAAGCTTCCATAGCTTATAAAAGCTTCCATAGCTTATAAAAGCTTTCATAGCTTATAAAAGCTTTGATAGCTTATAAAAGCTTCCATAGCTTATAAAAGCTTCCATAGCTTATAAAAGCTTCCATAGCTTATAAAAGCTTTCATAGCTTATAAAAGCTTTGATAGCTTATAAAAGCTTCCATAGCTTATAAAAGCTTCCATAGCTTATAAAAGCTTTCATAACTTATAAAGCTTTGATAGCTTATAAAAGCTTTCATAGCTTAAAAAGCTTTGTAGCTTATAAAAGCTTTGATAGCTTATAAAAGCTTTGATAGCTTATAAAAGCTTCCATAGCTTATAAAAGCTTCCATAGCTTATAAAAGCTTCCATAGCTTATAAAAGCTTCCATAGCTTATAAAAGCTTTCATAGCTTAAAAAGAAAATAAGAACAAAGCAAGAAATGAATTGGTTCATTCATGAAAAAAACTCTCGTTCAAAACACAGCAAAACTTTGTTGAGAAGTCTAGACAAAACACGTTCCTTTCCGAAAATTTTTGCATTATAAAACGAAATCCTATACATAAACTGGATGCATCATACGAGAAGCGATGCTGGTGATCGTTTTGGGGTCCAGCGATTGTTTGCGGTGAGTCAGCCTCTCCGAATTCCCCTCCCCTCCCGCAAGCCACCATGTGCCTTCGCTAGCCACAACGAAATTCAAAATCTCGCTTCAATCAAAAAGTCGCCAGCAAATCGGTAATATTTAAGCGTAAACAAGTAATTTCGGATAAATTTGTAAATCTGGCAGAAATCTGGCAGAAATCTCCACTTTTTCAAATCTAGGACTTGTCATGTTTTGTTTTACAGGGTGACGCACAATTACCCGCACTCAGTTCGGCTTCTTTCAGCTTAGCGATCAATCAATCGACCTAATTCTCTTTTATTATTAAATTTGAATATTTCTCCTGCAATGCCTTTTCTGGATTTGATCAAAAAAGTTTCTAAACTTTTGCTAGAGCGCTGCAAAATTGTGACACGCGTTTCTTGCGGCGGAATCGCGATTTTCTGATTTTTGCAACTAGTTTCATTGCCTCAAAATCAAAGGAAGCCATCATTTACTTCTTTTTACTTATTATTTCCAAAATCTAGCTCACTTTTACTAGAAAACAATGAATTTCAATTAGGAATCAAAGTTCAAAATGTGAATCTGCTGAGGTTATCTGCTGAGCCAGAGCTTATCTCTCTTAATTTGGTTCCGTATCTCTCTAAATTTGGTTCCGTATCTCTCTAAATTTGGTTCCTTGTTTTTCTAAATTTGGTTCCTTATCTCTCTTCATTTGGCTCCTTGTGTCTCTAAAACTCGATTTTCTTGACTGGAACAGCCTGACACATAGAACCTGAACACTCTTGTTTAAGGCAAAAAGAGAAGTTTGATTTGTTGCTTTCAATCGATTAACTGTATCTATTCAAGAATGGTTTTTGACAGCAATTCGGATCAATTGCGACCAGTCAACATGGCCGACCAGTCAACATGGCGCGTTTAGTGTATGTGTGTCTGAACGATGTTCGACGAACAAAACGACTGAACGTCTGAACGACTGAACAAAAGTTCGACTATTTTTAAATTCCAGCAATACATTGCAGCAATATTTATTGAAAATCAACAAGTTGAAAATAATTTCCTAGTGACTTAAATGGAAAGTTCATTATAAAGCCAAAGGTAAGCTTACCAGTGGAAACGCTTAGCTGGAAACACGCTTAGCTGGAAACACGCTTAGCTGGAAACACGCTTAGCTGGAAACACGCTTAGCTGGAAACGCTTATCTGGAAAGCTTACCAGTGGAAACGCTTAGCTCGAAAGTTTAGCTCGAAAGCTTAGCTCGAAAGCTTAGCTGGAAAGCTTAGCTGGAAACGTTTCGCTTTTTGTTAACGCAATAATTGAATGAAGAGACAAGATTTATTGGAATCGATTGAGATTGCACCGTTCCTTATAAAGTTGGAGATCTATTCTTTTGATTCGATTATGACATTTTAGAGAAGGCCGACTGGGAAACTGAAATAGATCTTTTGTGTTTCGTCGGAAAGCACCTCTTTATTCACCCGAAAGCTATTGATTGTTTATTTCTCTCAAAATCGTGACGCCAATTGGAGGACCCGATTCGCGCGATGCCTTTTCCGCCATTGCTCCTTCTCGGCTCTTCGCAATAGGAAAATCGTGCTCGCACTGCAAAGAACTCTCGGTACTAATATGGGTTGGGTTGCGATTGTGGGTTGCTAGACTACGAAGCTAGACTACGAAACGCTCCGCATCGTCATTATGGGGGTGGGGTACTATTACAGTATTTACGGTAGGTTTATTTATGAAATATCGACTTTTTGGCACTTTAACGCTGTTTAATGTTAGTTAATGCGTAGGCTAACATTGATAAGCTCTACTCACAAAAGACAGCCTAAGACTAAGGCTTAAACAGACACTCAAGTTTCTCTAAAATATAGCCTTAGAGAAACATGAATAGTTGCTTAAGCCTTAGTCTTAAGCTGGCTTTTGTGGATGGAGCCTATCAATGTTGACCCAAATGGTCAACATTGATCGGCGCCACTTAGACAAAAGGCAGACTAAGACGACGGCGCTAGCACGAACATTAACTGCGTTCCAGGTTTTACGATTAGGCTAGCACAGGCGCCTACGGCGCGGTTAAGGTGCGAAGCCAAAGCCTGGATAAATAGCAATGTATTGCATAGTAAATAGTAGTGTTTTTGATTGCTAACCTTCTTTAAATTCGTGTTCAACGACCTCGATTACCCCCGGGGAAGTGAAAAAATGAAAAAGGCCCCAACAAAGTACGAAAATTTGCATTGAAATATCTAGGAATTCCAACGAATCACTACTTTTTACTTTATTATGTTATTACTTTTTATTTTATGTCTAGGAATGAATAACTACTTTCTTTTCCACATTCCTTTTGCTAAGGCTAGCTAGATGAAGTATTTTTGCTTTTTGAGAAGCTTTTTAAGAGCTAACCTATTTTTGCACGCACTTTAAGACTACATTTACTCTTTTTGCTTCAAAAAACTCTAAAAAGTGTTCACCCGGCGACCGTATAGCCGCCACTGTAAACCAAGAAATTCCCAAGATAATACGATAGATCGGCGACGAGCGGACACTGATCCATGAAAATTTTGTAGATAAAGGGGCAGATCACGTGAGCAAATGTCAACGGTAAATTGTTGATCAAAATCTGGAATTTGTTGATCTGAATTGTTGATCTGAATTGTTGATCTGAATGGTTGATCTGGATTCTTGATCTGAATTGTTGATCTGCTTGATCTGAATTGTTGATCTGCTTGATCTGAATTGTTGATCTGCTTGATCTGAATTGTTGATCTGCTTGATCTGAATTGTTGATCTGCTTGATCTGAATTGTTGATCTCAATTCTTGATCTGCTTGATCTGAATTGTTGATCTGCTTGATCTGAATTGTTGATCTGAATTGTTGATCTGCTTGATCTGAATTGTTGATCTGCTTGATCTGAATTGTTGATCTCAATTCTTGATCTCAATTCTTGATCTGAATTCTTGATCCGAATTCTTGATCAAAATATTTCAGAATTATATCCTTTTTTGAGCCGCTCACTTGCACCAAAAGGAAGCGCTCGGTGGCCAAATCGATTTTCTTTACTTTGTTTTTCTGAAATTTAGCCTTAGAAAGAGCAAAAATTTGTTTTCCCTTACCGCCAATTTGTAAATGAGAATCAAATCGAGCGGCAGTGTCGCGGAAACAAAAATAAATCTCATATCCATCAAAACGCTGTCATCTAAAAACATTAAAATTAAATTAAATTAAAGAGAACAAACGTTTTATTGAAATTTACAGCGTTAATAATGGGATTGGTAAATAAGAAATGCGACGGGAAACCATTTTTTTGGTTTTAGGATGGTTTAGGGCTTGAAGAGGTTTGGGATCTGTGAAAGTTTGCGTATTTTAGGGGACTTTTCTTCGGGGAAATAGCTCATAAGGGAAAAACACGAAATCAAGGTCACCAATCGAAATGAGATCTTGACCATTCGATGCAGAATTTGACGCTGATTCCGAATCTGCTGCCCCTTTTTTTTGCTAAATAGGTCCGAATCGCAAGGATTTTGGAAAGCAAGTTTTTGGCCTCTTAAAACGCTTGCGCTTGCGCGACAAAGAAATGATTGCGTAGTGTAGCGGGTAACGTGTCGGAATGCAAACCCATCCAAAACTTTATAAGAAAGCCCGCGCATGAGCTTTCACAAAGAGCTCAAATCTTTTCAAATAAAATCACTCTGAATCTTTTCAAATTAAACGACACTCACAGAATATTTGCAACCGTTCCGCGATCACTCCAGCCAATACCGGGAAACCGATTTGAAGAGCCGAATATTTCTGTGAATGTTGCGAGTAGAGCCCGTTGAACGAGAGGGCAAGAAAGCGATTTAGCGAGAAAGCTGGAAACTTTAAAGCTTCTAAAAATCGAAAATCCCTCACCAATTTGCAAGAAACCCGAAATGTAGTAGCCGGACCCCAGGAAGAGGTGAACCCAAAAGAAGACCGTTGTCAGCACCACGTTGTCCGAACATTTCGGGAATGGGGAACTGGAAAGACTTGCATGAATCGCAAATGATGAAGATTTGGTTAAATGATAGTTGTTAAAGAATAGTTAAATCGTTAAATGAATCAAGTTTTAATCTAAAAATCTGGTTCAAGGGATGGACGCTAGTTCGGTTGGCTCGGTGGCAATTTTGTGACTCTCCAAATCCAAATTTTGTGACTCTCCTTAGGGTGGTGCAAAAGAAACTGCCGATGGGTATCAGCTCTCATTTATCAGAAACGAGCGATGCTAACGGCATTATTTTTTCCATGTTTTGTTCGCTTATTTGTTTGCTATTTATTTCGACATTTTAATTTTTTGGTTGTTTTTTTATTTTATTTTTAAATGCTTATATTTTTTATTTAATAGGTTGATGCATAAGTCTTTTCGTTTTTTTTCGTACTTCTGTTAAAAAGTAACAAATTCACCAATTAATCTATAGTTTGCTCTATAAAAAAAGTGTTTTTTTGTTCAATTTGCATCTTTTTAAATCAAATTTCGGTTCACTTTCAAGCAAATTCGAGAGTGAAAAACGCCTTTTTCGTAAAAATCTATAAAAAACTCTACGGAAAAATTGGCTGAATGAATTTCTCTGAAATTTTGGCGAAATATCAAACGTTTTTTTCTCTATCTTTTATCTATTGACACGAAGATAGGTTTTCTTTAGCTAAGGTGTCTAAACCGCATCATCGAGTTAGCCCTTTTTGACTACCCGACTTCATACTCTCAAGAAAATCCAGGCATTAAATATTTTTAAACCCGTTTTAATGTTATTTTGCAGAAAAATAATTGGTTTTTCTAATGAAATCAACCGTAGTTTAATTGGTGCATTTTTTGGCTTGAAACGGCAGACGAAAAGGAACAAAAAGACTTATGCATCAACCTAATAGATCATGGTCGAGCAAAAGTTTGTGCTACGAGCAGCATTACTGTTTAACTTCAAAATTGGAAAGTCTGCTGCCGAATCGCATCGTTCTCTTTGTGCTGCTTTCGGAGATGGCAGTTTGTCTCTCAGGCAATGTCAGACTTGGTTTCAACGATTCAGGGAGACGAGACTTTGGAAGATTACGAGTACGGTTCCAAGCCAGAAGTCGTGAACGAAGCCAAGCTGAGGGACTTTATACAGGCAGATCCATGCCAATCTGCTCGAAATCTTGCGAAAATATTCCATTGTGATCATGTCACCATCGAACGCCATCTTTTTTGAATTTACCGTCAAATTGGAAGTTTCTTTTGCACCACCCTAATAGAAAGCCTCAACTTTATTTCACTACCAACGAATCATTATGATTCTAGATTGAGATTTAGGGTAAGCGTATAGTTTACCCCCTCAAAAAATGGATCTAGAAAAATTGAGGAGGGGCGGAGATGAGTAAACTATACTTTAGCTAGGTTGGAATTTGATTAGATGGCTAGCTGTTGGATGGCTAGCTGTTGGATGGCTAGCTGTTGGATGGGTAGCTGTTGGATGGGTAGCTGTTGGATGGGTAGCTGTTGGATGGGTAGCTGTTGGATGGGTAGCTGTTGGATGGGTAGCTGTTGGATGGGTAGCTGTTGGATGGCTAGCTGTTGGATGGCTAGCTGTTGGATGGAATTTGATTAGATGGCTAGCTGTTGGAAACCTCTAAAGTCTTTTTCCCGGTGTCCGGTTGGACAATTGTTTTTTTGATCGGTTTACATTTGAAAGTTTTTCTAGAGAAATTTTGGATGGCCTACACCGCTCTATCTCATACATCTCATCGCTATATTTCATTTCTCATTCAAAGTTTCAGTTTCATTTTCAACTAAAGAAATCGTCACAGTTCTTTCGACAAAAATTTGAACCGGTGAACCTTACTTCTAAAGTTTCAGCTGATTAGTTTATGATTGAAAAGTTTAGCAATAGCTATTGCTTTCCAATAGCAAGCTAAGATCAAAAAGCTGACTGTTAAGCTCCAGAGTCATACAATTATTGTAAGCTAACACTTGTAAGGTTCTGAAAAAGATCTGAATGTCTAAATCTGTGGCTAAATTCTTTAGCTGAATATCTAAATAATGTCTGACTAAAAATGCTTACGATTGTTATCGCTAGCTTTCAAATTTTTCGTGGACCAACTCCAAGAACCCAAAACATTTCCTGATTAAAACCATAAGACCAATTCGAAAATTGGTCTTATGGGTTTGAAACATTGAAATATTGCTTATTCTATTTGAAACATTGAAATATTCTTTGCTTTTTATAGAGTCCATAACAAGACAAAAGATTGTGCAAAAAGATAAAACAAAGACAACTCTTTTTCCCCGGTGTCCGCTTGGTCAATTGTTTTTTTGCTCGGTTTACATATGAAAGTTTTTCTAGAGAAATTTTCTGATGGCCTACATACCGCTCTATCTCATACATCTCATCGCTATATTTCATTTCTCGTTCAAAGCTTCAGTTTCAGTTTCCACTAAAGAAATCATCACAGTTTTTTCGACAAAAATTTGAACCGGTGAACCGGGACTCTGACTCAATTTTGGTGAACCGGGACTCTAACTCAATTTTTATGAACCGGGACTCGCCGATCGACTCTGACAGCTATTTCAGAATAATATACCATTGGGTGAGCTGTGAGAGGAATGCCCATAAGAGAATGACGGAGAATGTGCCCTTGGCGATCGAATCGCTCAACATTAGCCGAATGACAGTTCGAGTGAAGAGCCGACTTCGGAAACAATAGACAACAGCCATCGAATTGTTGATTACAGAGAAGAGAGCAAACTGGAAAGGGAAAAAGTGAAAATTGTTTAGAAAAAGTTACTCCAAAGCAGATTTTTGAGTACTAACCTTTCACGGGACACTGTTAGTGTTTTTTGTGATGACGAAAAAATAGTTAAATGTAGCGGTGAAGTGCCTACAGGGTGACCGCAAAGTATAGCGACAACTTTTTAGAAAAGTCTCTTCAAAATGTCTAATTTATTTCAAAAGTGGCAAGTGTTTTATAGGGAATTGCAGCCCTTAATCTTGGCTAAATTTATCTACTAAAAACTTCCCGATTGGACTTATACAACTTATTTAACAAGCACTTGAATGAGCTCATTACCTGGTACCTGGTACTCCCGCTGGATCAATCGCCTTTTATCAATAAGCTAGTGTTTGGGTGAAATAAAATGTTGCTGCGGAAGCTAATGAAGAAAAGAAGTAGGCAGAAAAGAAGTAAGCAAGCACATAAACAAATTTAATGAGTCTAAATAAGGTGTAAAGGGAAAAATCCCCTCCCCCCGATAAATTCCTTCCCCCCGTTTTTGAGAGAGTACCCAAATCTGATTAAATCTATTCGCTAACCATGTTTGTTTTTGGGAAAAAAGTCGCACAAGAAATATTGGTGGGTAAAGCTCGCTCAAAGTCCCCACTAGTCCCACCACGAATTGAAGTGCGTGCACGAATCGTCTCAGCGGCACAAAACGAGTGTTCGTGTTCACGATGGCCGCCACATCGTAGATATTTGGTAGAAAGATGTAGATAATGGTGAGTAAAGCTGAAACTATGAATACTCCATGTTACACGATCTTTTTTTGCGCTCTCTTTTGTTCTTTTCTTCTAAAAGAAAAGTGAAAGGCGTTGCTGATTTTTTCAAGACGAGAAAAGCCGAGACCCTCAAGACGAGAACCGTATTGGAACCGTATTGGAACCATATCCAATCGAAATCGGAACCGTATTGGAACCGTATTGGAACCATATTTAATCAAAATAGGAACCGTATTGGAACCGTATTGGAACCATATTTAATCAAAACAGGAACCGTACTGGAAACGAATTGGAACCGTATTGGAACCATATTCAATCGAAATCGGAACCGTTTTGGAACCGTATTGGAACCATATCTAATCAAATGAGTGATAACCGTAATTGAGAACGGCATCAGATCCGCATCAGATCAAAATAGGAACCGTTTTGGAACCGAATTGGAACCATATTCAATCGAAATCGGAACCGTTTTGGAACCGTATTGGAACCATATCTAATCAAATGATGTGATAAGTGTTAAATGATAACGGCATCAGATCCGCATCAGATCAGAATAGGAACCGTATTGGAACCGTGTCGGAACCGTTTTGGAACCGTATTGGAACCGTATTGGAACCATATCTAATCAAAACAGGAACCGTATTGGAACCATATTCAATCGAAATCGGAACCGTTTTGGAACCATTTTGGAACTGTATTGGAACCGTATTCGAAACCATATTTAATCGAAATAGGAACCGTTTTGGAATCGTCTTGGAACCGTATTGGAACCATATCTAGTCAAATGAGGTGATAAGTGTTAAATGATAGTTAATTAGAAGATAAAGTTGAAATTTCTTCTAACTTTTCGCTTTGCAACTGGCTATTTACGTATTGAAAGTGAAAAATGTGAATTTACCCAAAAACTTGCCCAATTTGAAATAAAGCTATCTTTATTTCAAATTAGGCTTTTAAAGAGAGCTTTTAAAGAGATAAAGCTATCTATCTCTTTAAAAATCCAATTTCCAATAACTCACCATTTGTGATCAGAAAACAGATAAAAACGAAGAAGAGCTCCCGTCGAAACTGAGCCGATGTGATGATGGAACGGAGGAGAATCGGGGGATTCATGACAGTCGATACAGTGGCATTCTAAATGATAACAGTTAATCAGTCACTTTGAAAAGGCTATTTTTGAAGATGAATTCGAATGACTTTGGCTCTTTTTTAAGCCTTTTTGTTCCTCGAAACAATTGAATAAGAAAAAGAATCATTGTGTGATTACACCTTGAGGATTAAGAAGGACAAAAATGGAATGAATCGGCCTGGTAGACTGGTAGACAAAAGAGGACTTTGTTTCCTCAATTTTAGTTCAGTCATGACATCAAATTTTAGTTCCCAATTTTAGCTTAAGCTCGAAATGAAATAAATCTTGATTTTAGAAGAAGTTCAAAGGGAAATTAAAAGGATTTGTTTTTCTTTAAAAAGTTGAAGCTTAGTTGAAGGTTAGTTGAAGTTTAGTTGAAGTTTAGTTGAAGGTTAGTTGATGGTTAATTGGTGGTTAGTTGAAGCTTAGTTGAAGGTTAGTTGAAGGTTAGTTGAAGGTTAGTTGAAGCTTATTTGAAGCTTATTTGAAGCTTAGTTGAAGGTTAGTTGAAGCTTAGTTGAAGGTTAGTTGAAGCTTAGTTGAAGGTTAGTTGAAGGTTAGTTGAAGGTTAGTTGAAGCTTATTTGAAGCTTATTTGAAGCTTAGTTGAAGGTTAGTTGAAGCTTAGTTGAAGGTTAGTTGAAGCTTAGTTGAAGGTTAGTTGAAGGTTAGTTGAAGGTTAGTTGAAGGTTAGTAAGATTACGTAAGTTTAAGACCCTCATCCCAAAGGCACAAGTTTCCATACAAAAAACAAATAAAGTCTATTTGTTTGAAATTTGGGATCAAAGGCACCTCAGTAAAACGGCTGCAAAAACTTTGAAAGTTGATGAATCGATAAACGATCTTTTCCATTCAATCCGCTAGATAATTAGCTTTCGAATGAGCTATCACACGAGCAAATCGGCTAAGTTGAAGACACTCATCCCTAAAATCGGCTCGAACTTTCTCCCCAACCTAATTAGAAAAGACAACAAGAATAATTGCGAAGCACAAGGCGTAAAATTGCCTGAGTCTCGCCATATACTTTTTGCTACATCATTTTCTTTCTGGACACCAATACACTAAATAAAAATATGATCAATAATTTTAGGGAAAAACAGCTTTTGTTAATGTTGAAAATTGACCTCGACCCGAACATCTCATCTCCTTGTCATCAGTTTTGAATAGGTTCATAAAAAAGAGAAAAATCTTTTGGTTTTTAAATCTTTAGTCCATAAAAGTTTCAGAATTGATCATCAGTGTTTCAGAATTGAATCTCTCATCCTAAGGTAACCGCCCTCGGCCCAGCTAGTTCCCCACGAGTTGCGCACAATCCAATTATTATTGGTTATGGGACAATAGATGACCGAAAAGACAATAGGTGACCGAATTGATAATAGGCTTAGGCTCAGGCTTAGACAATAGGTGACCGAATTGATAATAGGCTTAGGCTCAGGCTTAGACAATAGGTGACCGAATTGATAATAGGCTTAGGCTTAGGCTCAGGCTCAGGCTTAGGCTTAGGCTTAGGCTCAGGCTTAGACAATAGGTGACCGAATTGATAATAGGCTTAGGCTTAGGCTCAGGCTCAGGCTTAGGCTTAGGCTTAGGCTCAGGCTTAGACAATAGGTGACCGAATTGATAATAGGCTTAGGCTTAGGCTCAGGCTTAGGCTTAGGCTTAGGCTTAGGCTTAGGCTTAGGCTCAGGCTTAGACAATAGGTGACCGAATTGATAATAGGCTTAGGCTTAGGCTCAGGCTCAGGCTTAGGCTTAGGCTTAGGCTCAGGCTTAGACAATAGGTGACCGAATTGATAATAGGCTTAGGCTTAGGCTCAGGCTCAGGCTCAGGCTCAGGCTCAGGCTCAGGCTCAGGCTTAGGCTTAGGCTTAGGCTCAGGCTTAGACAATAGGTGACCGAATTGATAATAGGCTTAGGCTTAGGCTCAGGCTCAGGCTCAGGCTTAGGCTCAGGCTCAGGCTCAGGCTCAGGCTTAGACTTAGGCTCAGGCTTAGACAATAGGTGACCGAATTGATAATAGGCTTAGGCTCAGGCTTAGGCTCAGGCTTAGGCTTAGGCTTAGGCTTAGGCTCAGGCTTAGACAATAGGTGACCGAAAAGACAATAGGTGACCAAATCGACAACAGGTGACCGAATTGACAATACCATATACAATACAATACAGACAATACCCCCCGCCCTTTAATAAGAATCAAACGAGAGCGAAGAAAAATATCTACTCTAAAGACTAAAATCTAGATTTTAGATGAGCAGACTCTTTGATGAAACCCACTTCCTCCTTTGCTCAATTTTCATAATTCCTAAGAGATTTCCAATGAATCGGTCATCTATTAATTCGGAGAAATCAGCCGAAAAAAAGGAAATGATTCAAAAAATTCGTTATTTTGAGACTGTATCGACTTTTCTTAAAATAATACTGTATTTGCTAGAGCTTCATTCTTTTAATTGCTACTTTTTATTTCTTTTCGGAATGGGCTAATTTCGAGGCTGAAAAGGGCCATTTCTGAACAGTAACCGGCAATTTCAGAGAGATAGGCCCCAAAAATCAACATTTATCTGTATAGAAAGGAAAAAGAATATTTCAAATTCCACTAATACTTGTTTGTAGTTTGTGAAAAAAAAAGAACTTTCAACCGTTTTGGCTAAAGGACGTTGAGTTTTCTTGATGTTACAATGGATTGTAAGTTTAATGGGTTGTAAGTTAATGTATTGGGTTGATGGAAAGGTCCTTTCCGATTTTTTGGGAGAGTACCTTAAATTTGTCCAATTTTGACGTTTTATAGCTCATCCTAAAGCTGAATTCAAGACGGATCGATTGGTAAAAACCTTTTTGAGATATCTCTTTTCTAAAAGTTTTTACAGCTATTTTAGTAAGGGGCGGCAGAGCCAAAAAATGGCTGTTTTCACGTTTCGTTAGTTTTCCGTGAAGAAACCTAGGCTAAAAACATGTGTTTCGTGATCAGCGTCAAAAATAACCCCTAGACACGCATTTTCAGAATCTTAGCAAAAAATTTTTGAAAAATATTGTTACCGGTGGGAGTCATGAATGAAACATGACAAAAAGAATTGAATTTAGACAATTTGAGCTGGAACCTGTTTGGATGGTGGCTTTTTTATCGACTCCTCCTCCCACTCCTCCTCCCACTCCTCCTCCCACTCCTCCTCCCACTCCTCCTCCCACTCCTTCACCCTCTTCAGCCACAAGCTGTTGATCGTTGCATATTTGCATCATTAGATAAATCACGAACAATACTACGCACAGAATTTTTTGAATGAAACATGACGAAAAAATGAAACATGGCAGTTTTTCTAAACGAACCGTCCGTTAGTTGACAAATACTGGACTCGGCATGCTACGCTCCGGAAAAATTTCCGCCAGAAACTCCGAAAACAAGGATGCATTGGGCGGCAACGCATGTTTCTGTCCTAGCTGTGGATTGAGAAGAAAGTTGGCAAGCCGATTTGTCAGAGTCAGGTGTTTGGAAAATGAGAAAATTGAGAATGAAGAGAGAACTTTTCGCGGCAAAAATGCATGTTTTTGTCTTAGCTTTTCATTCTTCTCTTAAAATTTTCATTCAACTCTACGTAAAGTTCGAAAAGAATTGTATTGCTCTTGTAATATACGCCAAAATGTTCTAAAAGAGAGCCATGTAGATAAACGTTAAAGAAGCCTGTTTCACATCAACACATTTTTGCATTTTTCGCTCTTTACTTTATCCAGACTGGCAATTTATTTTTAGCAATCAGTTAAAAAGTATTTATTTCGCTAGTAACCCGACAAAACAAACGACAATCATGCATACCAAAAGCGTTGAAAGCAAGCAGCCGTTTGAACAATGGCATTTGTATAGCTACCAACAGCCAGCTCCCATCCGGTCCCGGCCGAATTGCACGTCAACAGAGTCCGCGTCTCGAAGCGGCTACTCGTTCGCACGAAGGTCGTGTTTTGGTCGAACTAAAACCATCAATTTGAATGTTTGATCTAATCTCATAATTGTCTAGTCGACATCTCTCGACTAGTCGACATCTCTCGAAAAGATTCTCAAACCATGAGATTTTATTGGTTCGGGTAATTTTGGGCTATCTCTAACAGATAACAAAACTATGAGCATGAGTCGATTTTGACGTGAATGTTCCGAAGTTCAACAATGTTCAACAAACGGCATAATTTTCACCGCACTACCTTTTCCCATTACACCCCCCCAGTCAAAATCTATTCAAAACTCAAAAGCCAACAATGAAAACCGAGTACAAAAGATCAGGGGTCAAAGCTAAATTTGGAAACCTAAATTTCGATGATGGGATCCATTTATCCGGGTACATCCCGTGTATCCCACAGGTAGCTTCATGTTTTATGGGATTGGAACGCTCAAAGATCATCGCCTGATATTGTTTTTTTTCTTTAGAAATCGGCGGAGCTTATATAAAAGCTTTTTGATCGGGGGAATTCAGCACAAGGATTCAGATATTCTGAGCAACATTTATCTCTGCACAAAGGAGGTAAATTTATAACCTTAGATTTTAAATCATCTATAATTAACTGTAAGCAAGATTTTTTTTCTAAGGTAAAAGGCAAATTGTAATCTCTAAAGTATCAATCTTGGATTCAATAGATCTATAACCCAAAATAGATCTATAACCCAATTGAGTTAAATGATGTCCCACTGTAAAATGACTCACTTCAAGGTCTTTTCCAAGTTCACGTGTAGTCTTTCGGTTGTTTTAGCTCCAATATTTTGTCGATTTCAACTTCAACCGGTTCCGGGGCCATCGCTTTCAATTAAAGATTTGTCCCGATCCTTAAACTTGTGAAATCACAGGTAGTCTTGAAGAAGGAGTCATGAATATAGTGCGGCAACCCTCTCAAAAGTGGGTGGGCGGTGTCTACCCACTTTTGAGTGGATGGGAAAGGCGGCGGCCACGCACTATAGTCATTGCCATATACGTTTGCTATTTGGCATAGGGCTAGACTTGAAGTTGAGCCTTTATCGAGCTCGTATAGTATAACATGATGAATCTGTTCCTTTGGTAAATTTGCACTGATTGGCAAAAGTAGTAAATCAGCAGAAGTATTGGGTTGGGGAGAATGAGTCGGCGCCGAAATTTAAAGAAACTTTTTTGCACCCATAAAACCTTCTTTAAATACACGTTTTGTTTCATCAAAATGGTCCACTATTTCTTTACAAAATGGCTTTTGAGAGATTCCACAAAGCTTTTCTTTTTTGGGATTTTATGGATTCCCAAGCACAGCTAATCAAAATGACAAAAAGTCCGACTCATTGCTTGAACAGTTTCTTCCACATAAACCTCCTTTGGTGTTTATATAAAAAAGATAGAGCACACGCAATTACATAAGTTACCAAATTTTCAGGAAGATCCCTCCAACCGTTTACTCTAGATGACAGTTTATCGATTTTGTGAAAAAAATGATCCTTTGTTGAGTTGAGGCGCTGTTTGAGTTCTCTTTTAAATATTATTTTGTAGAGAATTAGTTACCCTTCTACGGATATCAAACGCATATCATTTGACAAAGTCTGCTATAAGTTTTAGAAATTTCTTTGATTTTCGGCGCCGACTCATTCTCCCCAACCCAATAGTAAATGAAAGAAATGTAAAATCATGCCCGAATCAATGAAAATGATAATTAATAAGTCTTTTGAAATAACGGATACCTGTTGTCGCTTCTAATGGTAAACACTGAGGGCAAACTACAAAATTTACAGCAAAATCCCTTTCTTGTTCACTGTGACTCATTAATTATCGGCTAAACGAATATTTATGATTTTAAATCCTTATGAAACAGAGATTTTCTTCACAGAATGATGCTCCGTTTACTTCTCTTCTTCACAATGGCCATTCTCGTGGTTTCGCTCAAATTCAAACCGAGCGACAAGATGGCCATTCGAAAGCTCATCAACCAGGCTGATGCCGATAAATTCGAGGAATTCGCCTCAAAGTAAGCAAATTTTGGGGTAGGCTAATTTCCGCCATTTTATTTGCGCAAATACGTTTGCGCAACAAGGGTCATTTGCGCAACTTTAACATTGTATTAAGCACTCGGATTTTTCGTGTTCCTAAATGTTCCTTCCAATTTTTTGCGCAATCTTCCAATATTTATCTAAATTAGTCCTTTCTAGGAGCTAATAACCATTAGTAAAATATTTTATTGCTTTAACAAAAAAAGTGCAAGCGATAACAATGAAATTTAGGACAACAATAAAAATCAAATTTTTTTAATATAAGTTAAAAGCTGAGAAAGATGTTGCACAGAATCGCAACCGGACAAGCGACCATTAGAAATAGCAGTAAAACGATGCGAGCCGATATGCGATTTTGTCGAGCCAATAGAGTTTTCTTCCGTGCGTAGTTTTATTCAACAGTGAGATTGATAGCCGATGAAAGCTTGAAAAGGTTGATTATTTGCGTCATTTCTTCGTAAAATTTCCACAAACGTACCTAAACGCAAACGCAAACGTACGCAAACCTAAAGTGCACCCCTCTGCTTTCGCGCCAGTCCCTTAAAAACGTCAAAAAAAAATTGCGCAAATGACCCTGTTGCGCAAACGACCCTGTTGCGCAAATGAAAAGTTGCGCAAACGTACTTGCGCAAATGACCCTGTTTCGGTAAGATACGGAACCGAATTTAGAGAAATAAGGAACCGAATTTTGAGAGATAAGGAACCGAATTTAGAGAGATAAGGAACCGAATTTAGAGAGATAAGGAACCGAATTTAAAGAGATCCGGAGCCGAATTTAGAGAGATAAGGAAACGAATTTAGAGAGATCAGAAACAGAGTAAAGAGAGATCGGGGAGCGAATTTAGAGAGATCGGGAAGGGAATTTAGAGAGATAAGGCCCCGTATTTAGAGAGATAAGGCCCCGTATTTAGAGAGATAAGGAACCGAATTTAGAGAGATCAGGAACAGAGTAAAGAGAGATCGGGGAGCGAATTTAGAGAGATCGGGAAGGGAATTTAGAGAGATGAGGAACCGATTCTAGAGAGATACGGAACCAAATTTAGAGAGATCGGGAAGCGAATTTAGAGGGATAAGGAACCGAATGGTGAATAAAATGACGGAAATTAGCCTACCCCAAATTTTTGCTTGATTTCTAGTTTCTATTTTTAGATGGAGCAAAAACTATAAAAACCTGGACGAGATGAAGAGGAAAGCGAGAAATTGGAAGAAAAACATGAAAATTATCGATGAGGTGGGTAAAATTCTTTGCAAACTCTTTTTTTTTGACTTTGAAATTGCAAACGTTTGACTGAAAATTTCAGGAAAACAAGAAAAACAGAGGCTACAAGCTTGGTGAGAATATCTTCACCGATATGGACGATGACGAAAAGGCAAAGGTACGTGAAATAAGCCATATTGCAATGAAAATTACAATATAGCGAATTTACAAGATTTCAATTCGCTTTGCACTTGCACAAATCGATCGATGATAATCGAATTTGATAATCGGATTATCGTATTATTAGTAAATTGCTTTTGATTTACTGTTTTATTGTAGTACGTGATGGACATTCAATCAGCTCAAGACAGCAATGCTGCTTTGGACAGAGTGGCGAGAAGAGCCAAGAGGGGAGTCATACAAACGGTCAGTTTCCGAAGAGATAAAAGCAACGTGCTTTGTATCACCTCACTCTGACAATGTATCACTTTCTGCCTTATCAAAACCTCATTTGATTTTCGAATTTAACTCGTATTCCCTAATTATCATATCTAATTATCATATCTGTTGTTTCCAGTACGCGACGGCCCGAGCCGATTGGCGTGGAAAGTTCATGCCGGCTGTGCGAAATCAAAAATCTTGTGGATCGTGTTACGCCTTTGCGTAAGTTCATTCTTTTGAAATACTTTTGATTATCAAGAAAATAAAAAGCGCACAATAGAAAAGCTTTTGATTTGCGTGAAAAACGGGCCTGAGAACGGAAAAACTAAGCTCATTCGAGCCATGTATCTGGAGATTAAACAAAAACTAAACCAAACACTTTTTGAACAAGAATCAAAAAGAACAAGGATCAAAAAGAACAAGAAACAAAAAGAACAAGAATCAAACAAGAATCGAAAACAAGGACTGAACATTGAGCCGAAGAATTGAGCCATCAACGCGATCGAAGATCGAAGATCGCGATCAACATGTTTTGCTCATTAACATCTCTTTTTTTCAGAGCCATCAACGCGATCGAAGTCCAATGGAATTCGATTCCGAATAACACGTTCTCCGAGTTCTCTGAACAGGTAAACCAATTGTCAAAAGGATTTCATTCCATGCCTTAACTAGCGTTCTTAAGCGTTGACTTGAAGGGGTAACCAGCGTTCTTAAGCGTTAATTTTAAAGCGTGACTAGCGTTCTTTTAATAGGTTCTTTTTCTTTCGTTCCGAAGAGAATTAATTGCTTAATCTCTTATACAAAAAAGAGTCATTCATTTTCCAGCAAATTGTCGATTGTTCGACCGGCAACCGTGGATGTAATGGTGGATGGCCGCACAGTGTCATGGAGTATCATAAAAATAGTTGCAGCAAAATTTTAGAACTTCAGCTACTCCTATTCTGCGGGCAATGTGCCACAGGACGCTTATCCGTACACGGCGGTCGCTGGGGAATGCCAGAATTTGGTTGGTTATGTGTATTTGTATGTAGTTATGCATGTATTAGGTTGGTGGGAAAATAATCGAAATAAACAAGACTCAAACTTTGTCTTTGATTTTAAGAGTCCTTTAACAGTCCACCTTACTCACCAGATCTTTCTCCTACGGATTTCACTTATAGCTCAGCTTATGCTAAAAGCTAAGGGGTAATAAGGTCATTTACTCAAGCATTTTACATCATTTACCCAAGCATCTCTTCAAATTCTCTTTTACAGACCGGTCAAAAAATTGTGTCCAATTGGTTCCGACTGTCGTCGATCCAAGACATGGAATACTATCTCACCAATGTTGGACCGCTCACTTTCTGTGGGTATCAGATTCAAAAACTGGAGAAGAAACTTTTGAAGTCACAAAATGAAGTCACAAAATAAGTCACAAAATGAAGTGACAAAATGTTAAACACAAGATTTCACAAGATTCAAAACGACATTGAAAGAGCGAAAGTGTTCAGCGATGTGGGTGCCCCGGTCGATCTACCTCTACCGGTCGGGGATCTTCTATCCACCACTTCTGGAATGCAAACCTTCATACGCTGTCGGCGCTCATGCGATGACGATCGTCGGATTCGGTAAATTTCCTATGTCGGCGCTACTACAGTTGACCGACCGCAGCTAAATCTTATTTGTATTATTAGGGTGATAAGAATGAAACCAGCCCTCACATATCTTTCCAAAAATAAAAAGATTACAAGTCTCAGCCAATAAGTCTTGTATACTTTTTAAAAGCCCTGAATCTCCTCTACGAAATAGTGCAAAGGATTTTTTGAATTGGATCGATTATTGGGGACTTGGGTGTTAAAAAGTAAGCGCAGGTCGAGTCTCGACCTGGGACCTGCGCACTACTGGCAATTATTGCTTACCAGGGAACCTTCCCAAGTTACTCGCTAGTTACAATATGAGATAGGTGCAAAAAGAAAGGCCTGGAAATGTACGTTCAGAAGCTGTTTTCAAAAACCGCTAATCGGCAAAACGCACAAAGTTACAGCCATTTGAATTTCGAAAAAAATGACGACTTTTCTCGAAAAGTACCTGGCATTTTCTGCTTGCTGATAACTAACTATAACTTATTTTTGGAAAGAAAATTACTGGTTTCATTCCCATCAACCTAATAGTTTCCCTGACTTCCCCAAAAAACCCAAGTCTATCGGGCATTTCTGTTGAAAAACTAAATACCATTGTCCGATCGATTGTGAGCGCTGGTTTCATTCCTATCACCGTAATATTTAAAATTCAAAAATGAAGATATTTAGCTAAGGATTATATAAAAAAAGCGTAGTAGCTGATGAACGTAAAAGCGTAAAAAAGCGTAAAAATGTTCATTATTAATTTTCGGCGAATAACACTTGATTGAATGTGCTTAAAGATCATAATTTGCTTAAAATTTCGCAAAAGCTCTGGCTTCTCGATGATCAGTTTGAAGATTGGCTGACCAGTATCGACCTCCTCCAGAGTAAAAGGACATGGTCAATGGCTTGGATGAGATAAAGCTTATTCAAGGAGTTGAGAGTGGTGATAGAAAGTAGGTGTGCCATAAACGAGCGTGTAGACGCAATGAATCCAGGATAAGCATCAGCTATTACGTTGGCACCTATTTCGAATCTCTTCCAAAGGCTTCCAAAAATGTAAAAATTTTGATGTACTTGAAACCTGGACTCTTTTAAGTGATGGGTGTTAACGGGATTTGAGGTTTTCGAGGGTTTCGTAGGGTTTCGAGGCAATATTAGATATTCATTTACATATTTTTCATTGTAATGTCTTATCGTGGAGGAGAGAGGACACAAATCCACTGAAAACAGAAAATAAATTGATGCTATGCGCGTTGGGTGTGGGTAGTGGGCGTGATCTCAATTTTGCGCTAGTGAGATTTAATTTTCTTGGGTTTTCGACAACGCTGATTAACAACATACCCTCCATTTCTAAACAAACGTGGATTAGAAATGAAAAAGTGAAAGAATTTCACAAATTAGAAAGTGAAAATAAAAAATTAAAGTTAGAACAAAGTCTTGAAACTATTGGATTGGTGAATTGAAAACTGCGGGCTATTGTCATATGTCACAGTTTGAGCACTTTCTTCAAAAGAAACCCATTTTGGTGTCAATGGAAAGGTTGTAGAGAATCAAAAATTAAGATTATATTCAAATTTTCAGAACGATTCAAAAACTGGTTTTCAAGAAATGCCAAATTTACGAATTTTCACAAAGCGAAACTTTCACGAATTTTCACAAAGCATTTTAAGCGAAACTACTAAGTGTATCTTTTTGGAAATTTGGCTATAAGCCTAATTCTTGATTCTCTACAACTTTTCTATTGACACCAAAATGGGTTTCTTTTGAAGAAAGTGGCTCAAACTGGGATCTCCCACTCTCCATCTCCAGTCCCCCATTTTTGAGTCTCACACTTGTCTCACACACAAACCAAAATCCTACTACGAAAAAGGAATCCGCAAACTGCCTGTAAAATGGGCAGAAGTCGTCAATAATAATGGAAATTATTTCGAATGAATTTATGGTTTTATGTTGAATAAATTTTAGTTCAAAGTCCCGCAGTTTTCAACTCAACAACCTAATAGTTTCAAAGTGTTCTAACTTTCATTCTTTTATTTTGACTTTCTAATCCACAATTATTTAGAAATGGAGGGTATTCAAACGGCTAATAGGCTAGAAATGAAGTCGTTTAACTTGCTGATCCCTTTGAAGTCGTTTAACTTGCTGATCCCTTTGGAGCCAATTGAAAAGACAGTATAGGATGAGAAACGGCGTCAATGGTGATCTTTGGGACAATCATTTTTATGAGATCTTGTGGAAATGGCAGCGTCATCGAAAACCCAAGAAAATTAAAATGCCATTGGCAAAATTGCGGCCAGGCGCATAGCCCCCAAAAAATCAGTAATCTCTCGTTTCAGGAACCGACCCAAACGACGAGCAGTATTGGATTGTGCGAAACTCGTGGGGAGCTAACTGGGGCGAGGGCGGTTATCTTAGGGTGAGAGATTCAATTCTGAAACACTGATGATCAATTCTGAAACTTTTATGGACTAAAGGTGCAAAAGCCAAAAGATTTTTCTCTTTTATGAACCTATCAAAAACTGATGACAAGCAAATTGCGTTTTTTAGGTGTTCTACTTACCCCAATCAAGTCTAAGTTATAAAAACTAAAAGCAAAGAACAGAATTTGTGCATTCCAGATGCCAAAGGGATTCGATTTGTGCGGAATGGAGGGGATGTACGAGTGGGGCGTTTACGTGCCATGGGTCTACGGACAAAGCGCTCAGCAGCCATGAGCAGACAAGAGAAAGTAGATTTTAAGGATTTGTGTTTGTATGAAAATAAATCTATTTTAATCCCTAATGAGCATATTTAAAGTGACACAGAGAGAAAAAAGGCTATCTTTGTTTTGCATTTTTGTGCCAACAATTCTTTGACTACAGGAATACAGGAATACAGGAATACAGGAATGCAGGAATACAGGAATACAGGAATGCAGGAATACGGGAATACAGGAATGCAGGAATGCAGGAATATAGGAATACGGGAATACAGGAATGCAGGAATGCAGGAATACAGGAATACAAGAATATAGGAATACAGGAATGCAGGAATACGGGAATACAGAAATACAGGAATACAGGAATACAGGAATGCAGGAATACGGGGATACAGGAATGCAGGAATACGGGAATACAGGAATGCAGGAATGCAGGAATATAGGAATACGGGAATACAGGAATGCAGGAATGCAGGAATACAGGAATACAAGAATATAGGAATACAGGAATGCAGGAATACGGGAATACAGAAATACAGGAATACAGGAATACAGGAATGCAGGAATACGGGGATACAGGAATGCAGGAATGCCGGAATACAGGAATACAGGAATACAGGAATACAGGAATACAGGAATGCAGGAATGCAGGAATGCAGGAATGCAGGAATGCAGGAATGCAGGAATGCAGGAATGCAGGAATACAGGAATACAGGAATGCAGGAATACGGGGATACAGGAATGCAGGAATGCCGGAATACAGGAATACAGGAATGCAGGAATACGGGAATACAGGAATACAGGAATACAGGAATACAGGAATACAGGAATGCAGGAATGCAGGAATGCAGGAATGCAGGAATGCAGGAATACGGGAATACAGGAATACAGGAATGCAGGAATACAGGAATATAGGAATACGGGAATACAGAAATACAGGAATGCAGGAATACAGGAATACAGGTACAGGAGTACAGGAATACAGGAATGCAGGAATACAAAATTGTTTTTCCAAAATTGTTCAACGTTAAACTTGAGAAAATGCGGTATATCTATGTGCTATAACTTGTAGAAACTCATACAGTCGCCAAAAGTCTTGGCCGGCCAATGTTTTCTCGTTTTTCTCCCGTTATTACGTGTTCAAATAAATCGATCCCAATAAGTTTTTGTATTGGGTTGATGCATAATTATCCGGACTTCTTTTTGCGTGCTTGTATCTTTTTTGTTTTGAAAGCTTTTTGTCTATTTCTTTTTTTTAAATATTCGTTATTCTTTAGTGAACAAAATGCGTGTCGACAATCATATCCATCTTCGCCATATCATGCTCTACCACTTCGAAAAGGGATGGTCTGCCGCAGAGTCGTTTCGCGATCTCAAAGAACTGGAGAAGCCCCAACGGACTACCACGTCAATCGATCGCTCAAAAATTGGCAAACAAATAAGATCTACAACGATTTGGATGACTTGATAGACGATGTTAAAGCGTGGATTGCCTCCAAAGATCGTTTATTCTTCGCTCGTGGAATCGATCGTCTTCCAAGCAAATGGCAATCAGTTATTGATGTAGGCGGTGAATATGCTCCAGAATAATCAATTAAACATATTTTTCTAACTATTTATGTTATTTTTTGTTAAATAAAATCATTTATAAAAGAAGTCCGGATAATTATGCATCAACCCAATAGTATTTTGTGAGAGCTTTAAGATGATATTCTGATGTCGCTCTAAATAGAATTTTTTTTGTTACTTTTGCATAAGATGTAAGATCCTCTTTCTCAGATTTTCTTCAAGGCTTCAAAACTAGCAGTAGCCATTCATTTTCACTAGAACAAAATGAATAAATAAGTAATAGATGATCCAATGCCATTATTATTGGTTATGGGACAATAGGTGACGGAACAATAAGTGACCACGACAATAGGTGATGCGACGCAAAAATAGGTGACCGAATCGACCAAATCTAATCAGTAGCTATTGGAGGCTGCGCTTCTATTAGAATAAATATCGTATTTTTTAGTTTTTTTGCGATTGAAACCTGACTAAGTTAATTTTATAACGTTATAGCAGCGATGTTATTTATAACATAAAATATGACAACAAGAAATAACAAAAAAAATGCTAAAAAGAACATAAAGCTTTAATCTTTTGGATTAATCAAGTTTGATAAATTATCCAAGAATGAAGCACAATCAAGAAATGAAATTGCCGAAGCCTAAGCCGGAAAATTAAGCAAATGATTTCCAGCGTTTTTTTGTCGTTCTCGTTCCTCTGCAGCTAACGATCCTCGCGGCAACAAGCCAAATTTAATATTATCCAAATTTCCCTTTGTCGCATCCAATTCTTGTCGCCACAATAATAGAACTGCCTCTATGCTCGGACGACGCAAAAAAAAAACATTAAATAAAGTCACCTATTGTCTATTCGGTCACCTATTTTCTTTTCGGTCACCTATTGTCTTTTTGGTCACCTATTGTCTTTTTGGTCACCTATTGCCCTGTCACCCGTTGTTGCGTCACCTATTCTCTGGGAATCATTATAATTGGAGCCGTTTTCAATTTAGAGAGATAAGGAAACGAATTTAGAGAGATAAGGAATCAAACTTAGAGAGATAAGGAACCAAATTTAGAGAGATAAGGAACCAAATTTAGATAGATAATGAACCAAATTTGGAGAGATAATGAACCAAATTTGGAGAGATAATGAACCAAATTTGGAGAAATAAGGAACCAAATTTAGATAGATAATGAACCAAATTTAGATAGATAATGAACCAAATTTAGAGAGATAAGGAATCAAACTTGATATTTCTTAGTAGATAATCTTAGTTTGAAAAGTTTGAAAAGTTTTTTTTCCACAGCTCAATAGACAATTCAGGAAATCATCATTCACCTGGTGGTCCCTTCGTCGGCCCTTGAATCGGATGAAGTGCAGCCGGTTTCCAGATTTCCAGATTTCTCAGATTTTCGGCCAGACATCGTAATACAAAAACAGACAAAACTATGGCGATTCAATCAGCAATATCCTATTATTATTATTATTATAAAATTATATTATTGGATAAGAAAAGAATTGACTTGCTGCAATAGAAATCGACCGATAGGGGAAAAATGATAAGATTTTTTGAAAAAAATCGCAACTCCCTATCTTTTTTTTGCTAATAAGAAGGTCAATCAAAAATCATTGCTCCAGAGAATTTGATTGATTTATGGCGATTTGAATGAGTACCAAAATCACATCAAACACCCGATTTTTCACTTTTTTCTCAATTTTTACTAAATCTTGATCGAAAAAGCGAAAAAAAAACGCACAAATTTATCAGTCCCTCTCAAAAAAAGTGAAAGTTTTTTTTAATTTTTTTTGCTTTTACCTCCAAATCCAAATCTTTGTCTTTTCCCGTGCTTTTTGTTGCTGAAAAAGAAAACGTTCAAGGACGGTCGATAATAATATTGAAGGTCGATAATAATATTAAAGATTAGCCAAAAAAGAAAGCCTGAAATGGAAATGTGCAGAATTTCGTTGGGAGAGAATGCTTGACGTCGCTTTTATTAGGTTGAGGAGAAAGTCTTTGCCGATTTCTTTGGGAGAGGGTCTTAAACTTGTCCGATCTGGACGTGTAATAGCTCATTCAAAAGCTATTTTTCTAGCGGATTGAATAAAAAAATCGCTTTTTAATATATCAATTTTCAAAGCTTTTGCAGCCGTTTTACTGAGGGACGTCAGACCCAAAATTTCAAAAAAATGAATTTTTTTTCGTTTTTTTTCTACGGAAACCTAGGCTGAAACCATGTTTTTCGGAATCAGCGTTGAAAATTACCCTAGAAAACGCAAAACTCGTTCTTTTAGCAAAATGTTTTCAAGAAAACTGCCGCGCGCCGGAGTCGAACCCTCGACCCTTAGATCACCGCTTTCAGAGCTCTAAAAAAGGAAAATTCAACAAACATTAACAAGACAATGAAATCAAACAAACAATCCAAACAAACAAACCAATATTGATCAGTTTCGCATAGCTATTACACAAGAACAATGACATTTGATCAATATGTACTTAGATCCTGCTAATTGAACATTTTCTCTTCAATCATCTGCCGAAACTGCCCCAACTTTTGAGCAGTTCAGAGAAAAACATGTACATTTTGCACTTTCTCTCCTTCTCGCTCGTCATTGATAAACGAGTGAGAGAAAGAGAGAGGTGGCATTTGCCGAATTCACGTCTTCACCCCTTGAAAACGAGCCAACAAAAGCGGCTTTTCTTTGCAGAAAAGACTGGCAAATCCACGGCTTGGCGATACCAAACTAAAACCAGCGTTGATATCAGCCATTACTTTTACAAAATTCTAAAAACTAATGATTTTCTCTGTATTGTTTTCCCCGTTGTTGCTATCGATTCAACTAATTTCCGCTGAAATCAATCCCACTTTTCAACTGAGCAAAGCATTTCCAACTTTCACATTTCATGGCACTCGCCTTCAGGCTGTTAAGGTGGAGCTCGCCAATTTTCAAAAATTGATCATTATAAATATTTATACATGTGTGTGCAAGCTATTCTACGGGGTGCGCAAAAAATTACGGATACACCTTTTCAGCAATTTGCATGCCAAACGATGCAATCAATTCAAAAACCCTAAGTGTTGTATAGAGAATTGAAGCCTGAATTCTTGCCTACATTTCTATACCAAAAGATCTTTGATTCAAGTTTTGCAGCTCATTTTTCAGACCCTCAAATAAGCCATGCTTTGACAATGTTAACCTAACCAGAACTTGAATTAAAGATGGCCCTCTTTGGATGTTCGGCGATTTCGGTCGGATTGGGGTTTTTAGGGTGTTCAATTCTTAGTTTGTAGGACATTCTAAGTGCTGTTCTAAAGCTGTAAATTAGTTGGAAATAGTTTCTAAATAAATAAAAATGTGCTTTTACTAAAGAGAAATTCTTCTAGTTAGAAAACAGCTAAAAATGGAAGCATGCCGGAGACTGGTCGGATTGGGCTTTTTTTTTGAGGGTCTGGAAAATGGGCTTCAAAACTCGAATCAAAGATCTTTTGGTACAGAAATGTAGGCAAGAAATTACGCTTCAATTCTCTATACAACACTTAGGGTTTTTGAATTGATCGCAGCGTTTGGCATGCGAATTGCTGAAAAGATGTAGTCGTAATTTTTTGCGCACCCTCTAAGCAGCACATCTCTGGCGCACAGTCATCACTTTCTTCTCGGATTCCTAGTTTCAGTGCACCAAATCTGTGCTGTTTGCGTTCATATGAACCCAAGCCATACACGTTCTGGGTTTGCCTGTTTTGGAAGAAAAAAGCTGTGGGTTTAATCAAATCGGATTGGAGTCCCGCGGATCGATTCGGACGTATCCGATTGACAAATTATCGGATGTAGCCGCAATTTTCGTGTCCCCTGTATATCGTTTCCTTTAAAACCTAGAATCTCGATGAGAAACATGGCTTTTGGTATTGAATTTGAAAGGTATTGGCAAAAATATTGCCTTTGCCAAAATCTTCATTTATGACAACGGCAATCTTTTCTTTCCTCAGACAATCACAATCACAATCGACAAGCCAGCCGACGTCAACTTCGACGTGAAATGGACTCAGAATGGTTGCAACATAGCGAACGGCACATATGTGAGGCACTTGCGAAAAGTTCATTGAAATATTCAATTATAGTGCGCTGATGTTCGCCCGTTCAACTGTAGCGAGGCGCTGGCTTGGTACAATCAGGGCAAAACGTCGGTTATGTTTTTTTTGAAAAAGATTTATTGATTTGGATCGATTTGGTTTCTGAATTCCGTTTTTTAACATGATTTTTTTTGCCTTTTTACTTTTAAGTAAAAAAATATGCTCTCGGAAAAGTACTTGGGCTTGTACCTACTTGTTGTATCTACTAAAGTACCTAATTGTACCTGTTGTACCTAGTTGTGCCTGTTGTACCTACTAAAGTACCTACTTGTACCTGTTGTACCTACTAAAGTACCTACTTGTACCTGTTGTACCTACTTGTACCTGTTGTACCTAGTTGTGCCTGTTGTACCTACTAAAGTACCTACTTGTACCTGTTGTACCTACTAAAGTACCTACTTATACCTGTTGTACCTACTAAAGTACCTGTTGTACCTATTAAAGTACCTACTTATACCTGTTGTACCTACTTGTACCTGTTGTACCTACTTGTACCTGTTGTACCTACTAAAGTACCTGTTGTACCTACTAAAGTACCTACTTATACCTGTTGTACCTACTTGTACCTGTTGTACCTACTTGTACCTGTTGTACCTACTAAAGTACCTACTTGTGCCTGCTGTACCTACTAAAGTACCTGTTGTACCTACTAAAGTACCTACTTGTACCTGTTGTACCTACTAAAGTACCTACTTGTGCCTGTTGTACCTACTTATACCTGTTGTACCTACTAAAGTACCTTGTTTGTTTGGAGGAAAAATCTTAGTTATCTCCTGAAATCCGGGTGCAGACCAAACGATTCCAAATTCCTAAACCCCCTTCCTCCTATGTGAATCTCACGAACAATTTGCAGAGCCTATGCCGATGCGACAACGCGAAAAACCTTGGACACTCAATACACAACCATATATCATGTCTACGGGAAACGCATGCTAATATTTACGGCGCTCACTGTAGAAGGGAACGAGTTTGCCGTCACAGTCAGCACTTCTTCGGGTTGGATCAGAGGTAAAGCACTAATTTTTCTTAGGATCTTGCGCTTATTAAAAAATTGAAAAATCATTTAAACCAATCAACTAGCCAGAAAAGGATCGATCTCTAACTTTTGATATGATCTCAATCGAATTCAAGCGCGATTCGATTAGGGTGAATATTGAGCATCTTAACTGAGCAGTTGCAACGTTTAACCGATTTATATTCTGTTTTTTTTTTGTGTCAGTAGGAAGATGTGCTCGGCTGCCGGAAAAACTCAACTTGTATTCAGTGATAAGTCAAAAGCGTTGTACAAAAACCGTAACAAAAGTAGTCCATTTTCTCAGGTGATCGCACTTCTGCAGTCTGTCAAAAAACCATCGAATCAAGGGTTTTTTTGTTCAGAACTTTTTTTCTAAACAAGCAATCAGGATGAAATTTTTAGTGTAGTATTCTTATCATCAAAATAACCTGCATGCAGATTTTCAAGAACTTCTGACAAGTAACAAGTACGTTTTCGTACAAGGGACGATTTTTCGTTGTCAAAAAACTATAGAACCTTTATTCTAACAACAAAACAGTATAAAATTACCAATCAGGGCTGTACCAAAGGGAAAATTTCCAGGCAAGGCAAGGCAAGGCAGGCAAGAGCAAGTCAGAGGTCGTCTTGCCTTGCCCTTGCCTGCCAAAACTACCAGGCAAGCCCAGGCAAGGCAAGTGACACCTTGCCTTGCTTCTTGTCTGACAGGCTTTTTGGCACAACCATTTTACCAATAAAATAACAAATGAATAATGAGTTGGTCTACCCTACTTTTTTCTGATTTCAAATAGCCGGCTCGACATTGATGCGACTAGATTCTTGATTCTTGAGCAATTCTTCCCTATGCGTCTCGAATAACTTGTTTGAGTGCATTCACGCTGGCGTACTTCTTGTTATTGGCATAGACAGCCAACAAGCATTCACCTCGGACAAGCATTCACCTCGGACAAGCATTGATCTCGGACAAGCATTCAGACAAGCATTCACCTCGGACAAGTATTGACCTCGGACAAGCATTCAGACAAGCATTCATCTCGGACAAGCATTCACCTCGGACAAGCATTCATCTCGGACAAGCATTCAGACAAGCATTCACCTCGGACAAGCATTCATCTCGGACAAGCATTCACCTCGGACAAGCATTCAGACAAGCATTCACCTCGGACAAGTATTGACCTCGGACAAGCATTCAGACAAGCATTCATCTCGGACAAGCATTCAGACAAGCATTCATCTCGGACAAGCATTCACCTCGGACAAGCATTGATCTCGGACAAGCATTCAGACAAGCATTCACCTCGGACAAGCATTCATCTCGGACAAGCATTCATCTCGGACAAGCATTGATCTCGGGCAAGCATTCAGACAAGCATTCACCTCGGACAAGCATTCATCTCGGACAAGCATTGATCTCGGACAAGCATTCAGAAAAGCATTCACCTCGGACAAGCATTCATCTCGGACAAGCATTCACCTCGGACAAGCATTCAGACAAGCATTCACCTCGGACAAGCATTCATCTCGGACAAGCATTCACCTCGGACAAGCATTCAGACAAGCATTCACCTCGGACAAGCATTCATCTCGGACAAGCATTCACCTCGGACAAGCATTCAGACAAGCATTCACCTCGGACAAGCATTCATCTCGGACAAGCATTCACCTCGGACAAGCATTCATCTCGGACAAGCATTCACCAAATTCACCAAACAATAGAAAAAAAACTTTTCCGCCGAAAACCTTTTCAGAGTGATTCTGTTTTTTAAACTTAGCTTTCGGGTTAATTTTATAGAGAACGAAAATAAAAATAAAATGAAAATAAAAAAATAGAGAACGAAAATGCACCGAAAATCTTGAAAAACACAACAGCGAATCCTTTATTAAAACTATTTATTCTTCAACAAAGGTGTTTTAGATTTTCGCAAACCCCTGCTGCTCACCGGCATTCGATACAACGCCAAAAGTAACGCAACCCTGACGGCAGCGGCTCTCACGGGCGACTATCCGGTCATTGTGGCGAACCCGGACACATACGAGTTTGTTGGCACATACAAAATTTCTTGAAGTATTAAATGTTTTAGTGCTTTTATGGTTTACATGACCCGTTTTTTTCTCGAAATCTTGGGGTTTTAAGGAGCGCTGAATCCGAATTTCGTTGTCCCAGGTTGGGAAAGTTGAAGAATGAATGATGACCAGCCTGAGCCTGAGCTTTATCTTTTCAAAGACATCCCGTAGAGTGTAGTCTATCAGATCATTGATTGTTGCCATTTCTTGCGTTAAAGATAATCACAAAGCCTTTGGTTATTTTCAAGGCCTTATAAGGAGCTTAAACATGTTTGAACAAGTTAAACAAGCCACGCCCATTGGGTTAAGTCGAACTCTTACTAGGGAAGGACCAGATTTCGCAAGCGTGAATCCGAACCAAAGCTATATGACTTACGCAAGTCGGACACGAGCAACACGATGGTTTTTTTAGTTTTTGCCCAAATGCTCTAGATTTCTGTAAAAACGCATTTGAAAATTGATTCCCTAGTGCACTGAGCGACTTATGAGTTTGTAAGGGCTACCGTCGAATTTTTGCATCACTTTCAGCTCTTTAAAATGACGTTTCTCGGTGTTTCTTTGATCTACAAAAAGGACAGACACCTCTCAGTGAACGACAAGAGATTGAGAACCTATGTAGTTCTTTGTGGTTCCTATTTGATTCCTATTTGGTTCCTATTTGGTTCCTATTTGGTTCCTATTTGGTTCCTATTTGGCTCCTATTTGGCTCCTATTTGGCTCCTATTTGGCTCCTATCTGGCTCCTATTTGATTCCTATTTGGTTCCTATTTGGCTCCTATTTAGTTCTTTGTAGTTCATTTTCTGCGTTCTCAATTTCTGTTTTCTGATATCTATATCTTTATAAACAACGAGTGGGCTTGATAAGGATACAGTGGGACTTTGATAACTGTACGTTTACGTACAGCTATTTTACGTTTTGTCTGAATGTCTGAGTGTCTGAGTTTCCCTTTCTGTTTCTTTTGTGGCAACAATCAATGATCTGAGAGACTACACTCTACGGGATGTCTTTGAAAAGATAAAGCTCAGGCTCAGGCTGGTCATCATTCATTCTTCAATTTCTGGAATCGAGTTCGAGACACGTATCCCTGCGAGCAATAAGTCTCTTCTCAACAAACCCTTAACCCAACGGCCCTCCGGCCCTCCGGCCCAATGGCCCAAGCGCTAAAAAACACACGTTTTGCAAAAATTGTATAACTCGGTTGGAGTGCATTTCCCCAACCTGGGACAACGAAATTCGGATTCAGCGCATTTTAAAACCCCCAAAATGATCGATTTCGAGAAAAAAATGGATTATGTAAACCATAAAAGTGCCAATGTTTTTCCAACATTCTTTTTTTTTTACATGCATACTGAAAAAATTAAAAAATTGAAACTGTGACGGCCTTTTAACTTTCCAATATCCCAACGTCAACCTAAAAACTAAATTTTCTAGCAATAATGGTGGACCGCTTGTGATGGTGAAAGCAATGCACGCGGGGATTGCGGAAGAACTGTGCCCAGATCCCGGGGTGAGTTGATTCTAGAAAAATCTGCCGTTAGCAATTTACGTTTCTAGCCTTAAATTGCGCTGAAATGTTTATTTAACCAAAATAAGCGAGTTCAGATAAAGAGAATAAAGAGAACCTTCCTGTTATAGCCACTACTTGCACTTATGCTATTTACAATAAAGTTTGCATACAAAAAAGTCTGAAATGTATAAAAGCGTTACCAAAAAGACTATATTGATGAATTTTAGCTTTCTCGAAGACTTGAAATATTTTTGAGGAGATTTGAGACCGAATGCAAAGTCAAAAAAATGGTAGTGGTAATAGGAAAGCACCGGAATAAGGAATAAGGGTGAAGTTTTGCCCATAGAATTGGAAACCCGATTGCGCTCAGCCGGGAGATCCTTTTCCCGATCACCGATCACCAACAGCCCTGCTAGAAATCCCTTACAATAAGCATTTTATTTTTCTAAGTTCCAAGCGAATTCCCCAGTGAGAAATGTTTCAATGTCTCAATCTCTCTCAATTCCTGCAGAAGCCGATCGATTGCCCTCCCGACACAATATTCAGCGTCTACGCCGGCTCCAGTCCCGAAGCCCCGCCACATTTATTGGCCAAAGTTCGGTTGGTTATCAAATGACATCGACTCTATCGAATGACCTCTCATTTAGCGGTGGAATTCCGGTTTATTCTCGGTGCACCGTGACAACTATCATTCCAAGCCACAACTGCTCATTCTGTCTTCTCTTTGACACTAGAAAAGCCGGTAAGCAAAGGTGGCAAAAACGATTCACTAGAAATCATTTAGCTAGTTAGCCAGTTAGCTAGTTAGCCAGTTAGCTAGTTAGCTAGTTAGCTAGTTAGCTAGTTAGCTAGTTAGCTAGTTAGCTAGTTAGCTAGTTAGCCAGCTACACCGTTACACAATTAGCCAACTTCTGCTCTGTTCAAAATTGTTCTAGTTCTAGCTTTCATTTATTGGCGCCAGATATCGTTTTCTCATTTTGCCTAAATTCGATAGAATGTTGGGGATCTTCAACTGAATCTACGGTGGATGAATGGAATCCCATTTAATGTCAAAGCATTCGAATTGATTCTCATTTCTCTAACATTTAATAGATGAACCATTGGACTCACCCTCGACTTGGACTCCATATTACTATCCATGGTTTCACGACAGAGGATTGCAAATGGAACACCTCGCCGAGTATGGACCCGCACAATTGAACGGAAAATTCATGGAAACGGTCGGTCATTTCAATTAGAATGGGAACACTAATCGATCCAGATTAATTTTCACAAAGCCAGAAAGTTTTTAGTTTTGCTTTATGCGATTTTCCTATGTTTTATTGTTCAGAATGGGCAAGCAAGACAGATGATCGGTGAGATCAGCCAACTCTCCGGAGTGAGTCTTCACGTTTTGACGTTTGATTCGGGTGAAGATGGGAAGACGTGTAACTTGATGAGGCCGACATCAAATCAAAGGTTTTCACCACTTATCCGTTTTCCCATAAAAACCCAGCGATTTTCAATTTCATTTATTTTTAACACATAGAAATCTGGAATTCATCTTGAAAATCTATCATTTCATTCTGATTCTTCGTTGTTTCTAACTTTTCTCCAACATTTGGATAGCTTCCTCGGATCTCCAAGATTTGGATAGCATGCCAATTCCTCGTTCGTAAAACCTTAGTAAACGCAAGCAAAAATAGTCGTTCGTCCGTCCTCGAGTTCGCTCTTATCTTTGAACTTTTTACTACGTAAGAAATCCTTTAGAGTTAGCAGGATGAATAAGTAAGCCAGAAGGGGCAACGTTTGGAGAATACAGTGCATGAGAAAGGATATTCCAGTGTAGGTTATTCTTCACAAAAGCGATCGATATTTCTGATTTGTGAGAGCTTGCGCCGTCCTAAAGAACGAAAATCGGGTCGTTCCATTTGTTTCGATAGTGCAATCTACCGACTTTTTGTTCCACCTTTCGCATATGACTTAGATAGGCATCGGTGTTGAAATTTGGCCTTCATTTGAAAAGTTCCTAGAAAAGGACGCCTGTCAAACACCAGTAGACACACAACTTTCGCTTCTTTCCGTGGATCTTCCGTTTTGGCATCGTTTTCCCTACTTGCCCTTTCTTTAACCACTGCCGTTGTAACACTCGACCATTGTAGAAAACCCACATTTGATCGAGAGTGATGATTTTCGAAAGAGGAAGCCGACCATGCCGATATTCGCTTCACAAGTGGTGGCATGTCCACTTTCTTTTTGCTTGGATTGTTTCCGACATTTCGTATGAGATTTGGTGTTTTCACCAATTTCTTTCCACTTTTCGCAGCCATCGCCACACAGTCATTCGTCCACAATAATGTTCAGCCAATTTCCGGTTTGATCCATCGAGGTTTCGCAGGAGTCGGTGCCTCAAAAGTGATCGATCCACTTTCCAGTGTTGGCCGCTTCCCTTCTTCCGTTTGATCCTCGTGTTGCCCGTCTTGAATTTGGGAAAACATTCCATTCCTGAAGCCATTCCATTCCTGAAACCATTCCTGTGCAGTACTCGTTCCAACAATTCTCTTGCCATAAAATTTGATTGATTGATTTCTCGTGCTGCTTTGGTCGCTGAAATCCCTCTTGAAAATCGTTAGAGTAGTTTGGGCATGGATTTCTTCTCGAGTTGGCTTCATTCGATCGATTACAACGCTCTTCTCGTGTCGATCCCTAAAAAATGAATGTTAGTGCAAGAAAGAAGAAAGTTCTAGCATGAAAAAGCAAAAAAAAAATATAAATACAAAACGTTGTGTTGTGAGCAAGTACTGATAAAAACAAAAACAATCTCTGAGTTTTTATGGGACAATAAAGCCTAATAAAGCCTAATAAAGCCTAATAAAGCCTATTAAAGTCTATTAAAGCCTAATAAAGCTTAATAAAGCCTAAAGCCTAATAAAGCCTAATAAAGCCTAATAAAGCCTATTAAGGCCTAATGAAGCCTAATAAAGCCTAATGAAGCCTAATAAAGCCTAATAAAGCCTAATAAAGCCTAATAAAGCCTATTAAGGCCTAATGAAGCCTAATAAAGCCTATTAAGGCCTAATGAAGCCTAATAAAGCCTAATAAAGCCTAATAAAGCCTAATAAAGCCTAATAAAGCCTATTAAGGCCTAATGAAGCCTAATAAAGCCTATTAAGGCCTAATGAAGCCTAATAAAGCCTAATAAAGCCTATTAAGGCCTAATGAAGCCTAATAAAGCCTAATAAAGCCTAATAAAGCCTAATAAAGCCTAATAAAGCCTATTAAGGCCTAATGAAGCCTAATAAAGCCTAATAAAGCCTAATAAAGCCTAATAAAGCCTAATAAAGCCTATTAAGGCCTAATGAAGCCTAATAAAGCCTAATAAAGCCTATTAAGGCCTAATAAAGCCTAATAAAGCCTAATAAAGCCTAATAAAGCCTAAAGCCTAATAAAGCCTCAAGTGACCGATAAATTTTCAGTTTCACGATGCCACCAAACGCGCCATTTCACTTCAATGCATTCTGTTTTCAGGTAAATAAATAGGAGTCTGGAAGTTTCGTTGATTTTATGCTCACACATTATGCAAGAGATTTCCATCTAAAAGTTTTCAGCTTGATTGGGTCAACGAAACAGCCGAGGCGCCAATTGGATTCCTGATTTCGCTGGAGGAAGGTGCAGAGCGGTGTCGAGAAAATAATCCTACTATATACAAAAAATTAAACGCCCGTTCGTCTGTCCGTCACGGCTACGCGACAATACAAATGACGAATAAGTGCATTTTAGAATTCAGCATTACTGAAGCGAAATTAAGATCTCCACAGTGCTTCCAAGGTATTCAGGCAATTGCTGTTTTCTGAAATGCACTGAAATGTAAACTAGGGAAAGGCAAGCACTTGTCGTGACTTTTTGGAACGAGACCAAACCCATCTTCTAGAATCGGCCACGCTGAGTTCGAATCTGCTTTCAGTTTTTGCCCTCGGGGCCTGTAATGCAAGATATTAAACTTACAAGTTTTGGGTCCATTTTTGATCTCTATTTGAGGCCTCGACGGTATCCCTTGATGACGGCAAAATGTGGCTGTGTGGCCGAGGGGATAGTGCTCTCGGTTACGAGACTTTTTTTACCCTGGTTCGATTCCCCTCATGCCAGATCTTTTTGCATTTTCTTTTTATATTAATAAGCAGCAAAAAATGCTCACTAACCTTCGCGTTTTCCACGCAATTTCCACGCGTTTTCCTTTTTCTCTAAGCCCCACCCCTTGGGGAGAGGAGTAGAGGCCTCAAATAGAGATCAAAAATGAACCCAAAACTTGTAAGCTAGATATCTAGCGTTACAGGTCTCGAGAGCAAAAACTGAAAGCAGATTCGAACTTAGTGTGATCGATTCTATAAGATGGGCTTGATCTCGTTTCAAAAAGCCACAGCAAGTCCTTGCCTAACGAGACAAGACAAAAAAAAAATTCATTTTTCATTTTACACAAAATTTTTTTCTATAAATGCGCTCAAAACTTGTAAATCTGGGTTCTTGCGTTACAGGCCTACCGTTACCCGAGTCCCGACTAGTAATAGAAACAATAGTGTTCAAAAAGGAAAAGTTTTCAAAATGAAAATACTTCGGAAAATCGAAACTTCGGATACAGGAAATCAAAAATGTACAGCTGCACCTTGTTAGTAGATCTTTCGATAACTAATAACTTATAATATAAAACCGATTTTTCCGGTTTCCTTCAATGGGTTCTTAACGAGTTCTATTAGGTACATGCCTAAGAAATGCGGATTTCAACATTTTCATAAATTTCCAACGATAGAAACCTGATATCGATGAATGTTATAAACTATTTGAATGTTGTAAATCTCCTCTACAAAATAGGCTAAAGCGTGTTTCAGTTGATCGAACCATTCAAGAAATTTCGAGGGCGAAATGCGAGTGACCAAGAAAGGAATCGAGTCACTTTAGGGACAAGTTTAGTGTGGTCAAAGTAGAGTTAGCTTTCCAAAACAATCGATCCTTGTGACCCACTGTAGTCGATCCTTGTGACCCACTGTAATCGATCCTTGTGACCCACTGTAGTCGATCCTTGTGACCCACTGTAGTCGATCCTTGTGACCCACGGTAGTCGATCGTTGTGACCCACTGTAGTCGATCCTTGTGACCCACTGTAGTCGATCCTTGTGACCCACTGTAGTCGATCCTTGTGACCCACTGTAGTCGATCCTTGTGACCCACTGTAATCGATCCTTGTGACCCACGGTAGTCGATCCTTGTGACCCACGGTAGTCGATCGTTGTGACCCACTGTAGTCGATCGTTGTGACCCACTGTAGTCGATCCTTGTGACCCACTGTAGTCGATCCTTGTGACCCACGGTAGTCGATCGTTGTGACCCACTGTAGTCGATCGTTGTGACCCACTGTAGTCGATCCTTGTGACCCACTGTAGTCGATCCTTGTGACCCACGGTAGTCGATCGTTGTGACCCACTGTAGTCGATCGTTGTTACCCAACGCAGTCGATCCTTGTTTCACGTGTTTCAATTGATCAAACCATTGAAGAAATTTCGAGGGCGAAATCCGAGTGACCAAAAAAGGAATCGAGTCACTTTAGGAACAAGTTTAGTGTGGTCAAAATCGTGTTAGCTTTCCAAAATTGAAGATTTAAAAAAAAGGATAACTATATAGCAATCCATTAAAAAAGTCTAACGGAAATGTATTTACAAAAATTTAGATAGAGCGTAAGTTCAAAACCCTCAAAATTGTCAAAATTTTTGTTTTAGTGACGCACTTTTGGGAATTGACAATAGATACGCCCTCGTTTGCGATCCACGGAAATCGATTGCAGAACGAGGTTCTCGAGAAGCTCCTATCCACAAGTATCGAGCATTTTAGGAAAGAATTTTGATCTTCACAAACTCAACAATAACTCTGCTTGTCGATGTCACCCAATACGGTACCCAAGCTCTTGTTTAACTGTTTTTTTATGACTTTTAGGAGCCAACAGCACTCTTCCGATCATCTTCGACGGAGAAACACTACCCAAGACTGCTTTTCAAAACATGTACATATCCTTTATTTTTAACACTTACCAGGGAACCTTCCCAAGTTACCCGCGAGTTACAGTCTGAGGTAGGTGCAAAATGAAAGGCCTGAAAATGTACGTTCAGAAGCCTACCTCATATTGTAACTCGCGGGTAACTTGAGAAGGCTTTCTGGTTAGCTATTCTGTAAACTTCTCAAGCTTAGCTGACAAAGACTTTTTAGCGGTAACCTAATTTATTTAGACCTTTTGCCTCAAAGAGCAACGATCGGCAAGCGAAGGGTTACTTCTCGACGACCAGCCTCACAATTGCGAACAAATCCGCTTTCTATTTACGCCATAACCCGGATGTGCACAATGTGGAGTATGCGGTGTCGTTTCGGGTTAAGGAATGGGTGAATGGTTAGTTCTATGTCGGCGCTATCGGCTAGAAACGCTAGAAAGGCTGATCGGATACCTCCGACAGAGCTTCTTCTCAATTCAATTTGGCCGAGCTGGCCTATCGGATACATCCGATCCGATCTGATTAGAAAATTGAAGGAAAATTCGATTTTATCCGCCCCAATCTGATCCGATCTGATAATTTGTCAATCGGAAACGTCCGAATCGATTCGCGGGACTCCAATCCGATTTCATTAAACCCACAGTTTTTTTTCCAAAACAGGCAAACCCAGAACGTGTATTGCTTGGGTTAAAATGGTTAAAATGCATGAATGCAAACAGCACAGATTGGGGGCACTGAAACTAGGAATCCGAGACAAAAAAGTAATGCCTGTGCGCCAGAGATGTACTGTTTAGAATACAAGGCGCACCAAAACTACGGATACATCTTTTCAGCAATTCGCATACCAAACGCCGCAATCAATTCAAAAACCCTAATTGTTGTATAGAAAATTGAAGCCTAAATTCTTACCTACATTTCTGTACCAAAAGATCTTTGATTCGAGTTTTGCAGCCGATTTTTCAGACCCTCAAATGAGCCCAATCCGACCAGTCTGAAAAATGGGCTGCAAAACTTGAATCAAAGATCTTTTACTACAGAAATGTAGGCAAGAATTCAGGCTTCAATTCTCTATACAACACTTGGAAATTTTGAATTGATTGCAGCGTTTGGCATGCAAATTGCTGAAAAGATGTATCCGTAATTTTCGTGTGCCCCGTAGAATGGACTAAAGCTTACAGGGGAAACTCAATCGGGCGTGGTGATCAAATGACATCAGCCCTAGACCATTCAACGCAGAATTTCACGCTGATTCCGAATCTGCTTTACGTTTTTGCAACACAGCACTCTATCAAAAGTCATAAGCGTGCAAAGTTTTTTTATGGAATTTTAAAAATCATCTCTCGAGTTTACAAGCAGTTTTCCCAGACGCCGAAGAAAACAAAAAAAAGTTAAACTGCGAAATCGATCCCGAGAGGGTTTGCCTTGTATTCTATCCGAATACCCCTCTGTCAGCTATCCTACGCGTCTGGGAAAACTGCTTGTAAACTCGAGAGATGATTTTTAAAATTCCATAAAAAAACTTTGCACGCTTATGACTTTTGATAGAGTGCTGTGTTGCAAAAACGAAAAGCAGATCCGGAATCAGCGTGAAATTCTATGGCTGATGTCATTTGAATCTGATTGTCTTGAATGGTCTATGGCTGATGTCATTTGGCCACCACACCCGAGCTTCCCTTGTTGAGCTTCCCTTGTCAGTAAGGCTAATAAATTAATTTAAGTTTTGCATTTCCAAATCAGCCAGCTCTTCCAGACACTCGACAAGTCCTTGTTATCCCGGGACTCCAGTCACAAGATGAACTCTTCTATGTTTTGGTTAAACCAAAATCACTTGTTACAGTTGTGTCGAATCCGAATACGTACAAGTTTGCCATTTCCTCTAATAGAGAATCTTTTTCTTTAGAACGAGCGACACTTTCGTCTATCCCTTCATAATGATGGCTCCGTCAAATGAGAGTTGTCCTTTGTTTCAAGTGATTTTTCTAATAAATTCTATTGGGTTGGTGAATTGAAAACTGCGGGACTTTGAACTAAAATTTATTCAACATAAAACCATCAATTCATTCCAAATAATTTCCATTATTATTGATGACTTCTGCCCATTTTACAGGCAATTTGCGGATTCCTCTTTCGTAGTAGGATTTTGGTTTTGAATCGAAAAACTTTCAAAGCCAATTTTGGATTGCTTCTTCCGAATCAAAGTGTTCTCCCGCAAGCTCATTACACATAATCGGGACAAATAGTAATCAAAAGGGGCGAGGTCCGGACTGTATGGGGAATGCGCCAAAAGTTCCCAAACAAGGCTGTCGATTTTAGAGCGAGTCAGTTTTGCAACATGAGGGCGCGCGTTGTCGTGGATGAGAACGATCCTTGACTTGGAGGGCCTATTCTTCTTTAGGGATTCATTCACCTTTTCCAACTGTTCACTGTATTTGATTGCATTAAGGGTCGTCTTGCTGTTATGGTGCTAAGTTATGCTAGAATCCATGTATTGGGTTGGTGAATTGAAAACTGCGGGACTTTGAACTAAAATTTATTCAACATAAAACCATCAATTCATTCCAAATAATTTCCATTATTATTGACGGCTTCTGCCCATTTTACAGGCAATTTGCGGTTCCCTCTTTCGTAGTAGGATTTTGGTTTGTGTGTGAGACAAGTGTGAGACTCAAAAATCGAGGACTGGAGATGTCCCAGTTTGAGCATTTGAGCACTTTCTTCAAAAGAAACCCATTTTGGTGTCAATAGAAAAGTTGTAGAGAATCAAAAATTAGGCTTATAGCGAAATTTCCAAAGAGATAAACTTAGTAGTTTCGCTTAAAATGTAAGTTTTGTTGCAAGTTTTGTGAAAATTCGTAAATTTCGCATTTCTTGAAAACCAGTTTTTGAATCGTTCTGAAAATTTGGCTATAAGCTTGATTTTTGATTCTCTACAACTTTTCCATTGACACCAAAATGGGTTTCTTTTGAAGAAAGTGCTCAAACTGTCACAGATGACAATAGCCCGCAGTTTTCAATTCACCAACCCAATAAAAATGATTCTAATTTTAGGGATCAATCACTTGTCCTCCAACAACAATTTATTCGAGCTTTGTCGGTGCGGATCCCGGCTATTCACTAAATTCGGATCATCATTTGGCCGATGAAAGGTTTGATAGAGCAACGGAATTTGTCTGATATCAAATCGATAAAGTGATAGCAAAAACCAATGCTTTGGATTTCTTTGGATTACAGAGCTGGTGCATTCAAAGCCTACATCACTTCCACCGCTGGCACAATGTTTCCCAACGAGGATTGTGGCTTCTGTCTCCGCTTTGACACAAGAGATTCACGTATTCAATCGATTCACCTATACCATCACTTGATGCTAACTTTAGCCCACATCTATAATCTAAATGAAAGCTACTTGAATATGAATGGGTATTCGATCTGGACCCCTCCATACTATCCCTGGACTCACGATCTACGAGAAAAGATAGACTACTATGCACAAGATGGGGCAATAAATGTTGGGATTGGGGGAGAAATCGTTAATTATGTAAGTTTTCTCCTTTTGAAATCATCGGAAAAATGATGGCTTTCTGCCGACATTCCCATAAAAGCGTCAAGTATTTTTTTTTCTTACCCTAACTACCCTAAAAAAAACTTTTTAAACACAAAAGAAACAGAAAGGGAAACTCAGACACTCAGACATTCAGACAAAACGTAAAATAGCTGTACGTAAACGTACAGTTATCAAAGTCCCAGCTGTATCCTTATCAAGCCCACTCGTTGTTTATAAAGATATAGATATCAGAAAACAGAAATTGAGAACGCAGAAAATGAAGTACAAAGAACTAAATAGGAACCAAATAGGAATCAAATAGGAACCAAATAGGAACTAAATAGGAACCAAATAGGAATCAAATAGGAATCAAATAGGAATCAAATAGGAACCAAATAGGAATCAAATAGGAACCAAATAGGAACCAAATAGGAACCAAATAGGAACCAAATAGGAACCACAAAGAACTACATAGGTTCTCAATCTCTTGTCGTTCACTGAGAGGTGTCTGTCCTTTTTGTAGATCAAAGAAACACCGAGAAACGTCATTTTAAAGAGCTGAAAGTGATGCAAAAATTCGACTACGCTACGCACCTATGCCATGGATTCAAATAGAGAAACCAAATCCTGTTTTTAGGCAAATGACACCGCTCCTTTCTTCCTTGCCACAGTGAAGAGAATGAGCGGCTCGTTGAGGGTTCAGGCGCACAAAGGCGCTCAAGGGGCCGCTTGTATGACATCTCCATACGAACAACAAAAGTGTGCAGTTAACAAAGTTACTAATACAAAAAAATGTCTAGACTACTAGATTAGATATTAGGTTGGTAAAAAAGAAATGCGCGTTTTTGTTAAAAGTTTATTTTATTATAAAAACAAGATAACAATACATTAATCCAAAAGGTATTCGCCATCTGCATCAATGACTTGTCACCAACGTTCACGCAGAGAATGGATGCCCTTCTTGAAGAACTCGACCGGCTGCGACTCGAAGGAGTTGGACACCCAAATTTGGACCTCGTCGCGGTTCTTGAACTTTTTCTCGGCTTGAAGTGGTGCATTGATCGGAACAGATGGTAGTCGGAAGGCGCCAAGTCTGGGCTGTATGGCGGATGAGGCAGGACTTCCCAGCCCATTTCTTCAATTTTCTGCGGGATGATTTTTGCGACATGCGGCGGAGCGTTGTCGTGGAGGAATTTTGTCGACGCCGTATCCACACCTTGACGTCGCAGCGCCTGGTCCACGCGGTCCAATTGGCCTTGGTAGAGGTTCGCCGTAACGGTTTGACCCGAATCCAGAACCTCAAAGTACACCAGGCCTTTACTGTTCCACCAAACACAAAGCATCACCTTTTTTCCGTGGATGTCCGGTTTTGGAGCTTCACCGGGGTCCGACCAGTGCCGCTTTCTTGCTGTGTTGTCGTATTGGATCCACTTCTCATCTGACGTAACAATGGAGTCGAAAAACCCACTGTTCTTGGCGCGGTGAGTGAGAATTCCGGCGATTGCGATGCGTGTCACCTTGTTTGCGTCGGATAGCTTATGCGGTACCCATTTTCCGCATCTATTCGTCTTGCCCATGCCATGCAGAGGGTTCTCAATGGTGACATGAGTGCAGCCGAACTGTTCTGCCAGGCCGCGAGTGGTTTGGCGTGGATCCGACTCAATGGCTGCCTTCAATGCGTCGTTGTCGATGATTCGAGGTCGACTCCCGTGTTTTTGGTCTCCCAAGCTTTCGTCGCCGTCTCGGAAGCGCTGGAACCATCGTTTACACTGACTTTCGGATAGAGTATCTTCGTCAAACACTTGAGATAGAGCGCGATGAGCTTCAGCAGCCGATTTGCCTTGCTTAAATTCATACCACAAGCAGGCCCGCAAGCGAAATTTTTGGTCCGCCATTTTCTAAACACTCTTTCTTGTAAAAAACAAAGTAAACATAGAAAAATTATATATCAAACGATGCGCAAGAACACACTCTTTCCAATAGAATAAACTATTTAAAAAAATCTTTTACTGTGAATAAAATACAAATCAACAAACACGACGCTCATTTCTTTTTTGCCAACCTAATAGAACTAGATTCTTTTGGTGCTGACACAGAAAAAATTTTTGCCTTAACCCACCGAAGCTACTCTTGAACCCTTCCTACATTCAGTTTAAGCCTTTTCGAGATCTCGTGGCACTTTACGGCGAATTGTGTGTCGGTGAGTGAAACAAACTTTCACATACCGTATTTTTTTCTAATAGTAGTGCACCCCGGCGAGCCGAGTTGATGGCTATTTTACGGTTTCCAAGCTTTTGCAGAAGCTCAACACTCTAATCCTCCACTAGATCTCATCGTCAGCTACATTTTCCGAGCCCACATCGATAGGTTCTGATAAGCGGTTCTCGAGATTTCGAGCAATTTAGGCGACGCTCAGGGAGCGCTACTATTAGAGAAAATACGGTATTCTTTATTTCTGTTTCTACTAGGTTGATACAAAAGAAATTCTGATCGTTCTATGTTCTATTTTTTAAAATCTAAAAATCTTATTTGATTTTCTTTTGTATATTTGCACTCTTCGATATTTACTTTATTTTTACGCTTTTTCTAAGTCAGAGTTTTCACTTTTCAATTGATATTTGCTTTAAATCATGGTGGATCAAAAGTTAGTTGCGCGCGCGCTGACGAATCACATCGTGATCTCTGTTCCGCTTTTGGAGAACAAGTTGTGACCAAAAGATCCTGCCAGCTCTGGTTTGCCCGATTCTGAGAAGGTGTTGAATCTCTTGAAGGCAAGCCACATGAGCCTCACTCGGCAGCGATCGATAATAATGAATTGAAACCACTTATTGAAGCTGATCCAATGCAAACAACACGAGAGCTCTCCAACATAAATGTGATCATCTGCAAAGTGATCAATCAACAATTGTCCCGCCATTTGGAAATAATCGGAAAGACCAATCGTAATGAACGATGGGTTCCACATCAATTGTGCACCGAGGATCAGGGAGCACGCATTTCGATTAGCCATATCTTGCTTCTCAAGTCGAAAAGAAGTAATTTTTGAAAATATCTTGACGATGGACGAGAAGTGGATTCACTTTGATAACACTTCTCGAAAAAGACAATGCATTGCAATGGCTCAGCAAGGGTTAAATACCAATTCCACCTCCAAAGGATCATTATGGGCACAAAGTGATGTTGTCTTGCTGGTGGAATATCAACGGGCTTGTTTATTTTGAATTATTATGGCCCGGAAAAACAGTTGATTCACCTTGTTTTATTCAACAGCTCAAGAAGGTTGACCAAATTTTGCGTCAAAAGTGTTTAAATCCCTCGACTGTTAATTTTCTCCGTGACAACGTGTCAGCTCACACAAAGCTTGTATGGAGTTAGAGGAATCTAGATGAAAGGTCTTACCGCATGCGCCATATATTAGGTGTGTGAAAAAGTAATCCACGTTTTTAACGTTTAAATATAATAGACCATAAGTTTCGTTAAATAAAATTCATGGCATTCAAGCGTTTCCTTACGGTTGATCCATCACAATTTAATGTAAGACCTATTTCTGAAGAGGTTGAACGAGGGTTTTCGAGAAGACAGCGTCTTATTTGGTCATCAGAACAGGTCTCAGGGCGACCGCCACATGGTTCATCTTCTAGACTTTCATTACCACCTTTGAATCGTCGGAACCAAAACCTAGCGGTATCATCAATAACGGCGTCTTCGCCAAACGCATTCCGAATTCGACGTGCAGCCTCCGCAGCTTTCAACCCATTTTTGAACTCATAAAGCAAATTTGACCGAATAACGATACTTGTATATACCATTTTCAAACTAAAACGAAAGTAGTTTATTGTCGTCCTTTTAACAAAATAAATGTATCATTCGAAAGAGGAAAAAATAAGCTTTTAAACGATATATATATCGTCAACAAAAAAATTATAGATATATTTATTTAAACAAAATAAAAATAAAAAACGTGGATTACTTTCTCACACACCTAATAGTTCAGACTTATCACTATCTGATTTTCACCTCTTCAGATCGATGCAACATTCCCTTGCGAATTGCCAGTTTAAGAATGCGCAAGAGGTCGAAATTTGGATGACCGACTACTTTCAATCACAGAACCAAGGGTTCTTTGATAAGGGAATCGGCAATCAAAAGCAACGTTGAAGGGATTTTATAGAAAACGATGGTGTTTATTGTTTCGAATAAATTATTACCTAAAGGAATTTTGATTAAATTTAATATTTGTAAAGAAGCGTTTTCTTTTGCATCAACCTAGTACATGCCCCCCGTTGTGTTGATTGTTAAAAGCAGACCAAAAGCATATCTAAATATTCAAATTCAGTCACTCTACCAAATGGAAAATCCGATAACGGTCAAGTCCGGCTATTTGATGATCATCGAAGAGGGCAAAGGGGTGACGAGCTGTGCGCTAACCTACTCACTGAACGACGCCCCATTCGTTGCCATCCCATCTACCGATCTTCGATCCCTAACAAGTGCCCGAAAATTTCCGAGAATTGCAAAAGAAAATTTTCGCATTTAGCATCCGATCAGGCACTCTGTATTCAGCCTTGTGCCAACTGCACTTTGACCATCGAATTCACATATTATTGTGCGGTGAGCACTATTCTCTGAGTCGTTTCACATAAATCACTGCACTTTTAGGCGACCCAACTAGCGGAGTGCAAACTTGTCAACGATGAACCGCCGTTATGGGTTAATCCGACTGATGCAAGTCTGAGTGGGACTGAATGCAAAACGAGGTTGTTTTTTGTTTGAGGGATTAGGCCGGACAACCGTCAAGCATTCGGTGCACAGCGGTGAATCAAAAAAAAAATAAGCTACTGCATCTAAAATACTTTATCTAAAAGGAGAAAAGTGAAAACACGAAATGAAATTGAAATATTTGTCTAGAAAATACTGTATTGTCGTGGCTAAGAAGTATTGTCGTGGCTAAGAAGTATTGTCGTGGCTAGAGTAACACGCGTTTAAGCACGCGACAATACTTCTTAGCCACGACAATACAGTATTTTCTAGACAAATATTTCAATTTCATTTCGTGTTTCCACTTTTCTCCTTTCAGATAAAGTATTTTAGATGCAGTAGCTTATTCTTTTTGGTTCACCGAAGGTTTCTCACTCACTGAAACTTTCACTGAAAGATTTTATTGCGATTCTTGTGCTTTACAAGAAAGAAACTTTTCCCAAGTTCAATTCTAAGCTTCTCATACAAGTAGAATTTTGATTTCTTCAGCTAAGTTTTTAAATTTTTGCTCTAAAATGTTTCTCTAAATGTTTTCTTACTTAAATAGTTTAGAATTTGGCTCAAAGTAACGATTTTAAAAAAAATTGTATTCTTTGTGACTCTCATTTTTTCTCTCTTAAAAAAAGCAAAAACAGTCTAAAAGCCAGCCAAATATGAGCTTATACACTCAATTTTTAAATTTTAAAAAATTCGTACCAAAATTTGAAGCACTTTTGCTTTTGTGATTTTAATCTTCTGAGCATTCTTCGCAAAAATATTCTGGACTAAACTTTAAAAAAAAAGCAGCGAGCAAAGTGCATTTTTTGAAAAGCACAAGAATCGCAATAAGATCTTTCAGAAATTTCAGTCATTGTCTCAAAAATTGCATGCATATATTTAGATTTTCTAGACTCTTAGCAACATTTTGATATATTACTCAAGAGATTTGAAACTAATCTCGCGTACTTTTAAACCTTGAAACGGCCTTGAGACAAAGCTTTGAGATTCCTGTTGAAAAAGTCTTTTATTTCTCAATAACAGCTTCAGTGGGCCATCATTCCTGTAGGTTAAAATAAACGCTGAGAAACGGGATTTTGGCAGTTTAAAACTGATGTAAAAGTTGTAAAGAAAAAGGAGCTATGGTATTCTCTTTCCAGCTTCATTTTGCCCGATGGAACACTCTTTGTGAGTTGCGGCCTGGTCGCCCGTGCCGACAATTTGTTCATTACCTGGAATAGAGATCCACAAAATGATTTCGCACTGAATAAAAGTGCTCTTTCAATCGCCGTGCTCGACCTTGTTAAAGGTGAATTTTAAAATTTCAAAAACATGTTTATCCCCAGATTCATCACAATACAAAGTGCTTCCCAATGGAGCGAAAAGTTTTCCCGTCAAAAAATCGAATCAAACCACGTGGCTCTCGTTCGTCTTCGGCGATGAACCAAAGCTTTTAAAAGCAATAAACAGCGTTTGTATTTGGATTTCTGTTCTTGAGTTGAAAAATCTTTTAAGGCAAAAAAAGGAAACGTAAACTGCTCATACAATCTCTTTATTCACTCACCCGATCAGTCGGCCGGTGATCGATTTCTTATGAACATCAAGTGAGTTTTGGTTGATCAAGTTAACTCACCGAATTTGATAGTTTACCGAGAAACGCCTACTGACTCTTCTATTGATCAATTTTTTTTTGAATCCCTTTCCATTCCCTCTCCATTCCCTTTCCATTCCCTTTCCATTCCCTCTCCATTCCCTTTCCATTCCCTTTTCATTACCTCTCCATTCCCTTTCCATTACCTCTCCATTCCCTTTCCATTCCCTCTCCATTCCCTTTCCATTCCCTTTCCATTCCCTTTCCATTCCCTTTCCATTCCCTCTCCATTCCCTTTCCATTACCTCATTCCTCTAAAAGATTCGAGACGGCTAGGGGAAATACAACTTGACATTCAAAATCAATTGGTCCCGAAAATCGATAACAAACTTTTAAATCACAAAATTTTATAGTGAAAACGAGACTTTTGTCGATCAATATCTGATCAATCGTGTCTACGCTTTCCAAGTTCCGCCCGGATGCACACCAATTTTTACAATGGAACCGATAGAATTGGCATCAAGTAGGAAATTTCTTTCTTAACAACCATCCTTTAAATCTCATAGCTAGCTGAGCTGAGAGATGAGCTAGCAATCTTATTCATGGTTTTCAACCCGAATATTGCCTATTTGAATAGGTTTTTAATTGGGTTTGAATGAGTGAATGAGAATGAATGAATGAATGAGAATTTTACCTGCTCTCAGCTAATACAGGGTGGCGCAGAATTACCCGCACAAGGCAACGCACACACTTTCACGTTGCAAAAGCAGCAAGAAATCATTTTTTAAATATTTTCATGCTTTTTTTAGTTATATTTGACTTGTTTTTTATTGTTTTCCTGTATAAGTTTTGTTTCCAGAATGGTGAAAGCTTCAATCCATCGGGATTTAATTATTGCTTTTCACAAGAGGAAGGTTCTCTCGACGATTTCTCGTCACAAGAGATCTCTCGACGGTTGATTGTGCCTAGACGAACAGTTTACGATACAATCAAACGCTATCGAGCTCTAGGAGCAATTTCTGACCAAAGTGAACGCGGTGCGAAACTAACAGCGGTCACCAAAGCTAATTTGAAGAAAGTGCAAGATCGACTGCGTTGGGTCACAACGATCGACTGGTTGGGCCATAACGATCGACTGGTTGGGCCATAACGATCGACTGCGTTGGGTCACAACGATCGACTGCAGTGGGTCACAACGATCGACTGCAGTGGGTCACAACGATCGACTGGTTGGGCCATAACGATCGACTGCGTTGGGTCACAACGATCGACTGCAGTGGGTCACAAGGATCGACTGGTTGGGCCACAACGATCGACTGCAGTGGGTCACAACGATCGACTGCAGTGGGCCACAACGATCGACTGCGTTGGGTCACAACGATCGACTGGTTGGGCCATAACGATCGACTGCAGTGGGTCACAAGGATCGACTGGTTGGGCCACAACGATCGACTGCAGTGGGTCACAACGATCGACTGCAGTGGGCCACAACGATCGACTGCGTTGGGCCACAACGATCGACTGGTTGGGCCACAACGATCGACTGCAGTGGGTCACAACGATCGACTGCAGTGGGCCACAACGATCGACTGCGTTGGGCCACAACGATCGACTGCTTGGGCCATAACGATTGACTGCGTTGGGTCACAACGATCGACTGCAGTGGGTCACAACGATCGACTGCAGTGGGCCACAACGATCGACTGCAGTGGGCCACAACGATCGACTGCGTTGGGTCACAAGGATCGACTGCGTTGGGTCACAAGGATCGACTGCAGTGGGTCACAAGGATCGACTGGTTGGGCCACAACGATCGATTGCAGTGGGTCACAACGATCGACTGCGTTGGGTCACAACGATCGACTGCAGTGGGTCACAACGATCGACTGCGTTGGGTCACAACGATCGACTGCAGTGGGTCACAACGATCGACTACCGTGGGTCACAAGGATCAATTGTTTTGGAAAGCTAACTCTACTTTGACCACACTAAACTTGTCCCTAAAGTGACTCGATTCCTTTTTTGGTCACTCGCATTTCGCCCTCGAAATTTCTTCAATGGTTCGATCAATTGAAACACGTTTTAGCCTATTTTGTAAAGGAGATTTACAATTACAATTACATTTACAACTTTCAAATAGTTTATAACATTTCTCGATATCAGGTTTCTATTGTTGGAAATTTATGAAAATGTTGAAATCCGCATTTCTTATGCATGTACCTAATATCTTTCCACCACCGTTGCTGCTTTCCCAAAACGTCTTCAAGCTTGTCTTCAAGCCTTGCGCGGCCGCTAAGGGAAATCTTTTTGAGAAAAAAGAATTTTATTGTTTGATAAATGTTCAAGAAATAAAAATTTAATGTTTTTATGTCATCTTTCTTTAAGGAGCGGTTCAAAATCGGATGATATCTTGTGCGGGTAATTCTGCGTCACCCTATACATAGTTGCGCCACCTTATCATCTAAAATTGCATCCAAAGTTATCATCCAAAGCTTTGCGATTTCGCGAACGAAAGTGAACGAAAGTGAACGTTTTGCACGAGTTAATTCGATTCAAAAAATCAAATTTCTCTCATCAATTTCGCTTTGTTCACATGGTTGCTTTAGAAAGTATTGTGCAAAGTCTATGCGACGGGAGAGTAATGTTCACCACCGTCGGCTATATGGACACTTCGAATCCGTTCGACCCCGGAGACTCGCTGACGCACGAAATCATTTGTAGTACGTTTTTGAAACCAAAAAATGGCATTTAGTCTTGATCATTTAACAATCATTGAACATAATCTTGTCAATCTTGACTTTTTAAACGAAAGTCATTGGTTTTAACTAATTTTTCTTTTTACAGAATGTCCCCAAAATTATGAAACGAAAATTCGATCATTGATCTTTTGTTAATTCTCAAGAGATTTTTATAGATACCTTTAAAATCATTTAAAAATCATTGAACATAACGAAAATATAACATTTTTCTAAAATATAACAAAAAACAAAAACTAGATATCTAAAAAGTACGGATATGCGTCAGCTCTCGGGATTCAGAGATCCAGTGGAAGTGATTGAGAGAAAAAGACTCAGATGGGCCGGCCACGTAGCCAGAAGAACAGACGACAGATGAACGATACGGATCACAGAGTGGCTACCACGAGACCAGAAGAAGCCCAGAAGATCAGCAACTCAGAGATCCAGTGGAATTGTTCGAGAGAAGAAGCCTCAGATGGGCCGGCCACGTAGCCAGAAGAACAGACGACAGATGGACGATACGGATCACAGAGTGGCTACCACGAGAACAGAAGAGGCCCAGAAGAGCAGCAACGAGGTGGAGCACAAGAGTGGCAGAAACGGCAGAGAAAGGATGGCTAGAGTGCAACCACCACCAGCACCAGCAAGACTTCGAACCAGGAACAATCAAGCTAGGAAACACTGGATGACAATAGCAAGGGATAGAGAAATGTGGAAGCAGGTTGTGATCTGCGCAAATAGGAACATCTGAGTGCGAAGACAGATCAAAAAAATTTCCATTTATCAAGAATATCATCCGACTCGACCCCAGATTAACCCTAGCGTTCGCCTAGCAGCTTGTTTTCAGAATTTTAAATATAAATACATTTTCAAGTAAAAACCCACCCTTAATGGATGACAGACAGCACAGTATCGATCCAAAGAGAAAAATAAAATGCAAAAAATATCTAAAATCTCTTTCTAAAACAAGAAATAAGCGAATAAAAAAAGAAAAGTGAAAAGAAAACGAATAGTACCCCAATTTTGGACTAAACAATAAAAAAACAATCTAAATTTCATAAAAAAAGAAGAGAATATGAAGTTCCGTTTCGATTGCAGGGAGTTACACTCAAAAAAAACCGTGTACGGGTAATAATGCATCACCCTGTATCAGTTTTTAACAGGGAAAACAATTTCAAAGAATTGTACAAGGTACAATTATGGAGAGAATCCTGTTACAACCAGGATAGATACCTGAAAATGTTGAAAACAGAAATTTTCGCCACCCTGTACATTCAGTTGAGTATTGGATGTGACCGTCAAAGGGGCGTCAAAGCGTCGAGAAGCCAAACGACTACAAATCTTTTCCGAAAGCCCCAGACTGATGAAGCGACCACCGTAAATACTGTAATAGAACCCCACCCCCTCGTACAGTCGCGTAGTCGCAAAAGTTTTTTAGTATTTCGTTTGTTTTCAAAGCGCCCGTACTTTCAAAAAATTTGGTATCAAAAAATAGCTGAAATTCAGGGCTATTTTTTGATACCTAAGCGCACATTGTAGCATAAACCAGTGTCGAGAAAAACTCGTTCAAAGCTAGACTACGCAACACTTCCCACCGTCATGATGGGGGTGGGGTACTATTAGGTTGATGCAAAAGTCTTTTTCATTTTTTTCGTCTGCCGTTTCAAGCCAACAAATGCACCAATTAAACTACGGTTGATTTCGTTAGAAAAACCAATTATTTTTCTGCAAAATAACATTAAAACGGGTTTAAAAATATTTAATGCCTGGATTTTCTTGAGAGTATGAAGTCGGGTAGTCAAAAAGGGCTAACTCGATGATGCGGTTTAGACACCTTAGCTAAAGAAAACCTATCTTCGTGTCAATAGATAAAAGATAGAGAAAAAAAAAAGTTTGATATTTCGCCAAAATTTCAGAGAAATTCATTCAGCCAATTTTTCCGTAGAGTTTTTTATAGATTTTTACGAAAAAGGCGTTTTTCACTCTCGAATTTGCTTGAAAGTGAACCGAAATTCATTTAAAAAGATGCAAATTGAACAAAAAAACACTTTTTTTATAGAGCAAACTATAGATTAATTGGTGAATTTGTTACTTTTTAACAGAAGTACGAAAAAAATGAAAAAGACTTTTGCATCAACCTAATATTACAGTATTTACGGTATGCGTTTTGTTGGAATGTTTTCTTTTTAAGTGAATAATTTGTTTATTGCATTTATTTGGTGCATAAAACTTCACCAAATGCTCTAACAGCGACAAAGAACATTACTTATACGAAAAATAACACTAAATATCTAAAATCTCTTTCTAAAACAAGAAATAAGCGAATAAAAAAAGAAAAGTGAAAAGAAAACGAATAGTACCCCAATTTTGAACTAAACAATAAAAAAACAATCTAAATTTCATAAAAAAAGAAGAGAATATGAAGTTCCGTTTCGATTGCAGGGAGTTACACTCAAAAAAAAACCGTGTACGGGTAATAATGCATCACCCTGTATCAGTTTTTAACAGGGAAAACAATTTCAAAGAATTGTACAAGGTACAATTATGGAGAGAATCCTGTTCCAACCAGGATAGATACCTGAAAATGTTGAAAACAGAAATTTTCGCCACCCTGTACATTCAGTTGAGTATTTGTTGGATGTGACCGTCAAAGTGGCACATTTCTTTGATGGGACACTGCGTATCACAGAGAAACATGGCGAAAAAACGAATGAAACGTGAGTTAAGAGTTTAAAATAGACGTTTCTTTAACTGATTAATCTTTAATGTTTAAATTTAAAGAGATATCCGAATTAACATACCGTATTTTCTCTAATAGTAGCGCTCCCTGAGCGTCGTCTAAATTGCTCGAAATCTCGAGAACCGCTTATCAGAACCTATCGATGTGGGGTCGGAAAATGTAGCTGACGATGAGATCTTGTGGGGGATTAGAGTGTTGAGCTTTTGCAAAAGCTTGGAAACCGTAAAATAGCCATCAACTCGGCTCGCCCGGGCGCACTACTATTAGAGAAAATGTGAAAGTTTGTTTCACTCACCGACACACAATTCGCCGTAAAGTGCCACGAGATCTCGAAAAGGCTTAAACTGAATGTAGGAAGGGTTCAAGAGTAGCTTCGGTGGGTTAAGGCAAAAATTTTTTCTGTGTCAGCACCAAAAGAATCTAGTTCTATCTAATCTAGTAGTCTAGACATTTTTTTGTATTAGTAACTTTGTTAACTGCACACTTTTGTTGTTCGTATGGAGAAGTCATACAAGCGGCCCCTTGAGCGCCTTTGTGCGCCTGAACCCTCAACGAGCCGCTCATTCTCTTCACTGTGGCAAGGAAGAAAGGAGCGGTGTCATTTGCCTAAAAACAGGATTTGGTTTCTCTATTTGAATCCATGGCATAGGTGCGTAGCGTAGTCGAATTTTTGCATCACTTTCAGCTCTTTAAAATGACGTTTCTCGGTGTTTCTTTGATCTACAAAAAGGACAGACACCTCTCAGTGAACGACAAGAGATTGAGAACCTATGTAGTTCTTTGTGGTTCCTATTTGGTTCCTATTTGATTCCTATTTGGTTCCTATTTGATTCCTATTTGGTTCCTATTTGATTCCTATTTGGTTCCTATTTAGTTCCTATTTGGTTCCTTCTTGTAAAATAATTGGAATCTTACGCGATATTTAGATAGCCAAGAAACCTGGAAAAAAAATTATTTACCGTATTTTCTCTAATAGTAGCGCTCCCTGAGCGTCGCCTAAATTGCTCGAAATCTCGAGAACCGCTTATCAGAACCTATCGATGTGGGGTCCGAAAATGTAGCTGACGATGAGATCTAGTGGAGGATTAGAGTGTTGAGCTTCTGCAAAAGCTTGGAAACCGTAAAATAGCCATCAACTCGGCTCGCCGGGGTGCACTACTATTCGAGAAAATACGATAGTTACTTTTTAGAATCGTCTCATCGAGTGACTACGATTGGCCACGGGAATTCTCGCTGAAAAACGTGACCAGCATTGTGGTGGGGATTTTGTTTTCTTTTGCCACTACGTCACCCGACTAATTTGAAGTTGTCCTGGGCTCCGACCAGCTCCTCTGCGCACAATGGAGCGCTTGCCTTCATCAGTGCTGGGAAGAGCAGTTAGTTGTTTTTTTTCCATTTAACCTCAACGACCTTTTCTTTAAAAAATCTATTTAGCGGCAAAAGGAGAAGCAGAAAAGATCGGTGAATCGATTCCGTGGCTTTGGATTGTACTTGGGATGAGTGTTTCGTTGATTCTCCTCATCACAACGATCATCGTTTATCTCTATCGACTCATGCCAAGATTTACAGGGTTGAGGTGAACAGAGCTCCCCATTCAAAAACGTCGAAAGTACGTCAATAGTACAGTACAGTCACTGAAAAAAACCAATAACTTTGTTATTTTTAATCGGATTTTGATAGAGAAGCGAATTCTGCATCTAATGACACCAAAATCAGCTAAATCGGGCCAAAAAAACAACAAAATTATCGACTTTTTCCGTTACTATTGAAAAACTTTCGACATTTTGAATGGTGATCTAGAATAAGTGTCAAAGCCTGGATTGAGACATTAACCAATCCAGTCAAAGTCTGGATTGAGGTATTAAACAATCCCGTCAAAGCCTGGATTGAGGCATTAAACAATCCAGTCAAAGCTGGATTGAGGCATTGACCAATCCAGTCAAAACTGGATTGAGGCCTTAAACAATTCAGTCAAAGCCTGGATTGAGACATTAACCAATCCAGTCAAAGCCTGGATTGAGGCATTAAACAATCCAGTCAAAGCTGGATTGAGGCATTGACCAATCCAGTCAAAACTGGATTGAGGCCTTAAACAATTCAGTCAAAGCTGGATTGAGGCATTGACCAATCCAGTCAAAACTGGATTGAGGCCTTAAACAATTCAGTCAAAGCTGGATTGAGGCATTGACCAATCCAGTCAAAACTGGATTGAGGCCTTAAACAATTCAGTCAAAGCCTGGATTGAGACATTAACCAATCCAGTCAAAGCCTGGATTGAGGCATTGACCAATCCAGTCAAAGCTGGATTGGTTAATGCTTGACTTTCCTACGTCAAGAACTCAATTCGAAAAAGCGAAAGTCAGGCGCACCGAGATTTTCGGATCCATTCACTAAAACATATCGATTTCTAGCATCAACGTCCTCTCCCCGGATGAGGTGGATGCATGGGAGGTGGAACGCAATGATCTCTTCATTTCCACTCATCAATTGGGCGCCGGAGCGTATGCTGTTGTGTACAGGGGAATCCTCAAGGGACTCCCACCCGTCGCCAAGATCTATCCACGATTGAATGTATGGGCTTTGTCCTAGATTCATGTCTAGATTCATGTCTAGATCATGTCTAGATTCATGTCTAGATCATGTCTAGATCATGTCTAGATCATGTCTAGATCATGTCTAGATCATGTCTAGATCCGTGTCTAGATCATGTCTAGATCATGCATAGATTCATGTCTAGATCATGTCTAGATCATGTCTAGATCATGTCTAGATCATGTCTAGATCATGTCTAGATCATGTCTAGATCCGTGTCTAGATCATGTCTAGATCATGTCTAGATCCGTGTCTAGATCCATGTCTAGATCCGTGTCTAGATCATGTCTAGATCATGTCTAGATCATGTCTGGATTCATGTCTAGATCATGTCTAGGTCCATGTCTAGATCATGTCTAGATTCATGTCTAGATCATGTCTAGATCATGTCTAGATCCGTGTCTGGATCCATGTCTAGGTCCATGTCTAGGTCCATGTCTAGATCCATGTCTAGGTCCATGTCTAGATCATGTCTAGATCATGCATAGATTCATGTCTAGATCATGTCTAGTTTCATGTCTAGATCATGTCTAGATCATGTCTAGATTCATGTCTAGATCTAGACCCATGAATATCTAAATTTGAGCTTATTTTACGATTTGTACATGATACAAAATATACCCTTTGATGGACTCGAAATCATCAGTTTGATTTAGTTTAGACTTTTATTAGGTTGTAAACAAGTCTTGACCCCAAATTCAAAAACAATATTTATATTGTTCTTTCTTAGTGTACTTCACTAGATGGAGCCAAAGCTATCGACTATTGGGGCACTTTTCAAGGTCAAAACTAGAGCCAAAACCATTTTAAACCACTAAATATTCGTTTTCTAATTTAAATTGACTGCTAGAGGCAGTACAAAAATTGAAGAAAAAACAATTTTTGAGATTTTCGACGAATTTTGACCACATGGTCGAAAGTTGAAAAAATATTTTTTTTTATTTTGCCGCAATTTGATCAGAAATGTAATCATTTTCGGAATCTACGGAAAATTTTCGGAATTTTTCGGAATCTACGCATAAAACTACCCTAGGAAAAGTGGTTTTGAAGAAAAAAAACCCGAAAAAAAAATAGCGCGCCCCTCCCCCCAACTTTATTAGTACCGAGTTTCTTTTTGTGAATGAGGAATAGTTGCTTTAGTTACGGTAATTAGGTCAATTTTTGGCGTGAAACCACCTTTGGTGATCCGCGGACTACGGTAGTTAGGGCACTTTTTAGACAAAAAAACTTCCTGCTTCCATAACTTTTTTTCTGTCGTTCTGAATTTTTTAGTTTTTTTGCCGAAAGCTTATCTGGAGTGCACACAACATTTTGATGTAATCGGATTTTTGAGTGATCGTCATCGCATTTTGTACTTGTAGTGCCCAGCTGCCCTCCCCCCATGAACTGCGTCCCCATGAACTGCGCCCCCCACGAACTGCGCCCCCCACGAACTGCGCCCCCACCGACTGCGCCCCCCACGAACTGCGCCCCCATGAACTGCGCCCCCCATGAACTGCGCCCCCCATGAACTGCGCCCCCATGAACTGCGCCCCCCATGAACTGCGCCCCCCATGAACTGCGCCCCCCATGAACTGCGCCCCCATGAACTGCGCCCCCCATGAACTGCGCCCCCCATGAACTGCGGTCCCCTACCGACTGCGCAACAGAGAACTTTTGCAAAAAAAGCTTCTTATCTCACCGCAGAGACAGGCTATCAAAAAACGGAAAAAAATCCGTACCCCCCAACTCTTTTTTTAGCTCTACCTAATGCAAAAACCGTATACAAATTGGCTCACTGGAGGTCGAGATATAGAGCTATTTTGGTGACTTCTGTGCGCCAGATCTCGCACGTTTAGCATTTTTTCAAAAAACCCTTGAACACCTTTATTTTTAATTAATCTACTTTCATTAATCTACTCAGAAAAAGAAAGCGCATCAAAAACGGGCCACTGAGGCCGAGATCTAAATCCGAGACAGACAGACAGACGGACAGACGTCTTATTTCTTTATATTTATAGTAGGATAGCAGGTGTTTCCTTTAAAGCATTCGCTATATTCGCTTTCTAGATTGCTTCAATATATCTGGACGATGAGCACACGGTCGCCATCAAAATGCCCCATCAAATAGCGAGTGATCAAGACAAGTTGGAATTTATCCGATTTTGTGGATCAAATTGAACAAATCCAAAGCATTTCAGAGCCGATATCATACAGGAAATCGATTTCATGAAAACATTGAAAGTGCACCCGCATATTCTGACAATGTTGGGCTGTTCAAAGGATCCCGACACGCCATTGATTATCATGCAATTGTGCAGCAAGGGAGATTTGTTGAGTTTGTTGAGAAAATCGAAAAGGGACGACGATTCGCAGGTGATTAGTATTAGGTTGATGCATAAGTCTTTTCGTTCCTTTTCGTCTGCCGTTTCAAGCCAACAAATGCACCAATTAAACTACGGTTGATTTCATTAGAAAAACCAATTATTTTTCTGCAAAATAACATTAAAACGGGTTTAAAAATATTTAATGCCTGGATTTTCTTGAGAGTATGAAGTCGGGTAGTCAAAAAGGGCTAACTCGATGATGCGGTTTAGACACCTTAGCTAAAGAAAACCTATCTTCGTGTCAATAGATAAAAGATAGAGAAAAAAAACGTTTGATATTTCGCCAAAATTTCAGAGAAATTCATTCAGCCAATTTTTCCGTAGAGTTTTTTATAGATTTTTACGAAAAAGGCGTTTTTCACTCTCGAATTTGCTTGAAAGTGAACCGAAATTGATTTAAAAAGATGCAAATTGAACAAAAAAACACTTTTTTTATAGAGCAAACTATAGATTAATTGGTGAATTTGTTACTTTTTAACAGAAGTACGAAAAAAACGAAAAGACTTATGCATCAACCTAATAGTAGACATTGGAAAATCAAAATCAACCATTAAATCAAATCAACCTTGAGAAATGATTCTTTTTCTTTTGGGATTCCCATAGACAGTACTAGACCAAAGATTATCACCTCTCACCTATCGCAAATTTCTCTCCATCTTTGAAGAGCTATAACTCCGAGCCTCTGCTATAAGAATTCTCCCCTCAAAATTATCCAAATAGATCTTAAAAAGAATTACCATAAATACTATAATAGTACCCCACCGTACAATGCTGTAATCGTTCCCCATCGTACAGTCGCGTAGTCGCAAAAGTTTTTTAGTATTTCGTTTGTTTTCAAAGCGCCCGTAGTTTCAAAAAATGCGTCTTTGGTATCAAAAAATAGCTGAAATTCAGGGCTATTTTTTGATACCTAAGCGCGCATTGTAGCATAAACCAGTGTCGAGAAAAACGCGTCCAAAGCTCGACTACGCAACACTCCGCACCGTCATTATGGGGGTGCGGTACAATTACAGTATTTACGGTATTTATTCGAGCTCAACACACTGTATTCAGGATCGACTGACAAATGACGATTTGGTGCCATTGGCTTGGCAGATCAGCGACGCATTGGTCTGTCAACAGAATATTTTGTTTTAAAATACACCTTTTAGAATTACTTAGCAACTCAAAATATGATTCATCGTGATGTGGCGGCGAGGAATGTTCTATTTTCAGATGATAAGATGGCTAAAGTAAGCGCAAAGCCGTTGTTTTGTTAGAAGTCAGAAGCCGTTGCTTTGGGAATTTTGTTTGAGAAAGTTGAGCTCAAAAACCGGATTCGAACACCGAAAATCAAGAAATTCCGTTTTTATCCCATCCATTTTGTTTTGTGAAATTTTTACGAGTCGCACGAGTCAGTCAGTCTATTTCTTCTCAAAAAATCCCGTTTTCCCCTTTTCCCTTTCGATGCTGATTCATTTTTGTATTGGTAGGGCAAAAAAAAAGTTGTCGCTTTTCGAACTCACCAATTTGCACAAGTCGACTCATGAGGGCCAAGACAGGTCCACATGAGGTCACAGGTCCATATAAGGGCCAAGACAGGCCCACATGAGGCCAAGACAGGTCCACATGAGGTCACAGGTCCACATGAGGTCACAGGTCCACATGAGGGCCAAGACAGGTCCACATGAGGTCACAGGTCCACATAAGGGCCAAGACAGGTCCACATAAGGGCCAAGACAGGCCCACATGAGGTCACAGGTCCACATAAGGGCCAAGACAGGTCCACATGAGGTCACAGGTCCACATGAGGGCCAAGACAGGTCCACATGAGGTCACAGGTCCATATGAGGTCACAGGTCCACATGAGGGCCAAGACAGGTCCACATGAGGTCACAGGTCCACATAAGGGCCAAGACAGGTCCACATGAGGGCCAAGACAGGTCCACATGAGGTCACAGGTCCACATAAGGGCCAAGACAGGTCCACATAAGGGCCAAGACAGGCCCACATGAGGTCACAGGTCCACATAAGGGCCAAGACAGGTCCACATGAGGTCACAGGTCCACATGAGGCCAAGACAGGTCCACATGAGGTCACAGGTCCACATGAGGTCACAGGTCCACATGAGGGCCAAGACAGGTCCACATGAGGTCACAGGTCCACATAAGGGCCAAGACAGGTCCACATAAGGGCCAAGACAGGCCCACATGAGGTCACAGGTCCACATAAGGGCCAAGACAGGTCCACATGAGGTCACAGGTCCACATGAGGGCCAAGACAGGTCCACATGAGGTCACAGGTCCACATGAGGGCCAAGACGTTGGGGGAAATGAGAGACGATGTCGTCACTCCATTCCATCGATTGCGTATGGGAAAAAGGAGTTTATATGGATTCAAGAGAGGCTTTTCAACGTCGCTCATAACTTTCTCTTATAAAAAATATTCAGCTAAGCGACTTCGGCCTTTGCCGTCTCTCCAATGAGCTCTTCTACAAGACAAAAGGTGGCAAATTGCCCATCAAATGGATGGCTCCAGAATCGATTGAAATGGGGATTTTTGCTGAAGAAACTGATGTGTACGTTTCTCATCGTTCTTTACATTCCAAAATCAACTCAATATTTTACTTATTCTATTCAAAAAAAATACTTTATTTGATAGATTTGATTATATTTGATAATCCTTCCAAAATCCTTCAGTTTAGCTGGTCATTCGGTGTGCTTCTCTTCGAGTTGTTCACTTTTGGCGCCGCTCCATATATGACCCAAGCACCGGAGGATATTTTGAATTTTTTGAAGGCGGAAAATCGATTGGAATTCCCTGAAGAATCACCGGCAATCATGTGAGATTCTTCAAACTAATAATATTAGGATGATGAGAATGAAACAAGCCCGCACATATCTTTTCAAAAATCAAAAGATTGAAAGCCTCAGCCAATAAGTCTTGTATACTTTTTAAAAGCCCTAAATCTCCTCTACAAAATAGTGCAAAAATAATTTGAATGGCGTTGATTATTGGGGATTTGGGTGTTAAAAAGTAACCGCAAGTCGAGTCTCAACGTGGGTACCTGCGCTTGCTGGTAACTATGGCCTCCATGGATCTTTTTTGAAAAGAAAACTTGAAAAGCACAAACTTGGCAATTTGGTGAGCACAAACTTGGCAATTGTGTAAGCACAAACTTGGCAATTTGGTGAGCACAAACTTGGCAATTGTGTGAGCACAAACTTGGCAATTTGGTGAGCACAAGCTTGGCAATTGTGTGAGCACAAGCTTGGCATTTTGTGAGCACAAACTTGGCATTTTGTGAGCACAAACTTGGCAATTTGGTGAGCACAAGCTTGGCAATTGTGTGAGCACAAACTTGGCATTTTGTGCTCACACAATTGTCGTTTCACCTTCAGTCATCGCAAAAGTGAACGCGTTTTCATAGATATTTCGTATCTTGATCGTCGTTGCTCCTATCGCTTCACAATCCCGGATCGCATTCCAGTAGTATTAAAGTCGGCAAAGTCGGCTAAAGTCGGCAAAGTCGGCTAAAGTCGGCAAAGTCGGCTAAAGTCGGCAAAGTCGGCTAAAGTCGGCAAAGTCGGCTAAAGTCGGCAAAGTCGGCTAAAGTCGGCACTAGTGGTTCGGAGGTTCTCGAAGTCAACTCGAAGTGAACCCGAAACCCAAAAATCTAGTTAGACTTAACAATAGATCGGACAATGGTATTTAATTTTTCAACAGAAATGCCCGATAGACTTGGGTTTTTTGGAGAAGTCATGGAAACTATTAGGGTGATGAGAATAAAAGCAGTATAGCAGATAAGAATAAAATGTCTTTTCAAAAATAAGTTATAGTTAGTTACCAGCAAGCACAAAATGCCAGGTACCCTTCGAGAAAAGCCTTCATTTTTTTCGAAATTCAAATGGCTGTAACTTTGTGCGTTTTGCCGATTAGCGGTTTTTGAAAACAGCTTCTGAACGTACATTTCCAGGCCTTTCTTTTTGCACCTATCTCATATTGTAACTAGCGAGTAACTTGGGAAGGTTCCCTGGTAAGCAATAATTGCCAGTAGTGCGCAGGTCCCAGGTCGAGACTCGACTTGCGGTTACTTTTTAACACCCAAATCCCCAATAATCAATCCAATTCAAAAAATCCTTTGCACTATTTCGTAGAGGAGATTCAGGGCTTTGAAAAAGTATACAAGACTTATTGGCTGAGGCTTTCAATCTTTTGATTTTTGAAAAGATATGTGTGGGCTGCTTTCATTCTTACCATCCTCATCTAAACTTGAAGAATTATGATCGATATTCATTGTTCTTTGTTCCAGTAAAACGCTGTTTGATAGCTGTGCCGAGTTGGACCCAAAAAAGCGGCCAAAATTTGCCGAAATTCGCGAGATTCTCTACAATTTCATCGATCGGGGGAACGCTGTCCAGAATGGCTATATCGAGCTGCACAACAGCTATTATAGAGAGAGCGATTCAACAGAGCAAGTAGAGGAGGCGAGAATAGTGACAAAAGGTGAATTACGTATAAAAGTTTCAGCTAAATATTCTTCAAAAATATGAAATAAAGAAATTAGAGCATTTTGAAAAGTGAGTGGCTTCACTGGCTTGGTGGCTTGGTTCAGTGGCTTGGTGGTTCAACGATAACTGAGATAACGATAACTGAGATTCAAATTTTGTAAAGATTTCAAGGTTTCGAGAAGCCAAACGACTACAAATCCTTTCCGAAAGCCCCAGGCTGATTAAAAAATTATGCGTTTTGTTGGAATGTTTTCTTTTTAAGAGAATAATTTGTTTATTCCATTTATTTGGTGCATAAAACTTCACCAAATGCTCTAACAGCGACACAGAACATTACTTATACGAAAAACAACACTAAATATCTAAAATCACTTTCTAAAACAAGAAATAAGCGAATAGAAACAGAAAAGTGAAAAGAAAACGAATAGTATCCCAATTTTGAACTAAACAATAAAAAAACAATCTAAATTTCATAAAAAAGAAGAGAATATGAAGATCAGTTTCGATTACAGGGAGTTACACTCAAAAAAAACCCGTGTACGGGTAATAATGCGCCACCCTGTATCAGTTTTTAAGAGGGAAAACGATTTCAAAGAACAAGTACAAGGTACAATTATTGAGCAAATCCTGTTCCAACCAGGATATATACCTGAACATGTTACAATTACAGTATTTACGGTAACGCTTTTTGCTTTTCGGTATTACAATTTTTTGTACACAAAAGATTTATCAGAATCGCGATCAAAAAACCAAAGTTCATCGTTGAGAACAGAATTTGCAAGAATTGAAAAGAGCAAGCATCGACATAAACCGGTAAAATTTGGTTATTATGTTAAGCAATGGAAAAGACCCGTGGAAATAACTAAAATCTGAAAACGAAAAATCGAATCAAAGTCAAGAAAAATACACGAGTCGATTTCTAAGATTACAGAATTTTGTGTAAGTAATTCAAAAGCGACATTGAATTAAATGAAAAATGCAAGCTATTTGAATCAAAAGTCAATCAGAAGTCAAACAGTGAGACCAAAGGAAAGATACTGGCTTGAAACGAACATCAAAGTACAACAGTTTTCAGGCTCACAGCTGTAAGCGTTCTATATGTAAGTTAATCGTTCTGTAATCCAGAATTTGGATGTTCAAGTCATATGCCAACGAGGCTGATACTTTGCGAGCTCTGAGCCGTTCTTGAATCTGCACCACGAAGCGTCCTCCAAGTCGTCCATCACCCTTGACATTGGCCAAATCATCGAGATTGAGGTCTGGAAAAGTTTTGCGGTTACGAACTTTGCTATATTTTATTTAAACTGTTATTTTTCTTGCTGTTAATCGGGCTTTTATTGGTTCTATTAGGCTTTTCAGAGTCTTTTTGTTCCTTTTCGTACTTTCGTTAAAAATTAACAAATTCATCAATTAAACTATGATTTCCTCTAAATAAAAAGTGTTTATTGTTTAATTTCCATAATTTTAAGTCAATTTTGATTCACTTTCAAGCAAATTGGAGAGTGAAAACAAGTGTTTTTCACAAAAATCTATAAAAACCTCTACGAAGAAATTGGCTGAATGAATTTCTCTGAAAATTTCGCCATATACCTAACCTTTTGTGCTCTATCTTTTATCTATTGACACCAAGATGGGTTTCCTTAGCTAAAGTGTCTAAAGCGAATGTTTGAACCGGCACCCTTTTTAACTACCCGACTTCATACTCCCAAAAAAATCCAGACATAAGACATTTTAAACCCGTTTTAATGTTATTTTGTAGAAAAATAATTGACCTTTCTAATGAAACAAACCATATTTTAATTGGTGCATTTGTTGGTTTTAAACTGTACGAAAAGTAGGAAAAGTTTAAGGTACGAAAAGGAACCAAAAGACTCTCTGAAAAGCCTTATAGCTAGTCAATGTTCTTAGATTTTTAGAAGTTACATGTTTTATCTGACTGCTTGTTGACTGACTCTGACTAACTATCTGAATAAAACTGAATTTTTTCGTGAGACAGTTTGCAATTAGCCTATTATAGTTACGACCGTGAACTCACCACACTGAATAACAGCAGCAAACACCAGAATCGAATGAATCCCAGTCGGCAGAGGAGAACGTTCCACTGACAACACCAAATCCACATACAGTTCATCAGAAACATGGTCACGTCAATAGAAGTTGTCACCCTAAAGAAATGGGGTAACTAACAATGTTAAGATATTTAATGAAATTAGTCGATTATCCCGGTCATCCCACAATAGTTTAATCCATGCATCAAGTCGGTTATATCGCCACAAGTTAGTGCATTTTGTATCACCGACTTAATGCACGGATCTTTTTTTAACCGACTAGTACCTATTTAATTTTAGCATAATCTGCGAATTATGCATCTGTGAAATAATCGGGGATGTTCAAAACGTAAAATTATTAGAAAAGAAACCTCTCTATCCACAAAAGCCTCTATTCCAACGAATGGGGCATCTTAAGTGACTGAGGTCAAAAATAAATGCTTTCTTACTTATTTGTGTGGACTATCTGGATTACAGTAATATCGATTCAGTGAATTAGTCGGGACAGGCTATAAAATTAGAGCGATTATCTGAGTTGCTGTTCGGACCAAAAGTTTCCAAGTCTCAGATCAACGCTCACCTGACGAAATACATCTATTTGATTTTAGATAAGTACCTACTTAATTTCAGATAAATACCTATTTAATTTTGGCATCATCTACAACTATCATCTACAAATCAACCTAGATAACACTTCTTGGGCCTAAAAGTGGCAAAGGCAGATCAAAGTTAGCCATCTCAGACTAATAGCAATTTTTATCTCATCGTTTCACTCAAAAACTCACGAGAAGATCATCTGAAGCAAGTATAAATTGTAGTTGCCCGGGCGAACGTAGCTAATTCTCGCAAAGACGAAAGTCCGACGAATGTTCCCAATCAAAACGGCAAACGAGGTGATCACACGAAGAAGAGCCAACACCAATTCGATTGAGTCGGCCACTTTCTTGCGACTAAATTTGTCGTTGAAACATTTTAGATAAATTCTTTGAAATTAAGTTACTTAAGCAAATTAAAATCTTTATGTCGACTCACTTTCTTTCAATCTTTGCCAATTCTCGGAGCCGCTCTTTTTCTCGTTGTCGGAGGCGTTTTGTTAGGGCCTAAACTTGGAAAACTTTTACAATGACTTTTGAGTACTAAACTATGAGTACTCAAATGATAAATTTTAAAATAAAAATCAACATTTTCTGCTTGGGCTTTCTTTTCCTTATAAAGCTATACCCACTTTTCGATCATGCTTCTCTCGTTTTGCTAGCATCTTTGGATTGAGAATGTCGTACGTATTCGTGAAGTCGGGTCGAAGTATGTCAATCTCAGCTAAATTCAAATAATAACATTCTGACCAAGAATTACAAACTTTAGAGAATTCAATTTCAATTGTTTACAAAAATAAAACTCACGATACTCACGCTGCTCTGTACTCGCACTCCATCGGAATTTCGGAATCGAGACGAAATTGTGTCGGAATTTCCCCCAAGTTCGCCTAAAGTGAATAAATTTTACATAATTTTGAAATTGGATCAAGTTTTTATAAGGCGAACTCACCCAATGAACGTCTCCGGCGGTTTCACCCACGATGGCCTCTCGGGCTTCGGCGGAGAAGTTGATCGAATGCTGGCCTCTTTGTGAAACCTAGAATTGTTTTTACATTGAGCCTCATTTTTATCCAACCTGTTCTTAATGCATTTTGGCACCCCAGGCACTTTTTCGATCCATTTACTCGTGCTATTCGTGTCACTCTCCTCGCCGCTTCCCTGTGCGACATCAGTTTCTTCAGTCTCTTCAGTGGCTCGTGAACTACCCGGCTCGGTGGCTCCCGGTAGTAGTGGTGGAGTGGTGTTACTGGCTGAAATAATACCCACCGTAAATATTCTAATAGAAGAGCCCCTATAGGAGCGTCGCGTAGTCTAAGATTCCACTCAAAAACCGCTCATATCTCAGCACCAGTACATTTATTTCTGCACGCTTAAGTATCAAATTAAAATAGAGAAGGTGGGTGATTTTATGAGATATAACACATTTTTAGCATTAATCGGCGCTTAGAACAATAATTAAAAAGTGGCAAAAAAAGTCGATTTTCATCATGAAAAAAGCCAATTCTTCAATCATTTTGTTCTAAGTGCCGGTTAATGCTAAAAATATGTGTTATATGTCAAAAAATCATCCATCCTCTCTGCTTTAATTTGATACGTAAGCGCGTAGATACAAATGTCTGGGCGCCGAGATATGAGCGTTTGTTTGAGAGTAAACTTGGACTACGCGACGCTCTTATAGGCGGGGCTTCTCTTAGAGTATTTATGGTAGCTTCGCAACTGTAAGATCTAAATAGATTCAAGATTTGGAGATAAACTTTAGACTACACAAGAACTCCAAGTTGAATCCAAACTAAGACTTTTCGACTCAAAGAAGACAGCATTATCATTATAACTTACTCAAAAACATAAAAAAACAAATAAAATTTAATCTTAAAATTTTTAAGATCAAGAAAACCAGCTTTTTTTCCGTTTCAAAACACCAACCATGAGATTCTACAGCGTTTGTCCTTGCTCCAAGCTCGGGTGTTCGGGTTCGTGGCTTTCTTGGTGGAGCAACTGGCTCAGAAATATCGGAACTCGGCTTTTCTTGAGCAGCTGAATAGGTGTAAGGTTTATTCATATTTCTAGATTATTTGCCTGTCTCCAAGTCCTTATTCGAGTCCTCAACAGCCGTTCCAACGTACACATACTTGCGGACCTCTTTCTCCTCCTCTTCGATTGGATCGATTCGGGGATATCTAGAAAATTGATTGGGTAAATTTTAAAGATTTCCCACAAGGACCCATTCTTCTTCTTCCTGATCGCCACCGTGTCCATCTCATCATCTTCTCCACTACTCCCCGATGAGCTCTCTTCCAAGTCTTCTTCTGGCACTGTTTCTCCTCTTGCGTAACGTTCTCGACTTTGTTTCCGAGTCCTTCTCCTTGAAAGACGAGCCTCGTGCTCTTGGATTTCCTGAACAAATTTTAGATTCGTTTTCTGAATCCAGATCTAGACTTTTATGAGCGCTTTACCGATTCATTTACCGTTAGAATTAGAGTGCATTTCTTGCGAGTAAGTAATTACTCGAGTAAATTTGCATGAGTATTCTTTACTCGATTAATCGACGTTTTTGATCGCGTAACTACGAGTAATCCTCTTTACCCATCGAGTAAATTGAATATCTTTACATTTGAGGGAAATTTGCCACCAAATTAGTTAAGCGGCTGAATATCTTTAAAAGGAGTCGTATATAAGCCGGCCCTCGTTATTTTTCCGCGCCAATTTTTTGTAATAAAAGTACTAAAAGTACTTTCACTTTTCACTAAAAGTACGGTAATTTTTCTCAAATGTGCGTTTTAAAAAACGCATTACTCTCGAGGAACACACTCTAGCTAGAATCAATTGCTCACTCTATTGGACTCGACTTTAAAGCCTATTTTGCGCGCAAAACCTCAATCTAGTACACATAAAACCCAATTTTCCTTCAAAAAAAGGTGAAATATTTGATTCTTAATGAGTTACTGGGCAAGTTAGCTGAGTAGTTCAATCACTTGTCCAACTTACCTTGTCTCGAATGTCCTGCAACGCGATTTCAGACTTGGTACCCGGTTGACCATAAAGTTTGAGATAAATTTCCTAAACTTTGATTCATTTCTATTACTGATCCAAATTTTTACCTTATAAGTATTTCCGGGGTAATACAAACGCTTGTGTTTTATCAAGTTACACCAAACGAGGAGGTAATTCTCACTTCGAAGTTGTGGGAAACACGTGCAAAGCATCAAATGCATCCAGAACCTGAATTGATCGCGTAAGTTTAGATAAAGAAAAAAATTCCCAGTTGTTATAATGATTGCTTACTCATCTTGTTATCATGATTGATCGTTACTCAAGCATAAGCTGATTTTAAATGGAAAAATCGATTAACCATCAAAATTTTATGAAACCGCTCACCACAATAGATCGTAAGCCTTCCATAACGTGAAATAGACACAATTTGTGTAGATTGCCAAGCAGAAGTTGAAATGCTGAAAAATGGGATGTTTATTTGATCCACAGAATTGATCACAGCTAAATAACGCTCTGACTAAAATCCGAGTATTAAAAAACGTACAATTTCTTGTACTCAACTTCTGAATTATTGAAGAATTTGAGCCAGGACATTAAAATTTTGCTCTAGTACAATTTCAGCGAATGTTTAATAATCAGTACTGGACTTCTTATAGCTAGAATATTTTCTAGAATAGAATATTTAGAATAAGAGTTAAGATTAGCAACCGTTTTTTGAATTGGCATGCTTAAATTGATATTTTTCACACTCTTAAGCTCTTGAGATTGTATTAAACTTATTCTTTATTGTTGTTTATTGTTTAACTTATTCTTTATTGTTGTTTATTGTTTAACTTATTCTTTATTGTTGTTTATTGTTTAACTTATTCTTCTTCTTCAGCTAAATAGTTTCATTTACGAATTTTTTGTTTGCTTACTGAATAACTTCAAAATAGACCTCTAAATAAAACAAAACAAAACAAAACAAAACAAACCTGTAAGCATGACATAAACAAGCGGTAGTAGAACCAGAATTTGAACCAGAACCACTTCATCCTTTCTTAGAGTTTACGAGTAGGCCATCATGAAGAAATTTTTCTAAATCGTGAGATATAAATTCAAAAACACTAAATAGAAAAAGGGCAAAGTGGTCAAAATTGAAAACGCATAAAAAACAAACGAGAGAAATTTTTGCGATGAGTAATAGGGCAAAAATTTTTGCGATCAAGGGTAAGGGCACTTTTCGGGGTGGATGCCAAGAGAATCGGCACAAAAAACGAAAACAACAAACAATGGAAAAGTGGAGGGAGAAAAGAAAGGAGAGATTGGGGAATTGGGTGAGAAGAAAAAGATTCGGGGAAAGATAGAATGATTAGAGAATTGGGAAAAGATTTCAAAACCCATGAGCGGGAATTAGAGTCTGTCACTACAGAGTGATACAAAGAACAAGAGCGTTGCTGAGTGAAAGATTTCGGAAAAGATCAATTGCGCTGGAGATTCAGATTAGTGACGAAATAGAGAGCGTAAAAGAAGCAAATGACAGATTGGAGAAATAGAAATAGAAATAGAGAATAGGAGAGTAGGGAAAGAAAACGAGAAGTGAAAGATTTTTTTCTTTAAAGAGACTTAGATTATTTAGAGATGCTGGAGGAGGAAAGGATGGTAAATTCGGAAAATAGTTGAATACTACAGAATAAGTGAAAAAGACAAGAAGAAAACAGTGATCTACTGCGCAGAAGAGATCCAGAAAGCCATTGAAATATGCCGTAAATACTCTAATAGAATGCCACTTCTATAATTTCGGGCGTCGCATAGTCGCATAGTCTAATTTTGAACGTCCAATTCTCCGCGCTGCTTTATGTTACAGTGTGCGCTTGGGTTAGCCCTTGAAATCTATTTTTTGGTACCAAAAGTCTAGTTGGGAGGAGTCTAAGGGCTGAGAAATGATTTTCTAAAAAGAAGTTAGACTACGCGACTGTACGAGGTGTTCTATTAGAGTATTTATGATAAGCTCTTTAATAGGAAAGGGTAGTGACTCTGAGAAATCTCTGAATAAGAGAAAGGACATCTCTGAATAGATGAAAAAACAGCAAACTATGAGAGCTATTCTTCTCTCAGTTAAAGACACAGATTATCTAGAGATGTTGAAGGAGGAATTGGTGAGTTCGGGAAATATTAGGTTGTCCGGAAATAAATGAGCGTTACCGAGTTCGAATTCGTACGGCACCCATTTATTGAGCTTTTTTGACTTTCCAATCCGTTTCAAGCGGTCGGAAATGGTCGTCTTGCTCACGCCAAGCTCCTCCGCAAGCTCTAGAATAGTCGTACGTGGATTTGCTTCCACCAGGCTCTTCAGTTCGTCGTCACCGCGTTCAACAGGACGGCTACGGCCTTCTTTATCTTCGAGATCAAAATCACTAGCTCCGAATTTTCGGAACCAAGTTCGCACTGTTGACTCGCCGACACTGCCTCGGTCCCAAGCTTCATTAATGTTACGAGCCGTCTCAGCTGCATTGCGACCGAGCTTGAACTCATAAAAGAAAATCAGGCGAAACTTGCTTTCGGACATCTAAAACGGTGAAGCTTAAAATTCGCAAAAAATTTTATTTTCAACAAAATTTAAAAGTATGGTTAAAGAGAGCACGAAATCAGCTTTCTAATGATATATAAAATTACAAGGTACAGAGCATACTTTATTGAGAAAAATGTACCCAAATAATAAACAATACAAAACGCTCAAAACAATACAAAATAAATATTTCCGGACAACTTAATAGTAGGACACCACAAATTCGCGCGAAACACCGTTTTTTTTTTGGTGAGTTTTTGCCGTGTGATACGCGATTCGACTTTAAAAAATGCGCTGATCACAAATTTGATCACAATTTTTTTCTTTTTGGTTTGTTTTCTGCGTTACATTTCGTGTCACAAAACGCAGAAAAAAAAAGCAAAAGAAAAAACGGCTCGAATTTTATTAAAATTTCATCCATTACGAACATTTTGGATGCAAAAACAGCACGATTGATGCGTTCTTTTTAGAGTCAAGTTAAAGTTGTTAAAGTTATTAGAGTTTTCCGAAACCACCTCACATTTTCGATCCAAAAAACAGCAAGATTGATGCGTTCTTCTTAGAGTTAAGTTAAAGTTATTAGAGTTTTCCGAAACCACCTCTTGGTGTTCCGGAAATGTAAAAATGCCAGTGTTAATTTTTCAAAAATCTTCATTTAAAAAAATTGTCAATGGGATCTTTAAAAAATTTTCAAATTCGTGATCAGCACATGTTTTTGAATCAAAGCACACGGCCAAATTCACCAGAAAACCATTCTTTTGCCTTATTTTGCGTGGATGTGCACAATGGAATAGGTGAAAAAGACAGCAAGATTTTAGGGATCCTTCTCTCAATAAGAGACACAGACTATTGCGATTCTAGAGGCGATCGAAGAGAAAAAGTGGTGAATCTGAGAAATATAAGGATACCACAGAATAGAGGAAAAAGACAGCAAGATATCAGGGATCCTTCTCTCAATAAGAGACGCAGACTGAATCGATCGAAAGACATCGTCAACATCGAAAAGTCTCTCTACTCCCTTTCCCCCCTTTTCCCCTTTTCCGCGCATTCGGCGCGACAAAGAGAAAAGGGAAAAGCGAGCACCCATTCCACCCGTCCCTTTGCTTGACTAGCACTCTCTCAATCATTTGTTTCTAAACATTTTTTGTTTATTTTCATGATCTTTGTCAAATTGTTGAAATCAGAGAGATGCCATCCATTTTGCGTTTTCGCTGTTAACTGTTCACTTTATCTCATTCGGAACTTTCTTTTCAGAACTTGTGGAAGTCAGAACTTGTCGATTTTCTAATAAAACAAAGTCTACAAAGCTTGTTTTAATGGTTATCGGACATTTGATACGCGCCCGCCTCTTTGCCATTGGCAATCTAACTTTGAGCTCAAGTATCTTGGTGTTGAGCTGTCCAATTTCAATATTCTTGGTATCATTAGATTCGCCAAGTCTTTCTCTGTCGATTGGTATAAAAACTATTGAAATTGGACATCCTAACACCAAGATATTTGAGCTCAAAGTTAGGTTGCCAATGGCAAAGGGGCAGGGACGTATAAAAGGAAGCCCGCCCCTTCGCCATTGGCAATCCAACTTTGAGCTGCAATATCTTGGTGTTCGGTTGTCCAATTTTAATAGTTTTTGTACCAATCGACAGAGAAAGACTTGGTGCGTTTAATGGTACCAAGAATATTTAAATTGAACAGCTCAACACCAAGAAATTTCAGCTCAAAGTTAGGTCCCCAATGGCAAAGCGGCGGGAATCAAATGTCCCACAATCTATTTTAATTGCTGTTGTAAATCATTCAATTAAGAAAAGTTGATGGTTTTTAAACTTTTAAGTGATCAAAGATCGGTTTTGAGTTTAAATTTTATATTCTTTAAAAGCTTTAAGCTTTTTTGGAGAGGAAATAGGATCTTTTTTGATTTTTGATTAAGCAAGAGAATCTTTTTCAACAGCTTTTTACTAATTTCCTTACCCAACTCATTGTCAACTTGTTTATTTCCCTCTTTCTCCTTTCTCGAAAATCTAAATGCTCATTCGATTGCGAAACTCAACAACGATAAGATACTAAATCTATAAAAGCTTTCAATTTCAATGCTTTATGCTTTATGACCTTTCAATTCCAATGCTATCAAAAGAGAATTTCTTCTTTTTCTTTTTTTCATAATATTTATTGTAGAGCCAGAGAGGTTCTTTATGTTTTCAGAGTCCTATTCCAACTATTCCAACTATTCCAACTGTTTTCAGAGTCCTATCCCAAGAGAAATAAATTCAGGCGGGCAGTTGGGAAATTTCAAAATTTCCTCTCTTGCGTAGTGTCCCGGTATTTTGAACGGGTCGTCACGCTTTGAAGGCCTTGAACTTTATGCAGAGATGATATTTTTGTTAGCTTTTTATAACACTTTATAGAGGACATTTCAGGCTTTCAAATGATACCAAATAAAGCTTGATTGAATAATCCAGTCCAAGAAAATCAGAGCCAACTCTGAGCAAATGATGCCTATCCAACTTGGGTGTTGTGTCGCCTGGTTTGCTTTCGGGTTTGATATTCTTTTTCTTGAATATCTTTAGAAAATCGATTCAGTATCTGAACATTGCTTTCTATTGCTTTCTATAATCGTAGACTTTCTGATAATCTAGAGATTTTAGCAATCTTGGGCTCTTGCGTAGTGTCCGGGTATTTTGAACGGGTCGTCACGCTTTGAAGGCCTATAACTTTATCCAGAGATGATATTTTTGTGAACTCTTTATATAATTGTACAGTGGACATTCCAGGCTTCCAAATGATGCCAAATAAAGCTTGATTGAATAATCCAGTCCAAGAAAATCAGCGCCAACTCTGAGAAAATGATGCCTATCCAACATGGGTGTCAAACTTTGATTTCAGTTCACTTTTTCGTTAGAACAAGCTATTGATATCTGTTTTTTGCTTATTCAAACGTTCTCAATAATAATATTTTCCGCATTTATACGCTCTAAACAAAACAAAACAAACAAAATATTTTTATTTCTCTTAAGCCTGCCTTTTCTTTTTTTTTTGTATTCGATTTGTACTTATCGCATTTCAAAACAAAAATTATCTCCGTACTATTGTTGTTGTTTTTTCGGATTTTCACTAAATTGGCTATTTTTAAAGGATTTTTGTGTTGCCTAGTGACTAAATAGACAAAAAGATGTAGAAATTAGAGCTTGTAAAAGCTTGTAGATTGTAGAAAGAAAAAGTAAGGGGCCAAATGGGGCCAAATGTTCAAAACAAAAGTTTGAAATTCAAAAATTAAATTAAATCTGACCTAAAAACTTTAAAACTGAACTTTAAAAAGGAAATTTAATGAAAATTTGCAATAAAATGATTCAGTTTTGGTTTTTCAAAAGGAAGTTTTACGCAAAAATCTAAAACTATTTCGATTTCATAAAACACTTGCACAATAAGCTTTGAAAAGCTTGATTTACTACTTCTACAAGTCAATTAAAAGCTTTTTATCAAAAGCTTTGGTCTAAAATTACCTCTGAAGCATTTGCAAAATAAAATAACATCCTGACACTTTTGTAGTATTGGCAATGCTTTCAAAATTTTCTCTCTTGCGTAGTGTCCGGGACTTTTGAACGGGTCCTACGCTTTGAAGGCCTATAACTCTATCCAGAGCTGATATTTTTGTTAACTCTTTATATAATTGTACAGTGGACATTCCAGGCTTCCAAATGATGCCAAATAAAGCTTGATTGAATAATCCAGTCCAAGAAAATCAGAGCCAACTCTGAGCAAATGATGCCTATCCAACTCGGGTGTTGTGTCCCCTGGTTTGCATGGGAATGAAAAATCCAGTCAAGCTTTATTTGGTATCATTTGAAAGCCTGAAATGTCCTCTGTACAATAATATAAAGAGTTAACAAAAATATCATCTCTGGATAAATTTATAGGCCTTCAAAGAGTGACGAAGAGAAATACCCGGAAACTACGCAAGAGCCCAAGATTGCTAAAATCTCTAGATTATCAGAAAGTATACGATTATAGAAAGCAATAGAAAGCAATGTTCAGGTACTGAATCGATTTTCTAAAGATATTCAAGAAAAAGAATATCAAACCCGAAAGCAAACCAGGCGACACAACACCCAAGTTGGATAGGCCTCATTTGGATTATCCAATCAAGCTTTATTTGGTATCATCTGAAAGCCTGAAATGTCCTCTATAAGGTGATATAAAAAGCTGACAAAAATATCATCTCTGCATAAAGTTCAAGGCCTTCAAAGCGTGACGACCCGGTCAAAATACCCGGACACTACGCAAGAGAGGAAATTTTGAAATTTCACAACTGCCCGCCTGAATTTATTTCTCTTGGGATAGGACTCTGAAAACAATTGGAATAGTTGGAATAGGACTCTGAAAACATAAAGAACATCTCTGGCTATACAATAAATATTATGAAAAAAAGAAAAAGAAGAAATTCTCTTTTGATAGCATTGGAATTGAAAGCTTTTATAGATTTAGTATCTTATCGTTGTTGAGTTTCGCAATCGAATGAGCATTTAGATTTTCGAGAAAGGAGAAAGAGGGAAATAAACAAGTTGACAATGAGTTGGGTAAGAAAATTAGTAAAAAACTGTTGAAAAAGATTCTCTTGCTTAATCAAAAATCCAATTAAGCTTTATTTGATATCATTTGAAAGCCTGAAATGTCCTCTGTAGAATTATTGAAAGAGCTAACAAAAATATGATCTCTGCATAAAGTTATAGGCTTTCAAATCATGACCACCCGTTCAAAATACCGGGACACTACGCAAGAGAGGAAATTTTGAAATTTCACAACTGCCCGCCTGAATTTATTTCTCTGACCACCTGTGCGCCTTTTTAACGGTCACAGAAAAACAGCTTCTCTATAAACAAACCGAGAAAAACTTTTCGTTGGAAAAAAAAATCGTTATCTCTATTTTTTTCACAATATTTTCAAGTCGTGAATCAATCGCAATTTTTCCATGAAAAGTTCGCCGGTTTTCACTTTTCTTTTCCCTTTTTTTTCGATAATTTCTTCACAAAAATATCTTCCCGCTTCTTTTTACCTGTTTTGAGAGATTGCAAAGTCGTTTTTTCTTTTTCGATTTGTCTATTTGTCTGTATTTGACAAAATTCTTTGAATTCATTCAGAAAATGTCAGCCGTTGATGTGGTGCCACAAATCGAGGAACGAAAACCCGATCAACCGCCGCAAAAAGAGGTAAGCGGCTAAGGGCTTGGCGAAAGGCGAAACTCTTACTAAACTTGGTAAAATTCGTTTTGAAGTGGTTAGGAAAAGTGTTGTTCTGTTAGCTGATAATTTGATTACCGTAAATACTGTAATAGTACCCCACCTCTCCTCGTACTCCTCGGGAGTTTTTTAGTATTTCATTTTTTTCAAAGCGCCCGTACTTTGAAAAAAATGCGTCTTTGGTATCAAAAAGTAGCCCTGAATTTCAGCTATTTTTTGATACCTAAGCGCGCATTGTAGCATAAACCAGTATCGAGAAAAACTCGTTCAAAGCTAGACTAGCTAGCGCACCGTCATTATGGGGGGTGGGGTACTATTACAGTATTTACGGTAGGTGGATTTCTTAATGTTATATAACTTTTTATCAATACTCAAGATTCACCTCTGGATTCCGCTTTAAGTAGAGATTTTTCATAGTCTCATAGACGGCCAAGTCGATCCCAGCATACGGGATGATTCCAAAAAGATTCGGGACGTAGCCCTAAAGATTCGGGACGTAGTTATGAGATTGTATTTGATTATTATTTTAAACTGTAAAGACTAGATTAGAGACTAGATTAAAGACTAGACTCTCCAATTCACTAGACCTGAGAATTTTCGGTTTGAACGTCAATTGATGTCCAATAGAAAATGCCAATACCTTAACCAATTTCACTCCAATCTTTTCGTCTTTGATTTCAATCGATAGAAAATGAAATTCTGTGCTAATTGATATGAAAATCCAAAAAGATCGGAGCAAAATTGGCCGAGATATGCCATTTTTCCGTTGCACGCCTATTGGCGTTCACAACAAAAATTCCCAGGGATCACTATCGCTCCGTGCACTAGAGGGTCAAATTTCAAATGCGTTTCTACAAAAATCTACAGCATTTGGTGGGGTGCACTACTATTAGAGAAAATATGGTAATTACATTGTGTTGTATTGGAATTGAAAACTGCCGTCTATTGTCATATTTGCGGATTCCTCTCACTTTCAGCACCTTCTTCAAAAGAAACCCATTTTGGTGTTAATGGAAAAGTGGTAGAGAATCAAAAATTAGGCTTATAGCCCAATTTCCAAAACGATTCAAAAACTGGTTTTCAAGAAATGCGAAATTTACGCATTTTCACAAAACTTGCAACAAAACTTGCATTTTAAGCGAAACTACTAAGTGTATCTTTTTGGAAATTTGGCTATAAGCCTAATTTTTGATTCTCTACAACTTTTTCATTGACACCAAAATGGGTTTCTTTTGAAGAAAGTGTTCAAACTGGGAGTCCTTCTCCAGTCTCCAGTCCTCGATTTTTGAGTCCCACACTTGTCTCACACACAAACCAAAATCCTACAACGAAAGAGGAATCCGCAAATTGCCTGTAAAATGGGTAGAAGTCGTCAATAATAATGGAAATTATTTGGAATGAATTTATGGTTTTATTTTGAATAAATTTTAGTTCAAAGTCCCGCAGTTTTCAATTCATCAACCCAATAGTAGTAGATCCTCGCGACTGTTGTAACGTGATTGACTTGCTTGCGGAATAACATTTAGCGTTTATCCAGAGTAATGAAGACAAATAAAAGAATAAAAGAATAAAAGAATAAAAGAATAAAAGAATCACAAGCTATTTGTAGAAAAAATGTGAAAGCCAAATGGGTGGGAGCAAAAATAAAATGAAAATGGCACAGACTACGAGACGTTCCTAGTGACAACCTAGACAGATGTGAAAGGTGCACTTTAGAAAACAGCAAGCATAAAAGGCTATCTTTATAAAAGGCTTGTGAGAAGCATAAAAGGCTCTTCCAAGCGCTTCTTCAAAGCTCTTCATAAAAGACTTTAAAATCTTTGCCGATTGCTTTGTTCTCAGCAACGCTTGCTTAATCATAGAAATTCATTTCCAGGTGGACGACTTGATCGATTTCTCGATCGAAGCGAAACCCTCACCGGCCTCCGAACCAACGAAACCCGTTCCCGAGGCCGAGAAATCTCTACTCGACTAATCCTCAACTCTTGTACATAATTCCCATTATTTATCTCAAATTTCTATCAAAAAGCTTTTATTTTTGATCATTTGTACATAAATCCCTCAACTCTAGCCTCAATTTTTTTCACTTTTTAATCTTGCATTGATAAATATCAAACTCGTAGCCAACACTTCTCATGCACTTCTACCCTTTTTCATTTCAGGTCCTTTTCTGGGTCAGGTTTCTTTTATGATAAATGTTTTATAAGAACAAAAGAAGCTAAAGCTAAAGCAAAGCTAAAGCAAAGCTAAAGCAAAGCTAAAGCAAAGCTAAAGCAAAGCTAAAGCAAAGCTAAAGCAAAGCTAAAGCAAAGCTAAAGCAAAGCTAAAGCAAAGCTAAAGCAAAGCAAAGCAAAGCAAAGCAAAGCAAAGCAAAGCTAAAGCAAAGCTAAAGCAAAGCTAAAGCAAAGCAAAGCAAAGCTAAAGCAAAGCTAAAGCAAAGCTAAAGCAAAGCTAAAGCAAAGCTAAAAAGCAAAGCTAAAGCAAAGCTAAAGCAAAGCTAAAGCAAAGCTAAAGCAAAGCTAAAGCAAAGCTAAAGCAAAGCTAAAGCAAAGCTAAAGCAAAGCTAAAGCAAAGCTAAAGCAAAGCTAAAGCAAAGCTAAAGCAAAGCTAAAGCAAAGCTAAAGCAAAGCTAAAGCAAAGCTAAAGCAAAGCTAAAGCAAAGCTAAAGCTAAAGAACAAAAGCACTAAAAGCACTGATTAAAGCATTCAAATGATCCAGGTGAGACGAACAAGTGCTTTAGTTATCCAAGTTTGACTGTAATCGGAGCTTTGTGAGAATTGATTAGCATTTCAGTGCAAATTTTAAGCTAAAAATTCTTTTTGACTGTTTTTAATGACCAAGAACGACACAATTTTTGCATAAAAGAGTCTGGGAAAACATTTTAAACAACATAAAACAAAAGTTTACTTTTAATCAGTTAATTTGAAGGTTCATGAAGAGCCAAATTCCAGTGTTAACAAAAGGAATGCTGGCTAAAAGCAATTTTATTGTTGAACAACGGTTGGCGCAAAAAGCGCCGAGTGCGGGTACACTATCCACTACACTTGCTGCGTTATACGGAAAGCAAGAAGGTCTATATTAGATCAGAAAATGCGACCTAAACTTCTTTGTCAAATAACTCGTGATACAGGGCTCCGTTAGTGAAACTAAAATCAGATTTGGAATCAGCGTTTAAAACTCTATCAGATAAGGTAAGGCGGAGTCAAAAAGGCGACTCAAGTTAGTGCCATTCCGTAGTTTGTCAGTTAGACGAGATGTCTACATCTCGTCAGTTAAGAACTGTTTTCGATCGAACCATCCTACTCAAGTTTGAGCTGAAAAGTTTGAAAATCAAGTTCAAGTCAAGTGCTCATTCAAAGACTTGTAAAATGAGTTGTGCATCTCCAATCTGGAAACTTTTAAGGAGCAAATGTAGCCAAGATTAAGCGCTTCAATATTTTATATAACATTTAACACATTGGGGTTGAACTTAGCGCTTGGGAGCTGATCTACCAAAAAGAAGTCGCCGGAAATAATGAGCACCCTGTAATTCACTTCAGTCAAGCTTTTGGCACAGCTTTTGATGCACTAAACTCTTGGTTATGCTCAAAACAACAAGTCTGTTGTTGAATGTGGAATGAGATTAGTGAGCGCAGAGCTGATAAGCATTACTGTGGCTCTCCCAGAAACAGATTTCATGTTTGCTTTAACGCTTAAAGTTAACTACCACTTTCAGGTGCTCCAAGACGGTCGTGTTGTCGAATTCGACCATCCCTATCTTCTCCTAAGCAACTACCACTTCCTGGTGCTCCAAGAGGAACCCTGTACAAGCAAAATCAGAGCAAAAGCCAATGTCTAATGTGTAATCAAGAGCAAAGATCAATTGACTGATCTGTCTGATTCATTGACCAATCATTTACACATCATTTCCTCAATCTCTCTCCTAAACAACTCTCCTAAATCAATTAAACTCTAAAACCATTTCATTTTTTTCATTATTCTCATACGATCAACATCAGATCATCGCTGCACTTCAATCAAAGCGTTACCCTAACACAAAAGTGCAACGAGAGACCAAGAGAGTGTTTACTTTCACAAAATACTGTAAGACTGTAAGAAAAGTACGGTAAACGAAGTCTTTTAGAAAACAAAGTCAAAGAAACAATAGTCTAGCTAGCTAGCTAACTAGAATTTTCCAAATTCAAGAACAAAGACCAATTATTGTCTAATTCCTTACCTTGTTAACCGCAATTCGAAAGAATAACCAGAATTCGAGGCCAATATTTGACAGGCCAATGAGAGCCTTTTCCCCAGTTTGCTGTCCATTTTCATTTCTTTTCATTTCAGCGGTCCTTCTTTACTTTTCGTGGGAGGTAAATAGAAAACATCGGCACCAGTCGAATGGCCAACTTTCGAGTATAAGAAGGACCGCTGCAAAGGGTTTCGGATAAAAACGAGTGACCACTTCTCTCATTTTGAACTCATGATGACTGATGTCATTTGGTTTTGATCTATAGAATTGATAGTTTCACTGTGTTAGACTCAGCTGCTGATTTTCTTCGGTATATTGCTTTGCTAAACTTCTTCTATAAGAAGAAAAAGTTGTAGCAATGTTTCATTTAGTTTTTGACGTTCTTCTCTGACAATCAAACACTCAACCTCTTCTTTCTTTGACCCTCGTAACTTCCTGACTTTTCTTATAGCTTCCTAAATGTCAACTATGATATAGACCTATCATAGTCTTGCCGTATTGCTCTAATTCTACCGTAATCCTACCGTAGTCCTACCGTAGCCCTACCGTAGTCTCACCGTAGTCCTACCATAGTCCTACCATAGTTCTACCATAGTTCTACCATAGTTCTACCGTAGTCCTACCGTAATCCTACCCTAGTCCTACCGTAGTTCTAACGTAGGCCTACCGTAACCCTGCCGTAATCCTACCGTAGCCCTACCGTAGTCCTACCGCAATCCTACCGTAGTCCTAACGTAACCCTACCGTAGTCTCACCGTAGTTCTACCGTAACCCTACCGTAGTCCTACCATAGACCTACCGTAATCCTACCGTAGCTCTTCCGTAGGCATACCATAGCCATACCGTAGCCATACCGTAGTCCTGCCGTACTCTTACCAATCCTATCGTAGTCCTTGATTCAGCTATTCAAACCGTGACCCAACAAAATCGTTTAGCTTCATGATCACAAAATTGCTGCTGGCCGTGCTGGCCACAGCGGTTTTGGCTCAGTCTCAATCTGGTGGAGATAATGGAGACGATTCGAATCGACGAGGACCGCCAAGGCCAAGGCCTGATGGACAAGGACCACCAGGACAAGGACAAGGACAGGGACAAGATGGACAGAGACCAGGTCCACCTGGAAGAGGACAAGGAGGACAAGGAGGCCCGGGCGGTCAAGGTGGCCAAGGAAGAGATCAACGACAAAATCAAAATGGCGGCAACAGTAATGGAATGAGGGTTCGACTTTAAAATGAGATTAACCCAATACTTGCAAAATTTTTACATGTGAATTGCTTAAAGTTGAATTTAGATCTTGGATCCTAAAGCCACTCTATTAGCAATCATCAGCTTGGGTCCAGAGCAGAAGGAACGGGACCACTGCGGAAAGTGGGGAGACTGGAAAGAGGTGGGAGTTGATTACTGTAATGCTCGTGATCAGTTTGATCTGTAGACAAAAATTTCACAAGAATGAGCACAACTGCAATGAAGTTATTATCGGTTATAGATCGGTTAACCCATTCGAAACCGCAGCGTTTTTTCTTTTTTTTCGTCTACGGACCAAGCCCTTTTTTGACATTTTTGACTCCGAAGCAGTTTATTTATGGTTGGAAAGATGTAAGAGAGTCTCCTACACCATTTATTTTTGATGAAGAACGATTTGGATTTGACTTCAGTACTTTTCAAGATCCTATCGATTATTGTTCTTATTTTATCGACGACAAATTAATCAATATTTTAGTAGGCGAATCTAATAAACATGGAAAAAGGAAAACAAACTGGCAGGATTTCGATGCAAAATCTTTCAAGCTCTTCCTGGCTTCAAATGGGAATCGTCAAATTATCGAGGATTCGTGACTACTGGAGTAGCAGGCCTGGATTAGGAGGATTTTTCCACATGTCCCACATTATGTCAAGAGCAAAATTTGAATCTATTCTTCGCAACCTGCGTTTTTGTGATAATGAACTGGATCCTGCAGGAGATCGGCCAAGATTAGAGCTATTATGGAACATTTCAATGCAAAACCAGAGACTGCATTGATTCCGGGTAAATATGAAACATCTTTTTTGCCCACGTAATTTGTAGATTTGCTACAATTGGAATATACATGTAATGCTGAAAAACAGCAAAAAAAAGCAATTAATTGAATGAAAATAGCTCAATTAGCGCTGTAGCGAATAATCGCTGCAGCGGTCCGTTCCTGAGTTTTTGCTGCAGCGATTATTCGCTGCAGAAGTTTCAAATGGGTTGGCGAAATGGAAAAACGGCTAAGAGGCATTTGTTACTTTGAAGTTTTAAAGTCATATTTGATGACTTATAGATGTGTAATTGATAATTGTAGCCGCGTTCTTTATCATATATTCTTTATATTATTCTTTAATGGTCTTACGTAATGGTTTTAAGCTTTAAGTATAAAAATAGTTACGGTAAATTTAAATTTAATTCATTTAAAATTTAATTTTTTAATCTTTTCTTGAGTAAGTATTTTTGGGTAATCGAGCTCGAACGTTTGCTCTTTGGAACACTAGCCAAGACCGCTAATCACTAGGCTAAAATGGTCAAAACACATTGCACAAATGAGGGCTTTTGAATCTTGATTGAATATTGTTGAGATTTGTTGTCTTGAGAGGTGTTGAGATGGCTTGAGAAGTCTTGAGAAGCTTGAGAAGCTTGAGAATCTGTTAGAATCTGTTAGAGTCTACTAGAATCTGCTAGAATCTGTTAGAGTCTACTAGAATCTGTTAGAGTCTACTAGAATCTGTTAGAGTCTACTAGAATCTGTTAGAATCTGCTAGAATCTGCTAGAATCTATTAGAGTCTGCTAGAATTTGTTAGAATCTGCTAGAGTCTGCTAGAATTTGTTAGAATCTGTTAGAGTCTGCTAGAGTCTGCTAGAATCTGCTAGAATCTGTTAGAATCTGCTAGAGTCTGTTAGAATCTGTCATTTCCAGGTGAAATGCTGGTGGCCCGATCAGAACTTCAGTTCGTTGCCTGAAGAATGCACCAATATCACCTATCCAAAGAAAGTACCGCAATCATTGCAAAAAGTAAGTTACTCTAAAACGTTTCTTATCAATTTTTTTAAAAGATCAAATGAAAACCAAGTGATCTATTAGGGGAAAAGATCCGCATCAAGTTTGCCCAGTGTTTTTCTTTTTCTCCGGGTAAACACACTGATCACAAGATCTCAAAACTCAAAACAAACCACTTTTGTAAAGAGGAAGGAAGAAGGAAGAAGGAAGAAGGAGGAAGGAAGAAGTAAAGAAGCAAGTAAATTTTAGAAGAAGGAAGAAGGAAGAAAGGAGAAGGAAGAAGGAAGTGAAGTTTAAGTACAAAGTAAAATCTGAGTCTCTTGTTCCATTACGGGAATAAAAAAATAGCATTCTACTATGTCTAATCGTAAGCTAAAGATCTCCAAACGAAGAAAAGGGTATTTAGCCTTGTCAGCTGAATACTTTTATAATGACAGCATTTATACGCATTACGGTAGGACTAATATGTAGCTACTATGCTTTAAAGCGTACTGTACTTTAGGTACATTGTATTATATTCGTTTTTAGTCCTTTTTTTTAGACCTTTAATGCTTTTAATGCCCATTTGTAGTTCTTTAATGCCTTTAACATTCTTCAATAAATATTCAATCGACTGAATATCTATTAAATCGATTATTTTGGTATACTTCAAGGGATATTCTAGCTTTGCAGCACCATTATCTACCCAATACTTTTAGTTCATCGATGCTAAAGTTCAAGAAGTCTATGCGGTGATCCAAGCAGCCTATCAACGACGAGGCGCTCCACCGAAATGCGGTCATTGCACACATTCGTTCAAATGTCGAACGAGAAATGCCACAAAAGAGGATGATGATGATGATGAGATGGATATGGGAATGGATTTCGATTTTGGAATGAATGATGATGAGGAAGATGATGAGGAAGATGATGAGAGTTCGATGGAAGATCTGGGAGGACAAGGAGGACAAGGAGGACAAGGAGGACAAGGAGGACAAGGAGGACAGGGAGGACAGAGAGGACAAGGAGGACAGGGAGGACAAGGAGGACAAGGAGGACAAGGGAGACGCCCAAGACCTAGACCCCGCCCACGTCCACGTCCACGACCTGGGAAACAGTGCAAGTGAGGGATTTAGATTATGACAGGCTATAGAGTTGACAGTTAGATATAATCTTAAGTCCATACTTTGTCTTGCATTGCAGTTACTGTTTTGCAAAATATACCAGTAACAAAGTCGCAATTGAAAGAAAAGATATTCAGCCTAGAAGCCTGAATACCTAGATGCCTAGATGCTTAGATGGTATCAGTATACTGTGATATTAATTGTAGCTTTCAATCTTTAATCTTTAACCTTTAATCTTTAACCTTTAATCTTTAACCTTTAATCTTTAATCTTTAATCTTTACTCTTCAACCTTTAATCTTTACTCTTTAATCTTTACAATTGTCTTTCATCTTTCAAGATCTTTCAAGCACAATAAGCTGAGTAACTATTAGGCTAACGTTTAGCGCATAGTGCGATGACAGATGTTTCCCGTTTTTGCCAATAATTGTTATCCGATTTAGACTCAACAAAAGCTTTAACAATTGCTTGCTTTGGTAAATCAGTTTTTAATGCAATTTAAGCTCAGTTCTCAGCGCAATCAATGATAGAGCTAAAACAGCATAGTTTTACTTTTTAAAAAATGGTTAAATTCGGCAAAAGCTACGCGGTTTTAGTGTGTCTATGGCTTCTGCTCTTGTTTTTGGTATAAAAAACGTGCAAGTACGCATCAGAAACTGTTAAAAACATGATAAAACATTTTTTATCATTGCAGCAATTGTTAAAACTAATGTTTAGTGTTGTAAATATTGTTGTAAAACTCTGTAGACTGTAGAACTATCGGATATCCGAATCTAAATCGGATTTAACATTTCGATAAGCAAGTTGTTCGTTGTACTTTGGGAAATTTTGGCACTAAAAAGACTTGCAGGCTCAATTTCAGTTTTCTAAAACAATTCTAAGCTTTCTAAATCTAAATCTGTTTATTTCAGAAAGAAAGAAATTCGCCCAATTGACGCCGATTGTGATGACGCGAAAGCCTGCAAAGTCTCCTCAGTCTTCGGTGGATGTCCGGCTCCATTGTTCTTGCATAAAGATCGAATGAAGAAAATCAATGAAATGATGATGAGTGGAGATCATCAAGTAAAAAGACGATGATCTGACTTCAAAGATTTCGCTTTAGGGAGCTCTTGATGCAATGGATTTTATGCAAGACGATGATGATGAGAATATGGATGACTCGATGAGAAAGAAACGACAATCCGGTTTCTACGATCCATCCACTTTCTATGCCAATTCGGGAAGCCAAGGAATGAGATCACAAATGCAAAGTTTGTTTTGATAGGAGAATATTAGGAGATTCTAGTCTTTGTCTGACTACAGTAGCTGATCAGTAAACTGAATACTTTCTGTTTGAAATACGGTAAGACAAGAGACTGTAGCTAGTATTGTTAGGCTGGCTATCGTAATTGTGCTAGCAAAATGCAAGTATTGCTTTCAGTGATGGGCCCTTGGCAACCAAACAACGACTGGACTGGCTCATCGCAAAGCCAAAACCCTTTCCTCCAGTGGAGAAGAGAAAGAGGAATGGATTCTTACAGCCCGAGATTTAATCGTCAATATGGTGACTTTGGAGATGATGGATATAGACAAAATTGGGAACAAGGAGGTCAAAGAAGTCTCTGGGGACCATCTGGCGGAGATGGGCCAAGTGGTGGAAGAGGTGGCTGGGATAGAGATGACGGGAGAGGTGGATCGGATAGGGACAGAAGGCCATGGGGACAACCTGGTGGTGGAAGAGGCGGAGATGACGATAGAAGGCCACCTTGGGGACCGTCTCGAAGAGATGATGACAGGAGGCGTCCAGGGGGACCAGGAGATGATAGAAGGGGAGGCCGAGGTGGTGATGATAGAAGACCGTGGGGTCTACCTGGCAGAGATGATGACAGAGATGATAGAGATGATAGAAGACCTTGGGGTCCGGGAGGAGATGATAGACGGGGAGGACGAGGTGGTGATGATGACAGAAGACGTCCCTGGGGTCCAGGAGGAGATGATGACAGAAGACCGTGGGGTCCACCAGGTAGAGACGACGATAGAGATAGAAGAGGAGGCCGGGATGATGACAGAAGAAGGCCCTGGGGTCCACCAGGTAGAGATGATGACAGGAGACGGCCTTGGGGACCTGGGGGAGATGGTGATAGAATAGAGGAGGGCCAGGTAGTTCGGAAGAAGAAGGTCCAAGAAGAGATGATAGAAGAGGACCAGGACATAGAGGAAGAGCAGGTAGTTCGGAAGAAGGCCCAGGAGGGGGTAGAGGGGATAGAAGATGGGATGATCAAAGAGGACCATCATCAAGAGGTCAACGCTGGAACGACGATCAAGAAGACAGAAGACCAAGATTTGGTGGAGCTGGAGATGATGAATCTGTTGAAATAGATCATAAACCGGGTGGACATGGGGGAAGAGGGGGAAGAGGGGGAAGAGGTGGAGGAGGTGGAAAGGGGAAAGCCAAGTTCATCGCCAATCTTTTGCATGGAACCAACTGTGTCAGGTGAGCTTGAAATTCTGGAAATTGAAATTCGTTTATATAAATCATCGCTACCATTCTCAAAAGCGATTTTCAGCTCCGGAAATGAATGTCTCTGTTGCTGTGGCGGCCATATTCCCGATGCTAAATCGGGTGACTGCAAAGATATTCGCTCAATGATGCCACAACTTCCAAAGCTTCTCGATTTTGCGATGAAAAAAGGTGAGTAATCAAATTTGGGTCATTCCAACAATCATATTCAGATCAATCTCAATGAAGCCTCAGTGTACATTTCCCAAAAACGATTCAACCAAAGTAGAAAAATTGATTCAGGGACTAAAATCATAACTATTTTTGTGATTGCAATGGATATATAAAAAGTTTATTTATTATAAGAATCAAAAATCACAACTCAAAAGATTTATTATGCAATCGATATTGCACAATTGGTATAAGGTGAAAAGTGCATGAGAAACGAACAAAGTAAAAATATTATGGTAGCAAATGACTATCAAGGAAAAATTCTGAATCAAAAATTTTTTTTAATAACTAGGCTTACTTTCTCCATCAGATTAGATAGCTTAAAGTATTACCGTGACAAAATTGATCTCATTCTTGATACCAACGTCTAGAATTTGTTCTGAATAATGCGGGATCATGTAAGCGCTTTGAAATGTGGACAATTTGAAAAGTTACCTTAATCGTTTCTTTAAATTTTATCGGATTTAGTTAGTTAGGATTAAACTATTGATTGAATGGAATCAAAATCGAAAAGAACTAATCTGACCAAAGTAAGAAAATCAAGATCTTCTAGTTAAAACCAAGTGAGACTTTTTGATGTTAACCAGTTTGAAAAACAACAGCAACAACACAAAAAGCCAGATACAAAGCACCGTATTGTGAATCGAATACTGGGAATGGGCTAACCGGGAAATTTCTTGGGGGTTGGTGCATATCGGAGATCTTTTCGGGCTAAGTAGAACCACAGACTGATAACAGATCGCAGCTATTGCAAAAAAAATGGGGTGATTTTGAAAACCTAGAAGTTGTTGAGCAAAGGGAATTGATAAAAAAAAATCAATTTTGGGCCTCATAAGTGGCTTTAGCGACGGAGAGCAGTTGAGCGGCCGTATCTCGACCGGTTTCATTTGCTAGCGCTGAGAAAGTTGACTCCGGATTGCTTAGGAGAAGATAGGGATGGTCGAATTCGACAACACGACCGTCTTGGAGCACCTGAAAGTGGTAGTGCTTTAAAGCAAACATGAAATCTGTTTCTGGGAGGGCCACAGTAATGCTTATCAGCTCTGCGCTCACTAATCTCATTCCACATTCAACAACAAACTTGTTGTTTTGAGCATAACCAAGAGTTTAGTGCCCCAAAAGCGGTGCCAAAAGCTTGGCTCAAGTGAAACTACAAGGCGTTCATTATTTTCTACGACGTCTTTTTGATAGATTAGCTCCTAAGCGCCAAGTTCAACCCTAGTGTGTTAAATGTTATATAAAATATTGAAGCGCTTAATCTTGGCTACATTTATCTATTAAAAGCCTTCTGATTGGAGATATACAACTCATTTTACAATCGAAAATCGCCAAGAATGGCAGCTTGCTGAAGAGGGATCAACTAGTACTCATTCAAGGGCTTGTAAAATGAGCTGTGCATCTCCAATCGGGAAACTTTTGAGAGACAAATTTAGCCAAAATTAAGGGCTACAATATCTTATATAACATTTAACCCTGTAAATCTTGGAAACAATGGAAAACAATTTAGAAATTCTAGGCTAGGACAACACTTTTAGGTAAGCAATAATTATCTTTTAACTCTTAAGTTATTAGACAGTTTCAATTCTTTTACATCTCCTAGTTTTAGAAGTGTAGGCTAGCGAAGCTGTAAATTCATATTAATTTTAATCATTCTTTTACTACTTTTTAAATTAATACACCAATTTTGCAGCTTGCGTTTCTCAAAGCTTACTGCCTTTATTGAGACTATTACAATAAACATTAAACATCTATTCATTACAATAAACAATTATCTCTAATGCAGCCAAAAACTCACCATGACTCGATCCGAGTCCATAATCGTATGCAAGCGATGAGCAATTGTTAACACGGTGCTCTCGGCAAACCTCTTGCGAATCGTCTTTTGGATCAGAGCATCAGTCCTGAAGTTGTTGTACCGCATTATAGTTTAAATTGACTCAATTAATTATCTAAAAACTCACTGTAAATCAACATTGGCCGTCGCTTCATCAATCACCAAAATCTTTGAATTCCTTAACAAGGCTCGAGCCAAGCAAACGAGTTGGCGTTGACCAACCTGAAATCGATTCGGCTTTCAGTCAAAAAAATGGAAAATTACCGAGAAATTGGCTCCTCCTTCATTCATCTCTGCTTGCAATTTTCCGTTTAATTCAGCAACCGCATCTTTCAGTTCGACTTGTTCGAGAGCTGTCCACAAATCCTCATCCGAATGCTCATTGAATGGGTCGAGGTTTCGACGAAGTGTTCCCACGAAAAGGACTGGTTCCTATAATAAAATTAAACTATCAAATACAGAAACTCTATGATTTCACCTGTGGGATGATGGCCAAATGAGCTCGGAGATCTCTCAAAGGAATGCTCGCAATGTCAACTCCATCAATGTAGATTTTTCCTGAATTTATCCGTTGATTACTTCTACAAACAATTTCAATATCCAATTAAGCTCAAGGCTCAAGACTCATTTCTTTGTCAGATTATTTTGTCTAACTTGCACATAAAAAGTTTTGAACTGTCCATGAACTTCATTTTTTTTCAGACCATCTGGTTGGAACCGTTATTTTAAAGATAATTATTGCAAAAGTAAACCAACTCCTTTCATTGTTCAAATTACCATAAAAACTCCAATAGAATGGCCCCCTATAGGAGCGTCGCGTAGTCTAAGCTTACTCTCAAACAAACGCGCATATCTCGGCGCCCAGACATTTGTTTCTGTGCGCTTAAGCATCAAATTAAAGTAGAGAGGATGGGTGATTTTTTGAGATATAACACATATTTTTAACTTTTAACAGCGTTTAGAAAAAATTATTGAAAATCGGCTCTTTTTTTAACGTTGTGTCGAGACATGAGCGTTTTTTTGAGAGTAAACTTAGACTACGCGAAGCTCCTATAGGATACCGTTCTATTAGAGTCTTTACGGTATATTGTTCCAATCGGTATTCTTCAGCTAACCTGTTGATTTCTTGTTCATTCTGAAGAGAGCTCTCAAAAGTGAGGACTTCCCAGCCCCAGTCCTCCCAACGACTCCAATCTTTTGATGACTCGCAATTTGCACGGAGATCTCTTGCAAAGCAAATTGATTCACATCTCGATATTGGAGGGAGAAATTGTCAAATTTGATCTCACCCTGGCTTGGCCAATGAGCTGGGATCTGAATTTTTAGCTTGATTAACCATTTCCTTTGTCCAAACCTTTGTCAATCCCTCTTCGGCGTGCTCGTTTGGTAAACCGCAGAAGTTCACGATGCGCTCAACGGAGACCATCTGAAACACAGCGATAAAGCCAAACTTTGGACTATAATTTATTAACAATTAAACAATATCCAAGTGTCCTATTGTCATCAAACAGTTCTTACCCCATTCTGAAGCTCAGCCGATTGTCGCATGATCCATGAGAAGAAACCGGTTAATTGAATCGCGTAAACCAACATCAGCGCCACTTCTCCAGAAGAAAAGACCACTAAAAGCAGATAGTTTTTTAACGATGTGGCATTTGAATCTACGGAGTAGATTCTGTCACGTTTTCTAAAACGAATTTGGGAATATAACTCACTTGGTGACAAGACGCAAGCAAAGGCGACAAATGAGACAAAAAGTGTGACGATTAGATCGATTTGTACAGCGAACCAACGAGAAGTGGTTAATGTGAGAATGAAAGCAGCTGAGTTGATGTTCATCTAAAGTTGATTGTAATAAGTTAAGCTAAAAGTTCTCCCCTACCTTTCCATGATAATCGTGAATGACTTTTTGATGTTTACCGAAAGCACGCACGGTCATCAAACCCTGCATCACTGATGAGATGTGAGTGTAGAGAGGGGATCGGGCTGGAAATTTTAATTCAATTAAGCTAACATAGATAAGTTCTACGACCCTCACAGTGAGAAATTATCTTTAGAAAACTCACTGATTGCCTCCAATCGCTTCACATCTCTTGACGTGGCCAAATAGAGCGCTCGAACAACCCAAAAGAGCAAACACAGTGGAATGCAGATAAGGAAGATCCATGGATTCACGAAAAAGATCATCGCAACTGAGCCAATGATTGCAAGGACGCCCTGAAATTGAAATTCTCAAAATATTCTAATTTATCGAATTTAAACTAACCAAGATGAATTCAAAGAACACAAAGGCCAACGGTTCATCCATTGTGTGAATATCTTTAGAAAAGCGATTGAGTACCTGAACATTGCTTTCTATAATCGTATACTTTTTGGTAATCTAGAAATTTTAGCAATCTTGGGCTCTTGCGTAGTTTCCGTGTATTTTGAACGGGTCGTCACGCTTTGAAGGCCTATAACTTTATCCAGACACATGATATTTTTGTGAACTCTTTATATAATTGTACATAGGACACTTCAGGCTTTCAAATGATACCAAATAAAGCTTGACTAAATTTTTCTGAATTCCCATGCAAACCAAGGAACACAACACCCAAGTTGGATAGGCATCATTTGCTCAGAGTTGGCTCTGATTTTCTTGGGCTGGATTATTCAATCAAGCTTTATTTGGTATCATTTGAAAGCCTGAAATGTCCACTGTACAATGATATAAAAAAGTTAATAAAAATATCATCTCTGCATAAAGTTATAGGCCTTCAAAGCGTGACGACCCGTGCAAAATTCAATACTTCCAAAATACTGGATTCTTTCAAAATATCCGGAAACTATGCAAGAGTCCAATCTTGTAAAACAATTTTTTCAATAAAATTCTTCAACTTACTCGTCCAATCGGATTTGTGTCATAGAACTCGGTCTCTGTGTTTACAACAGCGTGGAACATTTCCTTGTGAAGAGTCTCCGAGGCGACCGTTTCAAGCAAACGAACCCAAACACATCTGAATTTTGATTATAAAATTATGATTAAATCTTTTTTACATTTCTAAGCCATGCCCGACTAGCTAAGAGCCCTGTATCTTAGTCGGGAGATGAAGGGCTCAATCCCGCTCAATCTCGTCCAATAAATATTTTTTCTACCCTAGTCTCACACGGATTCATTATTTTGTTGTTGCTTCTGATTTACGAAAATTTGCGTTTTCTATCTCGAGCTGTTTTCAGAGCATTCGAAATTCAAACCTGAGCACAGAGCTGATAACAACAATTGTTGAGGTGACCGCGAAAATCCACATGTACCCATCAAGACTCAAGGAAATATGGTGACCAAAGAAGTTGATATTATCCTAGAAGATAACAGATTTTCTTAACTATTCGTTGAATTTTTAAAACTGTTCTCTTCTTACCTTGAAATCTGGAATCTCTTCCACAGCTGTAATATTCGTTAACTTCATCACTTTCTCCGACGCTGTTGTCCAAAGATTCAGCCAAAAATCGGTGAAATTGAATAGAATTTGGACAAAAAATGTGAAAAGAAGAGCAGGGATGATTTGACAAGTGCCCATTGCGGTGATGTAGCGCCAATAGACTGACCTAAACATTGGGAGTTTGATTCTGATTGAAAAAGTACAGGAAATTCGGCTAATTTTGAAGTTTTTTAAAAAACCTCATGGAACTTTGCACATTTTTTTTACTCTAATCTTTCTGAAAATTCAGCGGTAACCCATTTCGAGGTCGAGAGACCGATTCGCGTCATCAGAAAAATAGGTTGCCGCCAAAAAAACAGCAACTAGTGGACAAAAGCACATTTGCCAAATTTAGCAAAATTGCTTCTGCTTCAAAATTTCCGATTTTCTAAAGTTCCTGATGTTCTTAAAACTTTTTACCCATATTAACTCTTTAAAAAGCTAATCTGGTTCTTGTGCTAATCAGTGCCGAATCCATACCATGGCACAGCTCCTTCAGCTCGATCCTCTTCTATTTGTCCAGATGGTTCACTCGTTCCTTGAATTTCTTCCAGTTTTGGACCTAAAATTCGTTTAGTATTGTTTACAATGGCCAAGGATAAGTTCTGTTTTAAAAAATCTTACCAAAATTCTCATCGAAAACTTCTTCTTCGTCAAACTCTTCGGGCTCATTTGAGTGTCCACTGCTCACACTGACCGATCGTCGAACGCCATAGGTTCGAGCGGTTTCCTGAATTTTTTATTATTTGATTCTTTTGATTAGGATCTAGGAAATCGGGATCTTTTGACAAAATATGGGTTTTTCATTGTGAAAGCTATCATATCGATATCAAAGCCAATTCAATTCTCTTGGGACTTTTCCAGGAACAAATGGTTAAAATAAGCTCCACCAATTGGTTCTACGACCCTGAAAACCTCGGGGCACAAATTCTTAGCACTAAATCTCACTTGGGAATCATTTACAGAACAAAAGAGAAATCACTGTGTAAAGTGATTGGCGAAGTGTTCTTTGTGCTCGCGCAATCACTCGCGACCTGATAAACCCGTCCGATATAGGGAGCTTCCCTTTTGGAATCCGTAAAGGGGAAGGAACGGTGAGCAACTAAACTTTCCCGCCTCTTGGGCGTAATTATACCCAAACCCTTGGGAACAATTGTCGCCTTAAATTAGCTGTATTTTTGCTAAAGTTATACATCCCTTTAATCCAATTTCCAAGAAGAACCCAAAATTTTGCTTTGTTACGTCAGAAAATCTTGCTAAATTCTTAAATCACTTACATGCATCAATTGCAACACAATTTTCGAGTTCGATTCCCTCAATTCTTTCGGTGTCCCTTGTACAGCAACGGCTCCATCCTTCATCAAAACAATCTCATCGGCTTTCCCGACAAATTGCAATTGGTGAGTGACAAGGATGACGACTTTCTCTTTCAAGTATTGTCGGATACATCTAAAAATGCCCATTTATCTTAAATTTCTATTGTACAAACTTGTCAAAGATGAAGCGTCCAACAGCTGCATCGACAGCGGAGAGTGGGTCATCCAGGAGGTAAATGTCAGCCTGGAAGTTAAAACGTAATTGAATAATAGATCAAAAGTATCAAAAACTACAGGAAATGCAGGCTGGCCCATAATATGTGTTATGTCTTATATGAAGGCCGAAAAGAAAGGTCGAAAATCTGTTAGATTAGAGGATGAGGAAGAGTTTCGAGATGTGAAGCATTTTAGGCACGATTTCCTAAGACAATATAAATCGTGCCGGACGCTTTTATTTACGGAGCTTCTAATGATCTTAATTTTTCTTATAGTCGACCGATCGGGCCAAAAATTGGAATATAAGTGTAAAAATGTTATAGGAAATGAAAAATAACAAACTTGAAGTAATCTGACACATTCTCGACTTAATCTGTTTTTATATAAGGCGTAACACATATTATGGGCCACCGTGTATACAGAAGTACCCAACTATAAACCCACTTGACTATAAAGCGCTCTCGCCAGTGCCAATCGTGCTCTCTGCCCTCCACTCAACGCCAATCCTCGATCACCGACAATATTTTGATCACCGTTTTGAATCTCAGCAAGATCCTAATTTCTTTTGATTGATCATCAATTCCTTGACTCACTTGTTTCAACGCTGACATCTCGATAACTTCCTCATAAAGCTCAGCATTGTATGCTTTTCCGAACAGAACATTGTCTCGAATCGTTCCTCCAAATATCCACGCATCTTGTGAGCAATAGGCAACTTTTCCGTGAACGGTTAACTAAAAATTTTGCTTGAAAATTATTGAATTTTCTTTTACCTTTCCAGCTGTACGAGTTGTTTCTCTCAACACTGAGGCCAGGAGAGAGGACTTTCCAGCTCCAACAGGACCAATCACACCGACGAGCTTTCCTTTTGTAACTGTGACGGAGATGTCCTTTATTGCTTGCGCTTGCATTGGGGCTTCGGGATTTGCTATTTTCTTCTCCCATTCCTGAAAATGATTGAAATTAGATCAGTATCCTATTTAAAGGTGTCCCGGACTTCAACTTTCAAAGTTTCTACAGGTAAGATGGTCGATTTAGAGCAAATGCGTTGTTTATTTTACTTAAAATCAGAATTTTTTCGGTTTTATTCTTAGTCTTTCAAAATCGATAAAAGTTTGAAAATGTAATTGATTCATTGAATTGCTAAACACATTTGCTACTCACACTCGGGCTTTCCCATGTCGCCGAGAAGTTCTCCAATATGACTTTCGCGTCTTTCGAACTCTCCGGCTCCAGATGACACCACGAATCCATAGTGGAAAAACCGTTTCCCTAAAATTCACTCAACTTTAGTTCTTTAATACAGAAAACTTACGTTATCAATAAGTGGCTTTTTTTCAGAAGTTCCATTCAGAGTCAACTCATAATGAACTCCATCGTCTTTCTCAACTCGTTCCTCTTTTGGTGCTTCAATTGCGTTGAAGTCGTCAAGGTCCAAGAATGTCTGGAATATATCAAGATTGATAGTCATTGCACTCGTGTTACTATTCATCCCCTACGTAGTTTTCCCATATAAGTTAATATTTTAACTCACTTGAATCCTTTTCGCTGAAACCCTTGCTTCCTGGAACATTGCGATACCGATTGGCAAAAAGAGCATAACGGGAAGGCGGCAAGAGTTGAAAAGAGCACTCTGGAATGAAAAATGTTGGCTTAAACTTATTCTATTCAAAATTTAGCATGCCTTCGCTTTGCTAAACTCACCGCCACAAAGATCGGCTCAGCTAGCAAAAGTTCTCCTTGGAGGTAATAGGCAAGGGCGACGAAGAGCACGACCATTTTCCCGCTTGGCCAAAAGAGACCCATGAGAAGTGATTGGCAAGAGGCTTGTTTTCGAATCATATCCATTTCTTTTCTAAAACGGTGTAACTTGATAGTTTTCTAGTCTAATAAGTAAGGTTGTTCTAGTATCAAAAGTTTGCCATATGAAAAAACTATTAGGTTGAGTACTATGTGTTGATATCCTCTGTTTATTATTTTTTATTAGCGAGCTTTCTCCAAACAAACGTTGGATCCCTAAAAATAAAGTGTTAAGTGTTTAGTTTTAAGTATTTTAAAACAAATTTTGGCCTAATATTATGCAAATTCGCAAGTAAATCCTCATTTCTCTCAAATTTTTAGAAGAGAAAGATAAAGGAAACGGTGCGACAAATTTTTCTAAAAATTTGGCTATACTCCTAACTTCTTATCTTTTTTTTCTATGAAGGCCAATGAAGCTAGTATACCAACACCTAGTGCTCAAAATAGTTTTCTGTAGAAGAAATGGCATAACCGGGTCTCTGTTAATTTTGACAACCCGCCCTCTTGCCTCTTGAAATCCCTCAAAACAAACGCTTTTTAAAACACTGGAGAAGCATTTTGTAGAATGCTTTTCAATAAAACAAAACGTTTGTATTTTGGCGGATTCACCGTTTTTAAAACGGCCAATGAAGCTGACCAACACCTAGTGCTCAACCTAATAATTTCTATGGTTCCTTTTTGCCAACAAAGCTTATCTAAAGAAACTCACGTCCTCAACTCCTTCACAATGTCAGCAAACGCATCCTCCCAGGAGTACATTTTGATCAAACGAATCCCGTTCAAAATCTCGTTCATCAGCGAAATTCTCTTATCGGTCCTCATCGCCACGGATCGCCTAAAAAACACGTGCTCTGACCCCTTATCAGACATTTTTCTTCTCGGCTGTCATTTCACCTCATATTATTTTGAGTGATAAAAGAAAAACTACTGTAAAATGCTAAGTACTACTTGTAATTTGAATATAATATAATTTTACCGGTAGATGCCCATCTTTGTTGAGATGTACTTTTGAATTGGGAACAGCAAAAAATAGGCTCCAAATCCGGCAAGACAAATCACTCCAATTTGTGACCAAATCGCGCACCCGTAGCCGATCAAAAGTAGTGGGGAAACCTAGGTTTTCAAATGATTTTATAAATTTTTGGTGAAGTTACCCATAAATAGTGAAAGAAGACAAAAGCCATGTCAAATTTCATGACATCGGTGGAGAGCAAATTGACGAGATGACCGACTGAGGTGTCACGGAGAGCCGCACTGCTCAAACCGAAACCCTAAAATGACATTTTAGTTTTCAATAACTGGGTAAGTTTGGTAAGATATTATGAGGCTTTTGAGAACACAACTGAAACCCTGGTTTGAGTATTGATCTTAGGCTGTCCAGAAAGTCTTTTTGTTCCTTTTCGTACTTTCGTTAAAAATTAACAAATTCCCCAATTAACCTATGGTTTGCTCTAAATCAAAAGTGTTTATTGTTCAATTTCCATATTTTTAAGTCAATTTTGATTCACTTTCAAGCAAATTCGAGAGTGAAAACACGTGTTTTTCACAAAAATCTATAAAAACCTCTACGAAGAAATTGGCTGAATGAATTTCTCTGAAAATTTGGCTATATACAAAACTCTTTGTGCTCTATCTTTTATCTATTGACACGAAGATAGGTTTCCTTAGCTAAAGTGTCTTAGCATCGCCGTCGCCCTTTTTGACTACCCGACTTCACGTTCCAAAAAACCCAGACATAAGACATTTTAAACCCGTTTCAATGTTATTTTATAGAAAAATAATTAGCCTTTCTAATGAAACAAACCGTAGTTTAATCGGTGCATATGTTGGTTTTAAACCGTACGAAAATTAGGAAAAGTTTAAAGTACGAAAAAGAACGAAAAGACTTTCTGGAGAGCCTAACACATTACTCTGGCCAGTTGGTGATTCAAATCACTCCAAACTGATCCAAGCGATCAGTCTATTTTCTGAAGTGTGGCTATTAAAAAACTTTAAAGACGGCGTTTGCCCAACTCCAATAAAAAGCTCTAACTCACTTTCTCCGACAAAAGCCCAGAAGCGGCAATCTTGATCTTCAAGCCAATCCTTTGCAATCCGTAGAAATATGGATGATGAATTGTCACGACAATGAAACCCGTAATGGCAACTCCGGCAGCTGATAGAAAAGCGTCTTGCTGAACGTTTTTGGTTATTTTTATCATTTTTCAGGTAGCTTTTACATTTATCATTTAGTAAGTTTGCATTTAGAATAAATTTTCATTCATAAAATCCACAAACCTGTGTTAAAGGAGTGTCAAATCGAAAATATCGGATCAATCTTCCCATGAAGAGCGGTTGGGACAATTTGATGGCCTCTTCAAGAAACAGCCAAACCCCATAAATGGTCAACTCTCTTCCATATGCTTTAAAGATTGCGCGCATCAGTGACGCCTCTCGTTCTTTCTCTTTTGCTTCTTTTTGCTCGTTTTGCCAGGCCCTGAATGCATTTAAATGAAGATTTAGCAAAGATAAAGTACGGTAAGTTTTGCATGAATTACGCACTTACTGAATCTGAATGCATTCTATTAGGCTGAGTACTATGTTTTGGGGTCTTACTTTCGATTTTCGTTTTATAATTTGAGAATCAAACAATTGGCCGACGGTTTGTTTATCGAGATATCAAGAAAAGATTTATCATTTGTTTTAGGGTCTTTTTAGACGGTGTTGGGCTTAGTTTGTATAGAATCTGACCATAAAATCTCGTTTTTCTCAAGAACCTTTGAATAAGCCTACAGAGAAAAGGGATTAAGCTGAAAATTTGAAAACATTTCTAACCTTTTCTTATCTATTTTTTGTCTTTTGACACTAAAAACGTTTTTGTGAAAGAAAGTGCTCAAATCAAAGTTCGTATTTTTGGCTTTCAGACTTCATACCCTAGGAACTGCTCGAGAAAAAGGTTTCTTTTTGCAGTTTTGAAAAAAAGTGAGTAAAACAAATATATTTTTCTGAGAAAATATTATACCGTGTGTCAATTGCTTAATTGGTTTTTTAGAAAACGAGAATCGAAAGTAGGACCCCAAGACATCGTACTCAGTCTAGTACTCACGTTCTCAATTGCTCCGTGGCGGCTTTACTCTCCTGATCGGGCAATGGCTCAAACATGTCGGATGACTCAAGATTGTGACGAAAACCGCGTAGAAAGAGTGGACCCATATACCTAAAGGTTTAAATTGTTGAAAAGCTGCTCAGGATAGTTTGGAAGTTAATTAAAATCAGATCGATCTGATAATTAAGTTGCTACCCTATTAAGAAGTTTTATGAATGAATTGTAAATTTCTCTTGTCATTTTTATCAAGTTCCGTTATTATATCACTTTCGGATTCTGTTTGAAAAAATTAAAAAAGAAACCAGAAAAATATCCTCGAGAATACATTGGCTGTCTTTGCCGGATTCGGCTTCAATCTGACTCCATCGTAGATTTTTCCATCCCCAGGTGGCGGCTCTTCACTTTTTAGTGGAACCCTTTCGGCTCTACCCATGATCTGAAAATGCAAGAACATTATCTAGAATGAATACAGAATTTAAATAAGCAAAAACGACAAAAAGCAGGTATTCCAAAGGAAATTGTCAAAAGAAATAAGCTCAAAGTTAAAGAAACCTTGATCTTGGGCAAAATGAGTACAATCTTATAATCTTAAGAAGTCTAGGTGTCAATTAAATCGAATAGTTAGTAACTAACTCCCTTATCTAACACCTTTAGACTTATCAACCCTTTTCTAAAATGATTTGACACGAAACCCAAGACGAAGTAACAAGAAAATCGCGCAGATTCCAAAGGAAATTGTCAAAACAGATAAGCTCAAAGATCAGATTTGAGTTTTGGTGAAAAGGAATTGGTCAAGTTGAGTTTATACGGTCTGTGTGAACGAATTCAAAACGGTGGAGTAAAAGGAAAACGAGAAGAAAACGAAATAAAACCGTATTAGAATTTTAAACAACAAACTATGGGTAAACAATATAAAAAGGAGGGAACGAATGAGGGGAGAGAGTACTTTAAAAAGGCGCTACAAAAACATCATAGATTTTAGGAAGGGGAAGAAAACTTAACGGGACTCAGCATAAAAGGCACAAAAGCCACAAGGTTTCCATCATGAATGAAGGAAAATGAAAAGAATGGCAAAAGAGGGATTTTGAGCGGAGTACGGTAGCGCATCCACACTTTAGAAAGCGCGCTGCACCGCTAGTCCCTTAAAACCGGCCTTCAAAAGGAATCAAAATGAATTCCTAAAAAAATTCCAAACATGAAGATAAAAAATTGTAGCCCAAATACTGATTTTACTAGTTTATCCCACATTGCACAACTTTTGATGACAGTATTTGACCAACTCGACAATCGATTCACCATTTTTTTTTCGCGGCTATTTTTCGGTGTCTCTGTGCGTGTCGGCATCGAGTTTGCTCTTTTTTTTTTTTTCTATTTTTTCGAAAGGGCGAATCGAGATGGACGGGGTGGAAAAATCAACAAAAATTGTGAGAGGATGAGAGACTTTTTATACCCGATCATTTCGAGGGAAAGGTTTCGAAAATGGGAATGGAAAAGTGCTGTCATAGTAAACACATTGTAGTAAAATGTCACTAAGCCAGTGATTGATTGATTGAGTAGTGCTAAAAGTTAAGATATATAATATAAAATATAGATAAAATCGAATTTATTCTTTCTATCTGTTCATTATGGTAATCCTAAGATTAATCAAATTTTTCGATTAACTCCTGCAAAGCTTGCTCCTGCAAAGCTTGCTCCTGTAAAGCTTGCTCCTGTAAAGCTTGCTCCTGTAAAGCTTGCTCCTGTAAAGCTTGCTCCTGTAAAGCTTGCTCCTGTAAAGCTTGCTCCTGTAAAGCTTGCTCCTGTAAAGCTTGCTCCTGTAAAGCTTGCTCCTGTAAAGCTTGCTCCTGTAAAGCTTGCTCCTGTAAAGCTTGCTCCTGTAAAGCTTGCTCCTGTAAAGCTTGCTCCTGTAAAGCTTGCCCCTGTAAAGCTTGCTCCTGTAAAGCTTGCTCCTGTAAAGCTTGCTCCTGTAAAGCTTGCTCCTGTAAAGCTTGCTCCTGTAAAGCTTGCTCCTGTAAAGCTTGCTCCTGTAAAGCTTGCTCCTGTAAAGCTTGCTCCTGTAAAGCTTGCTCCTGTAAAGCTTGCTCCTGTAAAGCTTGCTCCTGTAAAGCTTGCTCCTGTAAAGCTTGCTAACAGATTTAGACAAGTTTACCTATCTGCTATTTTACTCAAATCTGTAAAACTCTAAGTCAAGAGAACAAAGCCATGCCAATTCTATGAGAATTTAAACCAGAGATGTGACATAAATTCAAAACCAATCAATCAATCAAACAATCAATAAATGTGAAGATTAAAGTTGTTTTTAAAAGACTTAAGTTCTTGAGTAAATTTGATTTTTGAAAGCTCAAGAGCTCGAGAGCTCAAGTCAAAACGGATCTAAAGAAATTTTTCCAAACATTCTCAAAGCTGAACCAGATTTTGGATAAACAAAACAAATCTATAAGATGCGAGTAACCACAGCCAAGTGTTATGCCCTATTATTTGAGCGGGGTGGGAAATCGTCTCTTTTAGCTTTCTTTTGCTCTTTTTGAGATGTGGAGAGTGGGGTGTCTGGGTGAGGGAGTGAGGGGGAAAGGATCAAGGATTTCTGAGAAACCGAGAGAAGATTTCGGCTAGAGACTACGGTCGGATGTCCAGCTCTTGGATTGTGACGGAACAAAGCTCAATGAAACAAATGGTAATGAAAGGTTTGAAATGATTCTGAAAACATACGAAATAAAAAACTACTATAGTCGTTTGAAAGTTTAAACTATTATAACCGTTCTTTGATCAATTGCTAGTCACATTAGTCACATTTAAACGCAAGCCGGGTGTTTTGCTTATCAGTCAAGTTAGTGCCAAATAGAAATCGTAAATAAACGGAATGTTCTAGTATCTATCGCTATTACCGTACCAGAAGAACAAAGAAAAAACGAAAAATGGGCTTTTCTAGCTGGATCTTTTGGGAGCACATTGTCCCGGTGGCGCAGTCAGGAGCGCGCTCGTCTACGACCCGCACTACACGTCTACGGCCCGCACTACATGTCTACGACCCGCACTACATGTCTACGACCCGCACTACATGTCTACGACCCGCACTACATGTCTACGACCCGCACTACATGTCTACGACCCGCACTACATGTCTACGGCCCGCACTACACGTCTACGGCCCGCACTACACGTCTACGGCCTGCACTACACGTTAGACGGTCCGCATTACACGTCTACGGCCCGCGGGTTCGACCCTCCGTAGTGCCATGCCATCTCCACTTTCTAATTTTTAATTTTAATTGACACAACTACAATATATTCTAAGGTTTTCTAAAGAAGTTTGTCTTTATTGGTCAAAACACGGCTGAGAAAATGCCCAGACAGGCAGACAGACACTTTGATCGTTTGCTTGAAGCTTGAAGCCAAAAATTGACCGCAAAGCAGTCACAATTTAGTTTTCAATTCCACGAAAATAAAACAATGCTCTTATCTTAACTTTTACTGTTAAAAATTAGAAGTTTTTGATATGAGAAAAACTTTATCCAAGCCTTGTACAGAGGATTCGTTCAGATTGCAAAGAGTCGATGATTATATAGGAAAAGTGTTTCGAAACTGCTCTCTCTGCCGAAAAAGCGATCATACATAAAGCGATTGTACATAAAACGACTCTATTTCGAAAATCTTCGCTAGCTTTAGATCAAGCAAACATAAGCCACAATCTAATGATGAAAAAAGAAAAAATGAAAATCAAATCATCTCAAAAACAAGGTTTAAGAGTGCTTTTCTTTAGTAAAAAGTAAGCAAGGAAGTAAGCAAGCAAGTAAGTAAGTAAGCAAGTAAGTAAGTAATTAAATAAAAGTAAGTAAGCAAGTAAGGCAAGCAAGCAAATAAGACAGTAAGTAAGTAAAGTAAGTAAGCAAGTAAGCAAGTAAGCAAGTAAGCAAGTAAGCAAGTAAGTAAGTAAGTAAGACAGTAAGTAAGTAAGTAAGCAAGTAAGCAAGTAAGTAAGTAAGTAAGTAAGTAAGACTTATAAAGACAATTTGTCATCAAAAGATGACTCAAAACAAGTAATTAGTTCTAATATGAAAATTGAAACATTGTGAATCCTATGGGAGCTGAAGATTTTCGGGATTTCACCTTGTGAACAACCAACTGACATCAGAGTTCATTGGAACAACTTTTTGCCACTTTTTGCCCTCTTTTTGGCCGCCATTGAGCTCAATTTCAGAGCTATTTCTTTTTCTGGGCATTGACGTATCTAAACATAAGGTTTGCATTCTTTTGATTCAAATTGAAGTCGATAATCAAAGATTTTTTTATAGTTTTATTGATTCAAGTCGATTCGACCATAAAAATGTGAGTAAACATTGATCGAAAGAGATTTATAATGTCTATAAACTATACAAATATTTCGTAAAGTTTCATTTTTCTATTATTGTTTTTTTTCTTTGGTAAATGAAATAAATAGTGGGTTGATTGAGGGAATAAAAGAGCTAAATGGGTAAACTTTTGAAAGGGTCGAGTTGGGAAAGATTGGAAAAGGAAAAGAAAAGTTTTCTTTATGAAAAGTTTAAAGTTGAACGATAAAACGTGTTTATTTATGCAAACAATTTAATTTGAAAAATTGATAATCTAACTGTTGATATTTACTATCCGGTTTAGGGTTTTTCCAATCGAGAGTAGAAGCTGTAAGCCGAGCCAAGCCAGGACCCGGGTCCAACACCGATTTGCGAACTATGGCTTGCAACTTACAAATCAACGGCTTGCAACTTACAAACCAACGGCTTGCAACTACGTGACTTGCAACTTCCAAATCATGACATTACAGCTTACGAAAATCAAATTAGTTTTGCTTGATTTTTCTTCTAGCTTAAAATACTATCGTTTTCCCGTTACGTTACCTGCTAAGAGTAGCCCTTGAGGCGTTGTAAGGGTTTACATTGAGAGGTGTCGTAAGTGGTGATGAAATGGTGTCATAAGGAGTTATGACAGTTTCGTAAGTAGTGGTGAAACAAGGCTCAGCTCTGAGAAATTGTCATTGGAATCTGATTCGGTTATATCCAGACTCTTGACTTGACTAGCTTGACTAGCTTCTGGCTAACCCACGGACTTTTTGTGAACTAGATTAGCCCAATTCACTTATAAAGGCAAAACAGGCGAACTTTTGATCTGATCTAGAGGTCTGATCTGATCTAGAGGTCTGATCTGATCTAGAGGTCTGATCTGATCTAGAGGTCTGATCTGATCTAGAGGTCTGATCTGATCTAGAGGTCTGATCTGATCTAGAGGTCTGATCTGATCTAGAGGTCTGATCTGATCTAGAGGTCTGATCTGATCTAGAGGTCTGATCTGATCTAGAGGTCTGATCTGATCTAGAGGATTATAGCCTTTGAAAATTAGAAGTTTTAATGTCGAAAACATTGCGCAGTTGGTTGATAGCTCGCTTGCTCCTGGTTCGTTTCCTGGACTGTGCACGACGAAAGAAAATAACAATATTGTTATGAAGAGCTTTATTCAATACTTTATTCAGTAGCTTTATTCAATACACAATAAATCTAATGACAGTGGCTCGAAATATGAAAAGTGCTTATCTCTTTCTTTGCTAGCTGATAGAAAAGAACATCATAGATATAAAATAAAGATTATAAAATAATTCAATTCCAAAAGCCGTGAATGTTGGCTGTTTAAATGTGACAAGAAAAAGCGCATAACAAAAAGAACATTTCTGCACATTGCAACTGTTACAAGGGTCATTTATAGCCCTTTTCCCTGAAAAATGAACTTAGAATTTGAATATTATTGACCAGTGATTCAGAGCAGAAACAGCACAAAACATAAATGTGAGCTGTTTCGAGATTGAAGCGATTGATTAGCATTTGGGTGACATTGCAACAAAGTTGAATCATAAAAAAAACAATAAAAAATAGAAAGTAGGACTTTAAACAAAAAGTGCTAGCTGAAATTTGTATTTGTAAGTTAAATTTGTATGGAAAAAATAGCATAATCAAAGAAATGACCTCAATTGTTGCCTATTATCTTCATTCATTCATCTATCGACATTTCCATTCGGTTCGACGATCTCCTCTTTTCCGATAAGACAAAAGCTGTTACAGTAGACAAAAGCTGTTACAATAGCATGTTACAATAGACAAAAGCTGTTAGAGTAGCCTGTTACAATAGACAAAAGCTGTTAGAGTAGCCTGTTACAATAGATAAAAGCTGTTAGAGTAGCCTGTTACAATTGACAAAAGCTGTTACAGTAGCCTGTTGCAGTAGCCAAGCTACAACCAGTACCGCATTGAGCAACAGATATGTCAAATTTCAATTCCAGGCCGCTCTGCCGCATGTGGTCTTCTCCAGTCTAATGTTGCACTATTCTACTGTTTCCTTGATTTCATTAAAGTTCTATTAGTTCTATTATTAAAGTTCTATTAGTTCTATTCAGATTATTCAAAAACATTGATTCAGTAAAAAGCTTGAGCCCCTTCAAGGACGGCCAAAAACGTCATTGCTCCTTGTCAGCCTCATTTCTCGTTGTAGAGTTACTTTGAGCAGCTAATTTTTTTGGTCATCAATATTCATGATGAGATCTATCGAATGAGGTATCACTCATCCCAAACCGTCGCCTTAACTTTGAACCATTCCCTTGCTAGATGAGTGAATGAAATTGAAACAAATTCAAAGAGTTAAGAACTGCAAACAACTCGACCAGTTGATCTTTCATTTTAGTACCGTCCTGTACTGTATTTTAGTACCGTCCTGTACAAATGTACAAAAATTCTAATTTTATTTCAAATTCAATCATTTCAAGCCGATTTCTTTGTTGTGTTTGATGTAGGAGATCACAATGTTGTACATCAATTGCACCATATTCGTGTAAACGACTCGGAAAGTTGGCGGGAGAAACCAAAAGTTGATGAATTGAAACGGTGGCCAAGTGAGGCAGTCCAACTGAAATAAGGCCTGAATTTTCAAATCAAATACGCTAAATCCCAGTGTTTTGCTTCAATTTTACAATCTACCGAAATGAAATCTTTTGAAAATGAAATGAAATGAAAATGAAATGAAGAGCTTTACGAGTTTTTCATTGAGTAATGCTAATGGTAGTGATCACTTTAAGTAAGCTCAGCTTTAAGCTCATTTGCTCATTTTGCTCAGGTGTAATGCTAATGCTTTGAGTAATGATTTGAGTAATGGTTTAAGTAATGCTTTAAGTAATGCACTAAGTAATGCACTAAGTAATGGTTTAAGTAATGTACTAAGTAATGCTTTAGGTAATGCTTTAAGTAATGGTTTAAGTAATGCTTTGAGTAATGCCTTAGGTAATTCACTAAGTAATGCTTTAAGTAATGCTTTAAGTAGTGCTTTAAGTAATGCACTAAGTAATGCTTTAAGTAATGCTTTAAGTAGTGCTTTAAGTAATGCACTAAGTAATGGTTTAAGTAATGCACTAAGTAATGGTTTAAGTAATGCTTTAAGTAATGCTTTAAGTAATGCTTTAAGTAATGCTTTAAGTAATGCTTTAGGTAATGCTTTAAGTAATGCACTAAGTAATGCTTTAGGTAATGCTTTAAGTAGTGCTTTAAGCAATGCTGATTCCGACCTACTATAGTTCCAGAACTATGGCACTTTTATCTTACCATAAAAATGTGCAAAAATTTTCGCCGATATTCGGCTAAACCATCACGTAGCGTGTGCCCCTCCATCATGCCGACACCTGAATTTGAAATTGTTCAACTCGAATCCTTTAGTGGATTTATGCTCAAAGTGAAATGCAGTACTTTTCAATCAATGACATCAATTTCAAATCAATGACACCAATCCAATGATACCAATCAATGACACCAATCAATGACACCAATCCAATGACACCAATCAATGACAGCAATCCAATGATACCAATCAATGACACCAATCAATGACACCAATCAATGACACCAATCAATGACACCAATCAATGACACCAATCAATGACACCAATCAATGACACCAATCAATGACACCAATCAATGACACCTACCACAAATCGTTGTCATTGTAAACAATGGTGCCGACGAGACATCCATCATACATTTCTGCAACACCACTGCTAGCTTTGGTCCTCGAAATTTGACATGGAAATCCATGAAACGGTAGAGGTAGTGCAACATTGGACCCTGAAGGAGACCACATGCGGCAAAACGGCCTGGAATTATAGTTTGACATATATCTGCTGCCGTAATACGGTATCTGGAATGGACATGAGAAATCGGGGCGGTTGAATCGGGGCGGTGAAATCGGGGTGAAATCGGGCGACAATATTTTGGCCAAAAGTTTTTACCGAAAAAAGTTATTGATCAATTTCTTTTTGCATTATATAAAGCATCTTATGGGCTACATTTCGACATGTAAAAAATAGCAAAATCTCCTGTGGATGACGAAAAAAAATACGTTTTACCCGTCGCCCCGACCCGAAGATGCTTTCGGATCGGGGCGACGGGTCAAACAGGCTTTTCTCGTTCAATTCAAAAAGACATTGAGAAGTCTTAGAGATCAAAATGTAGACCATAAGAGGCTCTATTCAATGCAAAAATAATTAGAACAATAACTTGTTTTGGTAAAACAAAATATCGTTGCCCCAAACCGCCCCGATTTCATCCCGATTTCCCATGTCTAATCTGAACTAGACTTGCCTATCGATATCTATTCTTACTATTATCATCTATACTGAAAAATCAGTCCTTTCAGCCTTTCAGCCTTTCAGCCTTTCAGCCTTTCAGCCAACCAGCAGAACCAGACTAGTCTAGCCTAATCAGGACTGGGCTGCACTATGTATGACATTCATCAGAACCAAGGAGTGGTACCACTTCTTGCCATCTTGTCAAAATGGAATCATCTTGCATCTGGTGTATAGTTCCACTGACTTTAGCTATGACTTCTTCTTCTTACCATTCTTCGCCTTTTCCAGTAAACCGGGTAAAAATGTCTTCGACAAGCAGATCGACTTTAGTCCTAGACCTAGACCTAGAAAGTCCTAGACTACCTAGACGTTTTAAAGTCTAGGTAGTCTAGGACTCTAGAAGTCTAGGACTCTAGAAGTCTAGGACTCTAGAAGTCTAGGACTCTAGAAGTCTAGGACTCTAGAAGTCTAGGACTCTAAAAGAGTCCAACCCCAGCCTCTACTAAGCATCATTAAACCCACATAAGGAAATTAGCTTTGTTTTCTGCCTAGAATTAGTCCTTCTTGGCCGCAATTTGTGGATTTCGACTTCTACTTTTTCGTTAAGGGTGACGCAAAGGGGAATGGGTGGGTGGTGGTTGATTTCCCCGGGGAAAGACCCCCTTCTGCTAATCTATCTAATTGAGTGCTTCTTTCAAGTGAAGAAAAAGAAGATCTTTGAAAAAAAAAGACAAAAAGTGATGCTTTGTACTTAAAAGGAACTCTCTTGAAAGGAAAAGGGTGTCCTCAAAATAATTCGATGAGATCACGCGATTTTGCTTTTTCTGTAAAACGAATCGATGAAAGAGTGGGAATTGTGATGCCTGAAGTTTTTGGGCTTTCAAGAATGAAGCTAAATGTTTTAAATGATAACTTTAAAGTTTAGAAACTGGCTAAACTAGCTATACTAGCTGGAAACTAGCTAAACTAGCTGGAAACTAGCTAGAACTAGCTGAGAACTAGCTGAAACTAGCTGAGAACTAGCTAAACTAGCTGAGAACTAGCTAAACTAGCTGGAAACTAGCTAAACTAGCTGGAAACTAGCTAAACTAGCTGGAAACTAGCTAAACTAGCTGGAAACTAGCTAAACTAGCTGAGAACTAGCTAAACTAGCTGGAAACTAGCTAAACTAGCTGGAAACTAGCTAAACTAGCTGAGAACTAGCTAAACTAGCTGAGAACTAGCTAAACTAGCTGAGAACTAGCTAAACTAGCTGGAAACTAGCTAAATTAGCTGAGAACTAGCTAAACTAGCTGGAAACTAGCTAAGCTAGCCGGAAACTAGCTAAACTAGCTGGAAACTAGCTAAACTAGCTAAAAACTAGTTAAATGTAGATGATCAACTTGTCAGTTAGCTTCCAGTTTTATAAAAACAGGAAGCATGGTTGATTTTGATTTAATAGTAATCCAAAATTCTTTAGCTAACGTTAAGCATGACTTCAGTGCACTAGAAAGCATTTGTTTGCGTGTCTATGCACTCTTTTTAACATCAAACCTGTTCTTTTCCAATCCCACGGCTTTTTCGGATCTCTTGGATCCCAAGTGCCCATGATGAGCTGCTGAATGGCATCAGCCGAGCCGAGTATCGTGCATGAGACCCCAGTGTTTGCTAACAATTTGTATCGACCGGAGAACACTTGGCGAACACTCTAATAAGGAAATTGATTACGAAATGTTTGTCAAAAAGATTTGCGTCTTAAAACAGATGATTAAGACGGTTAAGACGATTGGTTAAGACGACAAAGAGTTGGGCAAACTACACTTTGACTTTAAAGTTTTGTTAATTGCACTTTAAACATACAAATGGTGATTTATGGTGTAGTTATATTTATTGATTAAGAAAAGACAAGATTGAAAGCTCAATCTTATTTTTAAAAAGTAAGATTTGCGTTACTTTTAAGGCCAATCTTATCTTTAAAATCTTACCTTTTTAAGGCCAACTTTTAAGACCAATCTTACCTTCACGACGAGGTTTTTTTGATTTTTGCGTAAGTTATTTCCCTTCCAGATTGTCTAAAAAAGTTCACAGGCAACCGATTTACTTAAGTTAAAGGTCAAAATAAAGAGAAAGCTTTGAAGATCATTTATCTGAAAAGAGATTAAGAAATATTGAGTTTGTAGGAAGTTCGGAATGTTTTAGCAGGGAGTTAATGATTCGGATTCGGTGATTCGGGGATTAATTTGTATTCAAAGGTTTATAACTCTCTTCAAAGTCAATATTTCTTTAATCTCTTTTCAGATAAATGATCCCCAAACATTTCTCTTCAATTTGATCCCTAACTTCAGTAAATCGGTTGCCTGTAATTTTAAATGCGTGCTGTAAATCGTAAATTATTTCCAGCTTCTCTAAAAACGTTGACAGGTAACCGATTTACTGAAGTTAAAGGTTAAAATGAAGAGAAATCTTTGAAGATCATTTATCTGAAATCTGAGATTAAAGAAATATTGAATTTAAAGAGTGTTCAGAATGTTTTAACATAAGAAATTTCCTAGCCCACAAGTGAACCGAGAATTAGCATGCATTTAAAATTCATAACTTCCTTCAAACTCAATATTTCTTTAATCTATTTATCTATAAATGATCCTCAAACGTTTCTCTTCATTTTGACCTTTAACTTAGTAAAAGAACGATCTTAGACGAGCTGCAAGAATCAAATAAAAGTACTCTCCGGTTCTATCCCCCAAAAATTTGCTTTTTAAAAACTATATAAAACATCCATGCATCAATCCGAGTACTTTTATTCTTCTGCTGATTCTTGCAGCTCGTCTAAGATCGTTCTTTTACTAAGTTAAAGGTCAAAATGAAGAGAAACGTTTGAGGATCATTTATAGATAAATAGATTAAAGAAATATGGAGTTTGAAGGAAGTTATGAATTTTAAATGCATGCTAATTCTCGGTTCACTTGTGGGCTAGGAAATTTCTTATGTTAAAACATTCTGAACACTCTTTAAATTCAATATTTCTTTAATCTCAGATTTCAGATAAATGATCTTCAAAGATTTCTCTTCATTTTAACCTTTAACTTCAGTAAATCGGTTACCTGTCAACGTTTTTAGAGGAGCTGGAAATAATTTACGATTTACAGAATGCATTTTAAGTTACAGGCAACCGATTTACTAAAGTTAGGAATCAAATTGAAGAGAAATGTTTGAGGATCATTTATTTGGAAACTGCTTGAAAAAATATTGAATTTGAAGAGAGTTATAAAGCTTTGAATACAAATTAATTCCCGAATCACCGAATCCGAATCATTAACTCCCTGCTAAAACATTCTGAACTTCCTTCAAACTCAATATCTCTTTAATCTATTTATCTATAAATGATCCTCAGAAGTTTCTCTTCATTTTGACCTTTAACTTCAGTAAATCGGTTACCTGTAAACGTTTTTCGACGAGCTGAAAGGGAAATAACTCACGGAAAAACAAAAAACCTCGTCGTGAATTTGTTTTATTATGTTTTTTTATTACTTTAATCATTAAGCTTAATCAAATTTCCAAAAAAAACAAACCCGTAACTGCAATCGCATCGGCAACACTTGATTAACGACCGCGTTCATTTGTGGAATCTCTGCTGAAAAAAAGAAATGAGAATTCAAGGATTTTATTTCAAGTGTGGGAAATTTACATTAAAAACCTTTTTCGTTTGGTTCTAAACGGGGAATTTTAAATGGCATTTTGGATTGAAATGATTGTTTTTTTAGAAGCAAAACACCAGAGCAAAGGCTTAACAGTGAATCCGTTTGGCCTGTTGCACAACTTGGCCTGTTGACTGTAAGCTCGATCAGGTCAGGTCAGAGTCCGGCTAGAAGTCTTAGATGCATTATAAACTCTAGTATAAACTTAAGTTGGATGATAAACATCATCCTTGAATTTTTGATAATCGATTAGATCCAAAAAAGAGCTACCTAAGCTAAAAAAGAATGTTAGAATAGTCAACAGGCTTGAGAAAATGACCAACCTGAGGAAAATCATTTTGTTTTTCTCTTTGAATGTTTGAATCTAGAAAATTTCAAGTAGAAACTTGAAGAAATGATAGAAGAAGTGAGTTCTACTGAAAGGTACTGGTAGACTTTTAGGAGTTCGACTCTAGGAAGAGACTTTCTTCTTTCTCTTTCTTCCTTCTCTTTCTCCTTCCTCTTTCTTTGCAAAATCCCCGCCTCTAGAGGGGAAAGACTGAGAAAAGAGAAACAATTGAATTAACAGAAGAAAACAGGAAACAATTCGGACCAAACAACATCTAATGAAAAGGAAGAAAGGATTTTTGATTATATCAGATCAGTTTCAACGTTTTCAAATCAATTTTAACGTTGAGTTTCTTAGTTAGCTTCGGTTTAAAAAGATGTAGAATTTGTATTGGAATTTGTATCAAAAAATACAGCGAAATTTATGGCAGAAATTGATCCCAAAGATTTGGGAATAGTGACGACCACAAGCTCAATCGAAGAAGCTCAATCAGAGAAGCTCAATTGGAGAAACTCAATCGCATAAGCTCAATCAGAGAAGCTCAATCGGAGGAGCTCAATCGGAGAAGCTCAATCGGAGAAGCTCAATCGGAGAAGCTCAATTGGAGAAGCTCAATTGGAGAAGCTCAATCGGAGAAGCTCAATCGGAGAAGCTCAATCGGAGAAGCTCAATCAGAGAAGCTCAATCGGAGGAGCTCAATCGGAGAAACTCAATCGGAGAAGCTCAATCGGAGAAGCTCAATCGGACAAGCTCAATCGGAGAGGCTCAATCGGAGAAGCTCAATCGCTCACAGCTCTTTCTCCTTCTCTCTTTCTCCAAAAAAGAACCGCCATTTTACCGAACTAGCAATTTGCTAAACCAACGAAACGGTTTCCAGATTCAAAAACTATTATTCCACGTAAACATAGAGTTTTCAGTGTCTCGTTAGACAAAAAGGAACCACCATTATATCCCAAAAAAGCTTTTGGCATGCTACACAATCAAGAGAAAAAAAGGGTTTTTAATAATATTTCTCGTCGCAGAGTGGGTTGGTAAATCGTGGTGTGTAAATTTTTTTTGGGATAAAATTAAATGCATACTTTTGTGCCTATTAGAAAGACGAATGGCTTTCCTTTACCCTCATACAACGCAATTGATTTTGAAATACTGTATTCCCTCTAATAGTAGTGCGCCCCATTCGTAGAAATCGCCCAATCGCTCAATCGCTCACAGCTCTTTCTCCTTTATGGATTCCAAAAAAGAGCCACCATTATACCGAGCTAGCGATTTGTTAAACCACCGCCCTTTCCTTCTTGTCGGACCACGAATTCAGCGAGGGACACTAGTGGACAATGAAATATCATATTTGAAAAAACACTTTCGCACTTTCGCGCGTCTGTAACTCCATTGTCTTTACCGTATTTCTAAATATTAATATTACCATTGTGTAGCCCTTGAAAAGAGCTTTCAGAAAATGTATTACACTAATAGTTTAAACTCAAAGACAAGGGAATTACAGACGCGCGAAAGTGCGAAAGTGTTTTTTCAAATATGATATTTCATTGTCCAGTACTGTAGCTCGATAGGAAATGACGGAAATTTGCACTTTATCACTGAGTCGGGTTCGACAAAGTCTTGTATTCTCTCAAGCAACGTTTCCGCCGTTAGATCGTCAACTTCCGTCATTTCCTATCGAGCTACAGACGCGACGCCTCTTGTTCTTGTCGGCCGCAGTGTTGTGATTCATCTTCAATTCTTTCGCACAATAGTCGATCGAGGTCCGTTGTCGAGTCCATTCATAAATGAATTGTAGGATTGTGAGAAACGAAATTTTGTTGCCCTTCATCCATGAGCCAACGCTGATCGCTGCCATTCATCCATGAGCCAACACTGATCGCTGCCCTTCATCCATGAGCCAACACTGATCGCTGCCCTTCATCCATGAGCCAACACTGATCGCTGCCCTTCATCCATGAGCCAACACTGATCGCTGCCCTTCATCCATGAGCCAACACTGATCGCTGCCCTTCATCCGATGATCGCTGTCCGGCACGACGTTTTTGTCAAATCTCCATCGGAGAAAAACCGAACTCTTGTGAAAGTGGGGTTTTCAACATTTTCAACATTTTCATAAATCTCCAACGATAGAAACCTGATATCGATGAATGTTATAAACTATGTGAAAGTTGCAAATCTCCTCTACAAAATAGGCTATAACGTGTTTCAATTGATCGAGCCATTGAAGAAATACATTTTCTGAAAGCTCTTTTCAAGGGCTACACAATGGTAATATTAATATTTAGAAATACGGTAAAGACAAGGGAGTTACAGACGTGCGAAAGTGACGATCTTTTTTCGAATATGATATGAGGCCGAAATGCGAGTGACCAAAAAAGGAATCGAGTCACTTTAGGGACAAGTTTAGTGTGGTCAAAATAGAGTTAGCTTCCCAAAATTGAAGATTTCAAAAAAAGAAGGATAACTATAGATGAATTCATTAAAAAAGTCTAACGGAAATGCATTTACAGAAATTTAAATAGAGCGTAAGTTCAAAACCCTCAAAATTGTCAAAAAAGCGGCTTTTTCACAAAAAAAGAAAAATTATTGTAAAAATAAAGTTTTCCCATGAAATGATCCCAACTCTTAATTATTTTGAATGGTATTTCGTTCATTTTCCGGTCATTTTCTGGTCATTTTCCACTATATAGTCAAAACTGAACGCTTGTGAAAGTGGGGTTTTCAAAAAGTGTCCTTTTTTGGTCACTCGCTTTCTCACTCATTTCACCCTCGAGATTTCTTCAATGCTTCGATCAATTGAAACACGTTTTAGCCTATTTTGTAGAGGAGATTTACAACTTTCAAATAGTTTATAACATTCATCGATATGAGGTTTCTATCGTTGGGAATTTATGAAAATGTTCAAATCCGCATTTCTTATGAATGTACCTAATAGAAAGCGCAATAACCGTCGATTTGCTTTCTGTATTCCTTTTTATTGTTGGTGATGATTGCTCTAAAATCTGAGCTATTAAAGAACCATTCTTTAGTGTTGAGCTTTCAATGTCATAAGCTTTTCTTTCTAAATCTTCAATTTTGGGAAGCTAACTCTATTTTGACGACACTAAACTTGTCCCTAAAGTGACTCGATTCCTTTTTTGGTCATTCGCATTTCACCCTCGAGATTTCTTCAATGCTTCGATCAATTGAAACACGTTTTAGCCTATTTTGTAGAGGAGATTTACAACTTTCAAATACTTTATAACATTCATCGATATCAGACTTCTATCGTTGGGAATTTATGAAAATGTTCAAATCCGCATTTCTTATGCATTTACCTAATATATTTCTATAATAGCATTTGTGCAAAGTATGAAACCCAAAATGGACGAGGATGAGCAAATCTTGAGCCTCTCTTGGTTCAATTTTACAACTTGATCTTCTTCTCTATCTAAAAAATGCTTTGGAAAAATCGTTGAGCGTTGGGTTGAAGGATTTTTGCTAACATTTTTTCGTTTTCCCAAAAATTAGAACAAAAATTAGAGCAAAAATCCGGGCTGAGAAAGTCGTGGCTTATAAAATCCCGAAATTTTTGTGCCTCATCCTATCTCATTAGCATTTGTGGCTGAAAAAGGGGATCGGGAATGGTAGGATCTCCCACAGAGATTGTGAGAGGGCATCCGGTCTTTTTAGTGCCTCGAATCACCCTCTAGTTGATCCGCCTTTTTCCCCCAATTCGAATCGCTCTTCGATGAGCTTTTCTATTGAAAGGGGGAATGTTTGCGAATTCTTCCTGCACTCACCCTTTTTTTTTCATTTCTTTTCAATTTCTTTCTTGTCACTGATCCATCTCGTTTCATTTCACAACTGGAAACTTTGGCAAATTTGAGTAACTCTTGTTGCCAGCAAGGCGATAACGTTAAGAGTTTTAGTGACTCGTTTTGACTCAAGTTAACTCAAGAGTTGACTCTTTTGATAATTTATCCGGTTTGATTTTTATTGGTTTGATGCCAGTGGCTTTCCATTTTGATTTTTTGATTTTTCTGAGAGCTGTGTTGTTGTTGTTGTTGCAACTTATAAGACATGAACTAGTACACTAGCGAGGTGCCTTCAGATAACTCCTGTTTCTACAGAAGAGGCTACTCCAGAGCCATTCAAACTTAAACCGTTCAAATTTGCCTTCAAAGACCTCTTGTTTCTACAGACGAGACTGCTCCAGAGGCAATCCAACTTAAACCGTTCAAATTTGCCTTCAAATAGCTCCTGTTTCTCCAGATGAGACTACTCCAAAGCCATTCAAACTTAAACCGTTCAAATTGGCCTTCAAAGAGCTCCTGTTTCTACAGAAGAGGCTACTCCAGAGCCATTCAAACTTAAACCGTTCAAATTTGCCTTCAAAGACCTCTTGTTTCTCCAGACGAGACTACTCCAGAGGCAATCCAACTTAAACCGTTCAAATTGGCTTTCCAATAGCTCCTGCTTCTCCAGATGAGACTACTCCAGAGCCATTCAAACTTAAACCGTTCAAATTGGCCTTCCAATAGCTCCTGCTTCTCCAGATGAGACTACTCCAGAGCCATTCAAACTTAAACCGTTCAAATTGGCTTTCCAATAGCTCCTGCTTCTCCAGATGAGACTACTCCAGAGCCATTCAAACTTAAACCGTTCAAATTGGCCTTCCGCCCCGGGCCCAAAGCCATTCAAACTTAAACCGTTCAAATTGGCTTCCAATAGCTCCTGCTTCTCCAGATGAGACTACTCCAGAGCCATTCAAACTTAAACCGTTCAAATTGGCCTTCCAATAGCTCCTTTTCAGGTGGGACCCCAAGCCATCCAACGTTCAAATTGGCTTTCCAATAGCTCCTGCTTCTCCAGATGAGACTACTCCAGAGCCATTCAAACTTAAACCGTTCAAATTCAACATCTCTAATAGCTCTAAACATATCCTACGAAAAAAATTCGAAAAGATCAACGTTTTCTTGAAACATTTCTGAATTCTTTAAACGTTTCCCGTTTCCGAGCTGAGACTACTCTCTACCATTTCCATTCAAACTTCAATCGAGCCTTTTTTCTCTATGCAAACTTCAGTGTCTATGCAAGTGGATACCCGTGTTTCCTCTTGTTTCTTTTTTCTTGTTTCTTTTTTTCTTTTCATTCTCTTTCTTGTCCTTCTTCGAAAAGCCGATCGTTTCCCTTCTCTTCGATGGACACTCGTTTTTGTGGCGCGTGGCTTTCTCTTCTTTTTCCCCTTCATTGCAAGCAGCTCAATACCTGGTTTCATTTTCTTTTCATGTTTCATGCGAAAACCCGATAGACCGTTGTTTTGAATTCAATCTTTTCTAGCATAGTTCAGGGTTTTCTAAGGATTTGTTTGGTTGTTTTTTTTTGTTTATTGCGGCAACGAGAGTGGATTTTTGACTTAAATCATAGAAATATTCAAGTAGTTTGTAAAATTCTATCTATAAAATCTATAAATCTATCTATAAAGATCGATAAAAGCTATAAAATCAATAAATCTATCTCTAAATATCGATAAAATCTAGAAATCTATCTCTAAACATCTATAAAATCTAGAAATCTATCTATAAAATCTTAATTTACATCTACACTGCTCCACAAAATTATATGGACACTTACTTTTTTACTAATTTTATGCTCTTAAGAAAACGATAGTGAATCCCCATACATTTTCTTGCACATTCAAGTCGCGAGAATTGGCAGGCCAGTCGAGGAGTCAAACTTGCTTGCGTTGTAGCCATCCTTTAGTGCTTTGGCTTGAATGTATTGGAGCATTGTCCTGGACGAAGATGAAGAAGACGAAGACGAAGAAGAAGAAGAAGATGTGATTTTGGTCTTGATTCCGACGCCAAAACTCGCTTTCTTAAGAGCATAAAATTGGCAAAAAAGTAAGTGTCCATATGATTTTGCGGAGCAGTGTATATCTTTAAAATTCTGTGAAATTCAACCCGTTTTAATGCTCTGCTACAAGCTTGCCTTTTGAATTTCCAATTCTAATCCAAAACAAATTGCAGAACAATAGTTTTACTAAAGAATCTTCACATCTTACCATTAAATACCATGCACCATCATCAGTCAAAGTTAACTTCCATGCGCCAACTAACTAACTTGCTAACTTGTTAACTTGCTAACTTGCTAACTTGCTAACTTGCTAACTTGTTAACTTGCTAACTTGTTAACTTGCTAACTTGCTAACTTGTTTACCACTTCTCCACCGGACATTCCAAACAAAGAGATGAATAGATCATTCAGTTGTGTTCGATATAATCTTTCCCTCTCTCTCTTTCACCAACTATAGAATCAAGAGAGCCAAATCCCCCCTCGTGCAAAGCTTCTTATCGAGTAGTCCGCTTATGAACCTCTGCCCCTCTGCAGTGGATGCATAATTTGAGTGTGTGACCCTCTCTTGAACTTCCATTTTATTTCCATTTCATTTCCATTTCATCCCCTTCACGCATATCCTAATTATTTTTGATATCCTAGTATTTTTGAGATTCTATTGGGTAGTCCAGTTATGATTGGTCCAGTTTGAGAATTGCTAGTTTGCTGAGAATTGCTAGTTTGCTGAGAATTGCTAGTTTGCTGAGAATTGCTAGTTTGCTGAGAATTGCTAGTTTGCTGAGAATTGCTAGTTTGCTGAGAATTGCTAGTTTCAAACATTTGGGTTCACTTACCCATAATTCTCACTCGCTTCCAACGTCTTCTTGTCAGCTTTCCACAAAAGTTTCTTAAATATTTCGAGTTGTTCGATGAATCCTAAAATCAAAGTGAAAAATTGAGAATTCCAAAAGATAAATTTGTATAATAAATTTGCATCGCGTTTTTCTGACCTTCATTTGGATAGCAGGAGTGAGAGGATCTCACATGATTGAGCGCTTCTTTGGTCGAGCACGAGTTTCTGCAAGAAGAATTGACTGGTACTCAATACAATTGGGTTGTCCATTTGAATGCGCGTTTTTTAATATTTTGTAACTTTCTCAAGATACCGAAATCAAGAAAAAGATATTATTATATATGAGCATTATTCGAAAGCTGAAGATCTCCTCTACATTTTGATATAAAAAGTTTTTGAATTTGTTCAGCTTTTGGGCAAATTGACTGCACAGAAGAAGAGGTGGCCAAAAAATGGAAGGGTGCCTTTGGATCAAGTTTTGGCTCGGCTCAAATTGAGTTAACCGTTTGATGTTTGGCCAATAGATATATCAATACAACTTGTTTTTAAATATAACAATTTCAGAGCATCTTTACTTTTCTGAGCGGTTATTTTACACCATAAAACCTGAGGAATAGCTAAGTTGGAATGGTTTTTTTTCGAAAACGACCTCTCCCTTTGTGCAGTCAATTTCCCGAAAAAGTTGAATGAATTCAAAAGCTTTTTTATTCCAAAATGTAGAGGAGATTCTTAGCTTTCGAATGATATATAGCACTCATCTACATCTGTTCGATATCTTGAGAAATTTACGAAATAGTAAAAACGCGCATTCAAAACTGGACAACCCAATAGTATTCTAGTTTTTGATATCGATATCCTTTGATATTTTCGATATCCTTTTTGATATCCTGCATATCCTAGTCCTAGTAGCATAATCCTATGCAAATGCATAACAAGCTGCAAACTTGCGACTTTTTGAAGGTTTTTCCACCAAAGGATCCAACCAAAGCACTTTCCCATTACGCAATGTCTACCGCAATGTACTACCAACTTTGATAAGCCTTTCAGATGATGCTATTGATAAAGAAAAACTTCTAAAATAAGCTATTAGATGATCCAAGCAATCAGCCTATTTTCTGAAGTTAGATTTTTAGATAGATTTTGCTATTTGATGGTAGATATGTACAAAAAAAAGCGCTTAAACTTATAAAAAAGCCAAGCAACTGGGACAGGAATAAACTGTTAGCTTTTTTTTACTGCTTACTTACTTTTTTCAACTACTTACTATTTGATTTGTAACTTGCAATAGTCTAACTTACAATTTTGTAACAGAGTAGTTGACAATGATAGCTTAAACGTTGACAATGATAGTTTAAATGTTGACAATGATAGCTTACAATGCCAGGATTTGGACAGGACAACAATGCCAGGATCAGGACAACAATGCCAGGATTTGGTCTTACGTAATCTGCAAGTAATCAAAGATTGATTGATTGATTTCTTTGAGAGTTTTCAAGGATTTTATGATGATGAAAAAAACATTTTTCCTTTCTATTGCAAGAAATCTTCTCTTTTTACTTTAAAACCTTTTTTTAAAGTAACATTTGTTAGTCTGTTAGAATCAGAGAGTTTTTCTGGAAATAGCTTTGTTTTAGATTATAAATTAAATCAAAAATAGATTAGTTTCAATCTTTCTATTAACATTTCAATCTCTCTATTAACATTACAACCTTTCTATTAACATTTCAATCTCTCTATTAACATTACAACCTTTCTATTAACATTTCAATCTCTCTATTAGGTTGAGCATAAGTCTTTCCGATTTTCGACTTCTGTTAAATTAACAAATTCCCAATTAATCTATGTTTCTCTATTAAAAAAGTGTTTTTCTGTTCACATTTGCATCTTTTTTTAAATCTCAATTTCTGTTCACATTTCAATCAAATCTCGAGGGTGAAAACTCCTTATTCGTAAACATCTAAAAAAACTCTAGTTAAAATTGGCTGATCAATCTCTCTGAAATTTTGGCGACATTCCAGTCTTTCTAAAATCTCAATCTCTCTATTAACAGAAGATGGGTTCTCTTTACTAAGCTTTCTATTAACGCATCATCGAGTTAGCCTTTCTATTAACCGATTTCAAACTCTCAATTAAATCCAGGCATTACAATCTCTCTATTAACATTTCAATCTTTCTATTAACATTCCAATCTTTCTATTAATTTTACATTCATTTCCTCAAACTCGCCAAGAGTTGAAGATTTGCTCAGCTGTTTTCTGTTGTCTCCTTTCTCGTCACTCTTCTAGAAGTCTTGTGGTGGTCATAAAATTTGACACAAAGAAAGAGAAAACCCTTTCTTTTTATGGTGGTTCTTTTGAGTAAAAGAACGCCTTTCGTCAAGATCGTCAAGGAAAATGGAGGAGAGAAAATGGGGTAGAGAGGGCAATAGAGAAGAGGGCAGATCGGTCAACCGCCGGCCAGCTGCGCGCCATTTTCTTTCCCTCTTTCTCTATCAAATCCCTTCCAATAGACACTCGATTTCTCAACTTATATTGACTTACAAGCTTTTTCAATATCATTCATAATTTCATTTTTGTCTTTTTATGCTTTTTTTATGCTTTTTTATGCTTTGATTAATATTGGGTTGGGGAGAATGAGTCGGCGCCGAAAATCAAAAAAATGTCTAAAACTTCTATTCGACTTCGTCAAATAATATGCGTTTGATATCAGTAGAATGGTTAACTAATTCTCTACAAAATCACATTTAAAAGAAAATTCAAACAGCGCCTCCGCTCAAGAAAAAGCCATTTTTTCACAAAAACTACAAACTGTCATCTAGAAAAAACCATTGGTGGGATCTTCCTGCAAATTTGGCAACTTAAGTAATTGAATGTGCTCTATCTTTTTTATATAAACACCAAAGAAGGTTTATGTGAAAGAAACTGTTCAAATGATGAGTCGGACTCTTTGCCATTTTAACCAGCTGCGTTTGGAAGTTCATAAACTCGACGAAAGAAAAGCTTTGTGGAATCTCTCAAAAGTGATTTTGTAGAGAAATAGTGGATCCTTTTGATGAAACCAAACGTATGTTTAAAGAAGGCTTTATGTGTGCAAAAAGTCCCTTTAAAGTTTGGCGCCGACTCATTCTCCCCAACCCAATAGATTCATTTATTTACAAATCGAATAGTTACTAGACTTGTGTTTCGGTTGGCTCTTTTCGCTTCGGTTTCGGTTTCGGTTCAACAGAAATCAACCAAAATCTTTCGGTTCAGTTCGGTTGAACCGAAAAGATCCGTTTCTTGGTTTGATTCTGTTTCGTTTCAACCGAAAAGATGCGTTTTTCGGTTTGGTTCGGTTAACCAAAACCGAATGTTGAGAAACTATGTTGATTGTTGTTGATTTTCTTTTAACTATGTTGATTTTCTTTCAACTTTGTTAATTTTCAGATTCTCCACATATTTTTACATTATAAACCAGATTTTCACCTCACTAGCTCTATTCGAAAAAGTTTTACGCTAATTTTTTTCTGATGTTTGTTTATGCTCGTTGGTTGCACCCTCATGGAAAAAGGAACGTCACTCATTTTGCCATTTCTTCCATAAAACATCTTTTTTATTGTCTTTGTTACTTAATTTCACTTTTAATATTAACTGGAAAAAGCTTTTAGTGAAAAAAAAAGTACTATTGTACTCTATGAGTGAAATAAAGTACACCATGAGAGTGCGACCAACGACCATTAACGCACATCAGAAAGAAATTAGCGTAAAACTTTTCCGAATAGAGCTAGTGAGCTGAAAATCTCATTTAGAATGTAAAAATATGTGGAGAATCTGGAAATCAACATAGTTGAAAGAAAATCAACATATTAGGTTGGTAAAAAAGAAATGCGCGTTTTCGTTAAAAGTTTATTTTATTATAAAAACAAGATAACAATACATTAATCCAAAAGGTATTTGCCATCTGCATCAATGACTTGTCGCCAACGTTCACGCAGAGAATGGATGCCCTTCTTGAAGAACTCGACCGGCTGCGACTCGAAGAAGTTGGACACCCAAATTTGGACCTCGTCGCGGCTCTTGAACTTTTTCTCGGCCAAGGAGTGGTGCATTGATCGGAACAGATGGTAGTCGGAAGGCGCCAAGTCTGGGCTGTATGGCGGATGAGGCAGGACTTCCCAGCCCATTTCTTCAATTTTCTGCTGGGTGATTTTTGCGACATGCGGCCGAGCGTTGTCGTGGAGGAATTTTGTCGATATTGTATCCACACCTTGACGTCGCAGTGCCTGGTCCTGGCCTTGGTAGAGGTTCGCCGTAACTGTTTGACCCGAATCCAGAACCTCAAAGTATACCAGGCCTTTACTGTTCCACCAAACACAAAGCATCACCTTCTTTCCGTGGATGTCCGGTTTTGGAGTCGGTTTTGGAGCTTCACCGGGGTCCAACCACTGCCGCTTTCTTGCTGTGTTGTCGTATTGGATCCACTTCTCACTCTCACGTATCGGATACACTTGGTAGAGGTTCGCCGTAACTGTTTGACCCGAATCCAGAACCTCAAAGTATACCACAAGCAGGCCCGCAAGCGAAATTTTTTGTCCGACATTTTCTAAACACTCTTTCTTGTAAAAAAACAAAGTAAACATAGACAAATTATATATCAAACAATGCGCAAGAACACGCTCTTTCCAATAGAATAAACTATTTAAAAAAATCTTTTACTCTGAATAAAATACAAATCAACAAACACGACGCTCATTTCTTTTTTACCAACCTAATAGTTTCACAACATTTCTCATCAAAAAGAACTGTTTCATAAGGTAGCAGCTCTCCAGAAAGCCTCTATTCAGCTCTCCAGAAAGCCTTTTCAATTCACCCAAATTTTTCAACCAAACCAGACTTTTGTATGGTTAAAATTAAAGACCAATTAAAGCTTATCTTAAACTAAAAAAACAACAGCATAACTTTGTATTTTGGGAAATTTTGATTGAAGAAATGATTGAGCTCAGTATCGAGTTAATTCTGACTTTGATTTGATTTTTTCACGTTCCTTTGTCTCGGAATCTATTAAAACAGTATTTCTTTAAAATTTTAGATTAGATATGAGCTTTATTAGATAGAAGACGAGACTTTTTATTTAAATAAAAGTCATAAAAGATCGTTTTGATATCTGGTGGTTTAGAAAACTCGTCGACAAGTTAAATAGGAAAGGAAAAACGACAAGCCAAATAGGCAAGGCAAGTCAAATAGACAAGGCAAGCCAAATAAATGCACCCAGACAAAAAATCTAGACATTAGAGCATATAAAACAGTGCTAACCAACTTCCAAAGCCAATTTTTGGTTCCATTTCCTTTTTGGCCACTTTTTGGCCACTTTTTGGTTCCATTTCCTTTGGGTTAACGATTTGCCTGTGTGCTATTTTTCTTTGCCTTGATTTCTTTGCCTTGATCGACCAAAGCGCACCCCCACTCTGCCATTCGACACCAATTGGCTGAATGGTGAAAAAGAAAAAAAAGAATGATCGATTGGGGTTCGAGGGCCGGTCACTTTCCTGTTCTCCTCTTCCTCTTTTCCCCCCATTTTTCCCCCCTTGCTCCTCCACATTTTCCCCCCTTGACTACCAAACATGCACACACTGGGAAGGACCCTCTTTTCTTGCATAGAGACATACACCTCTTACCCGCGCTGTTTTCCTTTCAATAACACCCATCTTTCTTGCTATTCCCGATTTTGATGCGATTCCCACTTGACTCGATTTTGATTTTGCATCACTTTTTTCACTCTTGTATCACTCTTGTTGCTTTTTTAATGCTAACTCTAATTGCTTTTTAATGCTTTGCCTTAAATTTCTTAAGTTCTTCTACATCTTTGCCATCTTTGACATCTTTGTCAACTTTACTATCGTTAATATGCAAACTTTATCTTTGACAACTTACTTTATCATTGAATTTTAGCATATTTTATTCTAGTCTTGATAAATCAGCAGTTTTAGCCTTGTTTTAGCCTTGTTTTAGCCTTGTTTTAGCATATTTTATTCTAGTCTTGATATAGTTTTGAATAGAATGGATGAATCTTGACCTAATAAAGCCATTTAGAATATTTCTTCTTATTCCCCTAAAAACTAGAGACATGTCGAGTAAATTTACATTTATCCTGACCTACTTTGTGGGGCAATGATGCAGAACTATCATTTTTGCAAAGCGATTCGAACAACTTCTGTTTTACATGTTGCAGAAAAGTTTTACATATTGCATTGCACGATCTCTATGCATTACAGAAAGTTTTAAACGACCTCTATGCATTGTAGAAAGTTTTAAACAACCTTTATGCATTACAGAAAGTTTTAAACAACCTCTATGCATTGTAGAAAGTTTTAAACGATCTCTATGCATTACAGAAAGTTTTAAACAATCTCTGATATTCAAATCAAATTCAAGGCTACTTTTACAATGATCGAAAGCAGAAAGCCAGTTAGAGCAAACCTCAGTTTAAATCTTTTTAAGCGCAATTTTCATCTATCGATGCCATACTTTTCTATCTTTGATCTTACCGTGTTTTAAAAATACATTTACATTTAATAATGTGGTATAAACAATGCACAAGCACAGCCTAAGCTCTAAATGTAGAGACGACAAACTCAATGATTATTCATTAGTTTCAATCCGGCTAGATTTAGCAGGATTGAACCCTTGACCTCCCGACTAAGCTACAGGGCTTTTATCCAGTCGGCCATGACATTAAAGCCAGTCGGCCATGACATTAAAGCCAGTCGGCCATGACATTAAAGCCAGTCGGCCATGACATTCAAGCCAGTCGGCCATGACATTAAAGCCAGTCGGCCATGACATTAAAGCCAGTCGGCCATGACGTTAAAGCCAGTCGGCCATGACATTAAAGCCAGTCGGCCGCGCCGCGGTGCAAAGCCAGTCGGCCATGACATTCTAGCCAGTCGGCCATGACATTAAAGCCAGTCGGCCATGAGCCAGTCGGCCATGCTTATTGGCCTGACATTAAAGCCAGTCGGCCATGACATTCTAGCCAGTCGGCCATGACATTAAAGCCAGTCGGCCATGACATTAAAGCCAGTCGGCCATGACATTCAAGCCAGTCGGCCATGACATTCTAGCCAGTCGGCCAGTCGGCCAGTCGGCCATGAAATTAAAGCCAGTCGGCCCTGACATTAAAGCTAGTCGGCCATGACGTTAAAGCCAGTCGGCCTAGACATTAAACCCAGTCGGCCATGAATCTTGGCAACAATTGAACTATTTAAACAGTTAGCCAATTGGTTCTCTGTTCTTCTCTGTGTTTTGAACATCTTTTTACGTAAACCATACATCCATATACTGTTTTTTCTTTTTCCTGCCCTTCTTCTCAGCTCTAACCATTCTTTTCCTCCTTGACTCTTCATTGTAATCTTTTTCCTTCACCAGTTTTTTTTGCCAATACATTTTCTATGGTTTCTATGGAGTCTATTAGGTCTATGGCTTCAAATTGTGTGCAACGATCCTTAAAAACCATTTCTCTCAACTCTTTATGCCATTCGCTCGTTCCATTCTTATTGATCCATTGAGAAATAACTGATTTCATTATTTTGACTTTAAAAGAAAATTGAAAACTGCAATTACCATGTTGTTCTTTTTTCAAAACACTTTCTTGACAATTTATTCGCTAACAGAAATATTTTCGAATCTTTGGTTAGCCTTGGTTTCTCTAAATTTCGGCCAATTGTAAGCAATGGTGCGAGAGAGTCGATTTGGGAGGATTTGAAAAGTATTGGCATTTGAATGACTACTTAGTCATTCAAATTTCTAATCTAAAATTCGAAAATAAGTTTGCTGTTAGAAAATAAGAAAAAAAGCAAAAATAAATAATAAGTTGATTAACTCTATGGATCTATAGTTGCGTTGCAGTTTGTTGAAGTTTTGTTGGAAAGAATTGTTGTTGTTGACGTTGTTGAAGTTTGAAGTTGTTGAAATTGTTGAAGTTGTTGAAGTAGTTGAAGTAGTTGAAGTCGTTGAAGTTGTTGAAGTCGTTGACGTTGCTGCTGTTGTTGTTGTTGAAGTTGTTGAAGTTGTTGAAGCTGTTTAAGTTGTTGACGTTGCTGCTGTTGTTGTTGTTGTTGAAGTTGTTGAAGTTGTTGAAGTTGTTGACGTTGCTGCTGTTGTTGTTGAAGTTGTTGAAGTTGTTGTTGCTGCTGTTGAAGTTGTTGAAAAGTTTTATTGAAAAACTCAAGTTCTAATAGTTTTCCGGATTAAATTAGGTTGTAAGCATTTCATTGCCGTAGGGACATTAAATAGAAGAAGAAGATCTCTATTAGAAGGGGGTGGGACAAATGCGACCTTTTTTTGCGCACCTGGACATTTGCGCACCTTTTTTTGCTGGAAAAGGCCTTAGGCAAGGCCGTAGAGCTTCGAAAATATTTCCATATAAGGCAATCGTATGCGTAGATTCCGAATTTCGACAAATCAGACCTCGCTGACACGTCAAATTTGGGCTAAAGGGCAAAAACTGCGGAAAAGCGTTAAGTTGCGTAGTTTTTGCCTTTTAGCCCAAATTTGACGTGTCTGCGAGGTCTGATTTGTCGAAATTCGGAATCTACGCATACGATTCCCTTATATGGAAATATTTTCGAAGCTCTACGGCCTTTTCCAGCAAAAAAAAGGTGCGCAAATGTCCAGGTGCGCAAAAAAAAGGTAGCATTTGTCCCACCCCCCTATTAGACTGTTTACGGGACTTTTTAGTTGCCAAACTTTTCCATTTCATTGTAAACTTTATCACAATTTCATTAATTAATGAGAGTTTAGATGAAAAGGAAAATCTTTTACTCTCTGCTCTCTCGTGGTCGTGGTTATTACACCACGCATTAGCACGGGTCAGCCATTTCTCTTTTGCACTCCGCTCCTGTCCTCCATTCTCTCTCAACTTCCATTCGTTAACCATTTCAATATGCTTTAGTTTATTATTCTATTTTATAAGTTTAGTATGTTTTTAGTCGTTTTTAGTCGTTTTTCGTTGTTTTTCGTTGTTTTTAGCCGTTTTTAGTCTGTTTTTAGTCGTTTTTAGTCTGTTTTTAGTCGTTTTTAGTTCGTTTTTAGTTTCTTTTTACTTTTTTAGCTTTAAGCCTTGTCAGAAATTTGGCATTACCATCAAATGAGATTCCAAAATGACAACTTAAACTGTTTTTTTTGTTAGTTTTAGATTAGTTTGCAATCTGTGAGCAAATCTACTTGCAGGATGAACAAATGAACGAATTTGGGTACTAATTAAGTTTGCATTATGTCCCATTTTGCCATTTTGCAAGCATTTTCTACAATCAAGCAATCATTTTATCTTTTTCAAAACAAACGTCTCAATGTCAAAGATTTTTATCTCTTGTATTCACAACGAGCATCACTTTTTTTGTTCTTGAAATTTTGAACGAATGATTGATGGGATTGGGTCACAGAGAAAGGCCATCAACGTAGAAAGATTTCTGATATCATTTTTCTTTTTCATTTTAGGCATTTAAAGCTTAGATTGATTTAGATTGGTGTAAAGTTTTCAAAGCAAAAATCAAAGCAAAAGTTACAGGAGCTACAGGAAGAAAAAGAGGAGAACTACAGGAGAAAAAACTACAGAATGTCCAAAAATTATTGAGCGGATCCTGTTCTAACCAGGATGAATAGCTGAACATCTTGGAAACAGAGATTTTTGTCTTGGAGTCAACAAGACTGGAAATAAGCCCTGAGTATTTTAGCGGAACGGAGCTCCGTCGCTCCTTATCTTTTATCTTTTAACAGTATAAGTGTCTCTTTTTGTCTATCTCTTTTTGTCTTTCTTTTAGTTTAAATAATCGTTTGTTACCCCAGGCAATGGACGTTTGTTTTGGCATCTCAAGGTCATCTGTTTTGGCATGATTGAAATCTCAAGAGAGCGCTTTGTTTTGCAATAATCGGCTAGGCAAGCGGTGAAAAATCTGTTTCCCCCAAAAAAGCTAGAACAATTTTCTAAGCCAACCAACCCTTCACTCGTCATGGATACCCCTGGGGATCCCACCAAAGAAAGGGGATCATTGCTCAACCCTTTCAAGTGCGAGTCGAAGAGAGTCACATCCACTACAGCCTATTCAACGCCTTACTTTCACTCTTTACATGAATTGAAAGAAAAAATAAGTAAAAGGTGATAGATTTCCTCTTGTCAGTTCTGCATAATGATTTCAAAGCTGATCTTAAAGCTGGTCTAAAAGCTCATCTTAAAGCTGATTTCAAAGCTCATCTTAAAGCTCATCTCAAAGCTCATCTTAAAGCTGATCCCAAAGCTCATCTTAAAGCTCATCTTAAAGCTGATCTCAAAGCTGATCTCAAAGCTGATCTTAAAGCTCATCTTAAAGCTGATCTTAAAGCTGACCTTAAAGCTCATCTTAAAGCTGATCTTAAAGCTGATCTTAAAGCTGATCTTAAAGCTCATCTCAAAGCTCATCTCAAAGCTCATCTTAAAGCTCATCTTAAAGCTCATCTTAAAGCTGATCTAAAAGCTGATCTTAAAGCTCATCTCAAAGCTCATCTCAAAGCTCATCTTAAAGTTCATCTTAGCTCATCTTAAAGCTGATCTAAAAGTTGATCTTAAAGCTCATCTCAAAGCTCATCTCAAAGCTCATCTTAAAGTTCATCTTAGCTCATCTTAAAGCTGATTTTAAAGCTGATTCCAAAGCTCATCTGAAAGCTCATCTTAAAGCTCATCTTAAAGCTCATCTCAAAGCTGATCTGAAAGCTCATCTTAAACCTCATCTCAAACCTCATCTTAAAGCTGCATAATGTAATTTGAACAGTTCTGATCTTCTGGTAAAATTCCCAGCTACTTTTTAAATGTTCAACTGTTCAAGAGCATAAAAAACTATGATTTGACTTTTTTTTGAAGCATTTATTTTGATTCTAGTTAATAACTAGCTTCCCAAAACTGTTTAGAACAACTATTCAAAACTATCCAGTTCTAGCTCAATTTCTATATCAAATTTGGCTACAAACCAGTGACTAGATCTCTTTCATTTCCTGTTAGCTCCGAGTCAAACTGATTTCTTAGTTACTATTGTTATTATTGAATGATTTGTCTATTTAAATGATTGAATGATTTTTATGTAAATGTGTTCTCCCCTGTGCTTATCCCTTTCATCACCGAAAAGGGGATTGCCTAGGAGTGATTGCCTAGAGTTCTTGGGATTGCCTAGAGTTCTTGGGATTGCCTAGGAGGGCGATTGTCTCCAAGTGAGGCTCTCACTTGGAGTCCCCCCTTCCCCTTCCACTCATTTGTAATCTATTCGTCTTATCGTACTACCGTAAATAAAGATACATCTTCCGGGTCTATGCAACTGTTCAGGTCGACAGGGACTCCCCTCTAATCCGTTGGAGTTGAGTCAGCTTTGTCGGGATGTTATAGATGGCAGGATATCAAAAGGGATCCACTCTCTTTAACTTAACCCAGCCCAGTCTTTAACTCTAGTCCATATCCGTTTACTTCCAGAAACGAATATTCCTCTTTCATTTGTTCTTTTCATTCATTTCTTCTTGTTCTCTATTAATTCAGTTACTTTCTTTACACTCTCTTTTTTATAAACCTTCTCAAACCATTTCAAACCTTTCCAAACCATTTCAAACCATTTCAAACTATTTTAAATCTTTTTAAACCTTTTTAAACCATTCCAAACCATTTCAAACTATTCCAAACTATTTCCAAACCATTTCAAACCATTTCAAACCATTTCAAACCATTTCAAACCATTTCAAACCATTTCAAACCATTTCAAACCATTTCAAACTATTTCAAACTATTTCAAACTATTCCGAACTATTTCAAACTATTTCAAACCATTCCAAACCATTCCAAACCATTGTTTTCAGCCATTGTTTCAGCCATCATTGTTTTCAGTCAAACAACTGAAATTGTTTTTACCTATTTGAAGATCAAGTCTTGTTTATTTTTCAGTTCATGATTGATCAATCATCAATCATCTCTATGATAGAGATAAAGAACACAGAACTCGTCCCGCATTTGTCTTGTTTTCTTTCATTTATCAGCCTAGAAATCGTCTCCACAAAAACATTTTTTCTTCTTCTTTCTCGAGATCAAATCTACTGCCTTTGCAAGTTTTTTTTGGGTCATCTTCACACAAATCTCCGGCTCCCGGTCGATTAGGAAAAGATTCGATAGCAGATTTTTGGAGATTCATTTCCCGAATGTTTGTAGAGATTGTTGAAAGAATAACTATTGCCATTTTCTCTAAAGAATAGCCATTGCCAAAGGTTTCTCTAAAGTTTGTTATAAAACAGTATCAAGTTGAAATGAATTAAAAGTTAGAATATTAATTAAAAGTTAGAAATGCTGAAATGCTGAAATACTGAAATGCTGAAATGCTGAAATGACTTAAAAGCTAGGATACCCACTAATTTGATAGCCAAACTCGAGCTCTCTTTTTGCTACTATACCCCCGAAAAACCATTTTCTATTTGTTGGTCATCAATTTTTATTGTTTCTTGTTAGAACATCATTTGTACTGTTTCTTTTTTCCCGGAAAATTGATTGATTTGTCACGAGTTTCAAATTCCCTTCAAGTGTTTCATTTATCGTTATCAACTGTAATAGATGTAGAGTTGTTTATCAGAAGCAAGTTTCCGTCGTTACAGCAAGTTGGATAAACAATATTGTTGCTTTAGAGAGAGATGCTTTAAAGAGAGAAGCTTTAGAGAGAGAAGCTTTAAAGAGAGAAGCTTTAAAGAGAGATGCTTTAAAGAGAGACGCTTTAAAGAGAGAAGCTTTAAAGAGAGATGCTTTAAAGAGAGAAGCTTTAAAGAGAGATGCTTTAAAGAGAGAAGCTTTAAAGAGAGATGCTTTAAAGAGAGAAGCTTTAAAGAGAGATGCTTTAAAGAGAGAAGCTTTAAAGAGAGATGCTTTAAAGAGAGACGCTTTAAAGAGAGAAGCTTTAAAGAGAGATGCTTTAAAGAGAGAAGCTTTAAAGAGAGATGCTTTAAAGAGAGAAGCTTTAAAGAGAGATGCTTTAAAGAGAGAAGCTTTAAAGAGAGATGCTTTAAAGAGAGATGCTTTAAAGAGAGACTTCGGCATTAATCTGCAAATGGTGCCATTCGATTCTCTATGAAATTTACACTTGTAAATGTACCATTTTCATACCCTGCTAGCCATCAAAATCATGGAGAAATTGAGCTTCAAAGTTGGAATCACAATTATTCTTTTGGCTGATACTTACTGTGACTAATAGAGTGTTCGACTTTAAGCTCAAATATCTCAGTGATCTTGATGGCTTTCACGCCATCCAAATGGCCATTTTCAGGCCATTTACAAGTCAAAATTCACCAAAGAAATAATGAGGGTAAAGAGTGAAATTGTAAAAAGAAAATAGCAATATTTCTTACAGAGATAAAGGAAGAGACAAATATTTCTTAAATAGATAAACAAGATAGACAATGATAAGGCTAATATTATCCTTATCTTAAAAATGATAAGGCTAATACCTAAAGAACCTAAAGGTTAACCTAAAAAACCCATTTGTTAACCTAAAACCTAAAGAAGTACAGAGCAAAAATAGCAAATTCATCATCCTCGAGACTTTCATCACCGTTCCGAAAGCGTTGGAACCAGGCTCGGCATCGGCTTTCGAACAATACATCATTCCCAAATGCTTTGACCAAATCTCAATGGGATTTCGCGACTGTTTTGCCCAGTTTGAAGTCGTTTTATAAAAATAAACCCTGCTGCTTTGCTGTCTTTTCCAATTTCACATAAATAACACGAAATTTTGAATGATAAAACTCTTCTAACACCTCAATTTTAAGTTTTTGCTACCCATTTACCCTAAAAAGAACCAATTCTATCAAAAAAACCCCCAAAAATTCCATACTTACGTAGTTCTAGCTGCAGAGAACGGCTAATTTTCAATTGTCACGCAATCCAGCGGTTGCCCCAATTTTATGGGTGTTCAAAAGAAAACGACTGCATCGTTTTTATGCATTGTTGACTTAAGAATTCGATTCACGGTACTGTCCTGTTAAAAATCTCCATTCCAATTGATGAATTGACAATTCCATTTTGCATTTATAATATTGTTTTATTTACTTCATGACAATGACAATGTTTATCTTATCTATGCTTGATCCAAAATTTGAATATAACTAAACAGATCTTAACTAAACTAAACTAGTGTATCTAAACATACACTGAATCTAAACACGTGATGCTTAAAGCAATCGAAATTGGGGATGTATAACAACGGGGATGTATAACAGGATAGTACCAGATTTAAAAAAATAAAACAAAATCTGCTAAGCCGAACTTAACCCAAATATTTCAAAAGTTGAATTAATTCTGTTTTAATTCGGTTCCGATTAGGTTCCAATTCCGTTCCAATTCGGTTTCGATTAGGTTTCACTTCAGTTCCGATTCGGTTCCAATTCGGTTTCGATGAGGCTCGAATTGAGTTCCGATTCAGTTCCGATTAAATTCCACTTCAGTTCCAATTCGGTTTCGATTAGGTTCCACTTCAGTTCCGATTAGGTTCCAATTGAGTTCCGATTAGATTCCACTTCAGTTCTGATTAGGTTCCACTTCGGTTCCGATTAGGTTCCACTTCAGTTCCGATTAGGTTCCAATTGAGTTCCGATTAGATTCCACTTCAGTTCTGATTAGGTTCCACTTCGGTTCCGATTAGGTTCCACTTCAGTTCCGATTAGGTTCCAATTGAGTTCCGATTAGATTCCACTTCAGTTCCAATTAGGTTCCACTTCAGTTCCAATTAGGTTCCAATTCCGTTCCAATTGGAGTCGGTTCCGATTAGGCTCCAGTTCGTTTCCAATTCGGTTCCGATTAGGCTCGAATTGAGTTCCGATTAGGTTCCAATTCGGTTCCAATTCGGTTCCGATTAGGTTTCGATTCGGTTCCAATTGGGGTTGGTTTCAATTCCGTTCCAATTTGAGTTAGGTTTCGAGTCGGTTCCGATTAGGCTCCAGTTGAGTTCCGATTAGGTTCCAATTCGGTACCAATTCGTTTCCAATTCGGTTCCAATTTGAGTTAGGTTCCAATTTGTTTCCAATTTCGAATCAATTCTCCTCCTTGTTGTACTTTTTGATGTCATTGCTGTCCTTGATGTACTTCTCCTTGATTTACCCTGAAGTACAATTGTATTCTTTAATTTGTTTTTAGTCAATTCAATTTCCGTTGCCTTTCTAGATACTTTTCTAAAGCCAAATTTCGAAATCTCAAAAAAAAGTACATTTTCGAGTAAAATAGAAAGACTGAACTGCTGTTCCGCAAGAAAAATGGAATTTTTGAAGAAAGAAACACAGAGAAAAACGAAAGGAACGTGTGAGTCTCCAGGGGATTCAGACACGAAAATCTGAGAGGGGAATTTGAGGAGAGTCACACATAAAGAAGAATCTTTTTTTTTGAATAGAATGGGCTCCTTTTGATGACGGTGTTCTCAATTTCCTCTCTTGGATTCTATGATTTTTCTCTGGGATCTCTTGGAGTCTTTCTCTGGGATTTTGTCTGGGATTTTGTGTGGAATTAGTGTTGGATAAACCTATAAATAGCTATGAATTAAACTAAGGAACTAATAAATAAGTGAATAACTATGAACTAAACGTTTGTATTCTATTTTCTTCTTTCTTTTGGCAGTTGGAAGGTTGGAGCATGGGAGTTGGAAATAATTTTTCTAAAAAGCAAGCAAAGACTTCGATTTCCTTCCAAGTCTTCTTTCTTTACTATTTCCTTTTTTCGTTTGTCATTTTCAGTCTAAAATTGTAATTTTAATGTTTATAATGTTTAATTATAATGTTTAATCATAATGTTTAGTTTTAATGTTTAATTATTAGGTTGTTCGGATATAAACGAGCGTTTGCACTGCTTAACTCGTGAGGAAGCCATTTCCCGCATCTGATCGCCTTTCCAATGGCGTGGAGATGCTCATCAATGGTAGAATTTGAACATAGAAACTGTTGAGCAAGTTCACGGCGTCGTTTGACATGGGTCCGATTCGATTGCAGCCCTCAAAATATCGTTGTGTACCGCTTGAGGTAGACAACGATATTCTTGACGAGAGTGTTCATCATCCTTGAGACTTTCATCACCGTTCCGAATTCAGAACGAAGTTCGAGAACGATTCAAAAACTGGTTTTCAAGAAATGCCAAATTTACGAATTTTCACAAAACTTGCATTTTAAGCGAAACTACTAAGTGTATTTTTTTGGAAATTTGGCTATCAGCCTAATTTTTGATTCTCTACAACTTTTCTATTGACACCAAAATGGGTTTCTTTTGAAGAAAGTGCTCAAATTGGGACATCTCCAGTCCTCGATTTTTGAGTCTCACACTTGTCTCACACACAAACCAAAATCCTACTACGAAAGAGGAATCCGCAAATTGCCTGTAAAATGGGCAGAAGTCGTCAATAATAATGGAAATTATTTGGAATGAATTCATGGTTTTATGTTGAATAAATTTTAGTTCAAAGTCCCGCGGTTTTCAGTTTTCCCCAACCCAATACTAACAAAGTCTTTTAAACAGTGAATTGTTTTTATTATTGTTACTCATCTATCATTTTTCAATGCCTCTTTGCTAAACGCAATCCTTTTTTCTACAATCGGCTTTTTCTCTTGATCTATATCGTTGAACTTGACAGACTGACGGCGCTTTGTGTTTTTCGTTTAAGTGAGAGTTCTCTAAACAAAATAAAAGAGTTTTTTTTAGTAAAAACAAAGTAAAAGAGTACTAAAAACTAAAGTTAGTAGAAAGAAAAAGTAACTTTTCAAATCTCAGCCACTCGATGCCGCTTACAGGATTACGCATGGCAGAGCCGGGGAGTGGCTCCCAGAGGGGAAATAAGAAGCGCCGATGGGGAGATGAAGGAGGGGAATCAAGGGGAAAAGAACGTGAGAGCCACTCCCATTTCACTTCATTTCGAAATAGTCTAGTACGAAAACAGCTGTTCGTCCTTTACTTCTACTCTTTTTTCTACTCTTTTTCTACTCTTTTTTTCTACTCTTTTTTCAGATAAATCCAGAAGTTTTTATATAAAATTTGAGCCAGCGATACTCTTTTTTTTTTCCTTTGAAATTATGTCCCGAACGCCGGCTCTGGATCGGCTTTTTAATTGATCGTATTTTAGTGAAATAAGCCAGACTTTTGCTTTTATACATACCACTACTTTTCTACCAAAGCTATGTTTTTCAAAAGTTTATTTTCCTTATCCATCTTTTCTTTTCCAATTATGGAATTAATGTCCAAAAAGTTATTTGTTCAAAAGGTTAACAAGTAGCTCATAAAAGTACTAATCCTTTACAACTGCAGCCAATCCTTTTGAGCCAATCCTTTTGAGCCAATTCCTTTGAGCCAATCCCTTTGAGCCAATCCCTTTAAGCCAATCCCTTTGAGCCAATCCTTTTGAGCCAATCCCTTTGAGCCAATCCCTTTGAGCCAATCCCTTTGAGCCAATCCCTTTAAGCCAATCCCTTTGAGCCAATCCCTTTGAGCCAATCCCTTTGAGCCAATCCTTTTGAGCCAATCCTTTTGAGCCAATCCCTTTGAGCCAATCCCTTTGAGCCAATCCCTTTGAGCCAATCCTTTTGAGCCAATCCCTTTAAGCCAATCCTTTGAGGCAATCCTATTCTTGGATCGAATCGAATAACTTGAACTAAAACCTACAAATGTTTAGTGCAATTTTAGAGCTTACAGATAGGTTTATTCTCGTATGAGTATTGTTTGAAGTCATAAATCTTTTAAGTTTCGAGTATAATCTTCAATTCTTTAAACGATTGTGGGACATTTGGTGTTGCCAATGGCAAAGGGGAGGGGCGTTCCTTTTATACGCGCCCCGCCCCTTTTCCCATCAGCAATCGAACTTTGAGCTCGAATTTCTTGGTGTTGGGTTGTCCAATTTAAATAGTTTTTGTACTAATCGACAGAGAAAGATTTGGCGCATCCAATGATACCAAGAATATTGAAATTCAACAGCTCAACCCCAAGAAATTTGAGCTCAAAGTCCGATTGCTAATGGGAGAAGGGCAAAAGGCATCAAATGTCCAATAATCCCTTTAAACTGCATAGTTAAAATTGATTGAATGGAGAAGATCTTTAAAGAGAATGGAGAAGTTCTTTAAAGATATTATGTAATATGGAGAGCTTTTTTAGATGATTTCCTATCTTGTATCTGTTTTTCCAATTTATGCGATTCTTCAAAGCTTTTTCCCGTTAGTTCTCGAATATCTAAGTGTTTAAATTATCCAACTACTCATTACAAATCTTGTTTTGTTTATTTTCTTTACTTTGTTGTTCTGTTTTCTTTTGAGTAAAATTGTGGGAAGAGTGAAAGAAAGGAAAGAGGAGCAACACAAAGTCAAGGGCTCTTCTGCCCTCCTCCTCTTCAGTCTCTTCATCGCCAGTCTGTTCGATCTTTTCACCATCTCATCCTTTCCCCAAATTCCATTCCTCTTTTCATCGCTCTTCTCTTTTTTTTGCACTTTTCCTCCTTTTTTTTGCCTATCTAAGCCCCCATTTACTGAGTGAAAAGCCCCCCGGGGTGCATATGTTTTCCACAGAGCTTTGTGTGTGCTCTTTTCCCTTTTTTTTCATCCCTAACGAGTATGGATTAGAAATTTCACACACCGGGAAAGTAATTGTTTTCTTTTTTCCTTTTTTTTGCTTGATTTCCTTTTTTCCTTTTTCGGAAATTAAATCTAATTAAATCTTCTTGAAGGTTGACGTTTGAAAAGTTTTAAAATCGTTTAAATTTTTGTTTTTTATTTGTTCTTTTTCTTTGTTCTTTTTCTAGGCTTTCTATTCTGAATTCAATCAGAAATTGGATTAAAAGTATGCCTTGCTTTTGGTAAAAGAAACCTAGCCCACTACTCTCTTGTCGGTAATGGATTGGATTTCATTTATTCTGTAATCTTGTAATCTTTGTTCGCCATTAATTAATGTTTCTTAATGTTTTACTACCTCTATGTATTGAAAAAACTTTTTCATTTTACTTCATGTCTTGAATATCTATCTATATCAAAAACTAATCATATTTAGCATAACGTAAACTTTTTTTTTGATGCATTTGTGCTTCCTTTTTAAATCTTATTGATAATCTTATTGCTAAAAGTATAACACGTTAAATTGTAGATGAACGTGGTGGTGCACGACGTGGTTGTCGTGAAATACGATTACATCGCTCAAGAAGATCAAGAGTTGACGATAAAGAAAAATGAGAGGTTGAAGCTGTTGGATGACTCAAAGAATTGGTGGAAGGTTGGTTGAAAAGGGAAAAGCTGAGAGTTGCAAGAGGTTGAGTGTTTCTGTTATAATTTAAAGCTTGTGAAGCTTGTGAAGCTTGTGAAGCTTGTGAAGCTTGTGAAGCTTGTGCAACTTGTGAAGCTTGTGCAACTTGTGAAGCTTGTAAAGCTTGTGCAGCTTGTGAAGCTTGTGAAAACTAAAGCAACTTATTCAAAATGATTCTTCAAAGTGCTTTTTCAACTTTATTCAAACAAAGACGAAACTAACGTGACTGATTTGGCTGTAAAATTGTTTAAATCAATTTTTGCAGAGTGAAACTTGTTTAAAAGCAATTTTTCAGGTAGTGAATGATGCAAATCGGGTCGGCTTTATCCCTTCAAATTACGTTCGACGAGAATCCTTTGTCGACAAAGCGATGGGCACAATGAAGGACCTCGTGAGGGGGAGAAGCAAAAGTGACTTCAGTTCGGTGGGTGTTTTTACAGTATCAAAACGTTAAACTAAGTCTTTATCGTGAAAAACGTTGGTTTAAAACGTTACTTTAAAACATTATTCACTTGTTATATCGCTAGATTGTAACAGCTTGACTTTTCTTTTGTTTTCTTTGTAACACTTTGATCTATTGTGAATCCCGTGAATTGTTTTCCTAGAATTATTTAAATAGCAAATTGTTTTGATTTAAGCATTATTTGGACTCAAATTTGCTTAGAAACTGACCCAGATTGGTTGAAAAAGATAGAAAAATAAGCAATAAACATCTTCTACATTCAACGGATACAGCTAACTGTACCGTGCTCAGCGCACAGAACTATCAATGGACATCGGTTAGCTCGAGTCACTCGTTGAGACAATCGCTGACTCGAGTCACTCGCTGACTCAACGCTGACTCGAGTCACTCGCTGACAATAATTGAGCAACAATTTCTAATTCAATAATCAGTAGCATTCCCATTCCACTGAATTAGCTGAAAAACTTGATTATCCAAGCTGCGGAAAAGGTTATCAAGCAATTTCTGTTCGACCCGGTGCCAAGTGTCGATAATGGCAAGCTTGAGCTCATCAACGTCTTGTTTCCGTCGTAAATTTCGCGAACCATAAATGCTCATAGGTTTTCGATAACGTTTAAGTCAGGAGAACACACCGGTTAGGAGAGAAGTGAGATTCTCTTGAGTTGCAAACATTCCTGTGAATCGAAATGCCATCCTGCATAAAAATCTAACTTTTATTGCGATTCCGGCGTCAAAAAGGCCAAAAGCTAAGCCAAAAAGGCAAAATTCCACGTTCGTCTCAGTAATAGAAAAAACGAATAAGATTTTGCACGAGTCTGGAAAGTAGCTAAGCGTCTAGAAACTAGCTAAGCGTTTAGAAACTAGCTAATCATCTAGAAACAAGCTAATCATCTAGAAAGTGGCTAAGCGAGCTATTAAAGTCAATTCTATAAGCATTAGCAAGAAAAACACTAGGGAAAAGAAAGCATTAAACTTGGGAGGAAGTGACGGGATGATCCTTGAAAAATGGGATCAACTATAGTATCAGGGGGCTAGATTTTGGTATAGATTTTAGAGGTTCAAGGGGCGACCCCAAAGACCTCTAGCCAACTGACATTGGTATAGAAATGTAGCCCTGAATAAGATCTATCTAAAATATACCAATGTCAGTTGGCTAGAGGACTTTGGGCCGCCCTAAACCTCTGGCGAATCTTCCCCCGCCTCCCGAGATTGAACTGCCCCCCTCCCCTCCCGATGATCCGAAAAATGACAACTTTTCACTGTTACAACTTTGAAAATGGCAACTTTGGTTAAAACTTCGAAATCGTGTTTCTGCAAAACTCAGGAATGCGTCTATCATTCTGTGAAGTAAAGTAGTTCAAACAATACTCTGTAAAACATCTCTGGCTTCTTTCTTTGAACCTTTTCACGAACATTCAGAACCCACAATGCTACCCAGAAAACGTTGGTTCACTAAAACAAAGGTGGAAGCTAGTTGAAAGCATTGGAAAGAAAAGCTTTTTCCCATCTTTTCCCATCGATATCTTGACACCCATCGTGCCCCCTTTTCCCCCATTCCACACTGTACCGGCCGACCGTTTGCACGCGTCACTCCCCTCCATTCCTTTCACTTCAACCCCCAGCTTTTTCTCCCTCATTTGAAAAGATGACCATCATCGCCATTTAATTGCTTCATAGACTTTAAGCTTCATAGCCTTTAAGCTTTATAGCCTTTAAGCTTCATAGACTTTAAGCTTCATAGACTTTAAGCTTCATAGCCTTAAAGCTTCATAGCCTTTAAGCTTTGAAATCATTAGCTATTTTAAATCTTTAAAACTGTCAAAATTGTTTCCTATTGATTTTTGATTCTCTTGATTTTTGGACATCTTTTCTGTTAGCAGACAGTTTTTTTGTAAAACTTTTTAGACTAATTTTTTTTGTAGATCTGTCATTGGAACATCGTTGACATTGTTGACAATTATTGTTGATCTGTCATTGAGAATCTACCACTTGAACCAAGTTTCAGAATTCTCTTGAACACTGGATTTTCATATGAAAGCTTTGAAAGCTTTGAAAGCTTTTTGATGCAAGAAAATTGGACATCTGTTCTGTTAGCAGACAGTTTTCTTGTAAAACTGTCTGCTTCAACTGTCTGCTTTGATATATTTTTATTTTATTAACAAAATCCTTTTGTCTACCCTTTGTTTTGCTGATTTTTTCTTGGAAGTTTTTGATTCTGATTTTTGTAAACTCTCAGTCTTGTCTAGGTACAGTCTGTAGGAATAAAAGTATTCCATTGCTAAGCCCTAAATATATTTTGTGCATTTTTCTTGTCCCTAGGCACAGTAGACTAAAGCTTTACAATATCTATTTAAATATTTAGTTGATAAATTGGTTACCTAGCTAAAACAATGTCTTCTTATCAACCTTTTTGCAACTTTCTCTTCCGTTCGTTTGTAAAAAACGTCCTTTCCCGCCGAGTTATTCGACTTTAAAATTTACAACCGCCGCCCAATTTGCATTTAAGAGAGGAATTTGATGGAAATTTTAGCAAAGCAACCTGTAGTGAATGCCCAGCGCAGCCCAGAGCAATAATTTCCCTCGATTCATATCACTTATCAGCGATGAATTCCGAGTTGTTTACATTTTGAGATGCTTGACTGAAAAAGTGTATCATTTTTAACTTAACGAGAGAATGTACTGACTGTACAGTACATAGAGAATGTACTGATTGTACAGTACAGTACTGACTGTACAGTACATTCCTATTCGATCACTGTACTAGTACGCGAAACTTGAGCTTTACAATCAATCGATACAAATATCAAAGTGATACATCGAGTCAATGTCAATCAATGCCTCCTCAAACTCTCCTCGAACTCTCCTCAAACTTCCCCACTCCAAAGCTCACAAGTTCCCCATCTTACTTTTCGACTGAATGGGGGAAAAGAGACTGGGTTGTCTCGTGGCATGAGCCGGCTTATTCGGAAATGCTATGCCCGGGGAATCTCTTCTTTTGACTCCCCTTTCTCCTTCAACCAGAGACTGGCCGGTCCTTCGACTCTTTCAGCTCTCTCTTCGGGATGACTTCTCCCTTATCTTCCCCCCTCACAGCCCCTCCACAAATAATACGCCCAACATATCGCTGGGCTGTGGTCAGCGATATGTTCTTAAGTATTCTGTTTGATCTTTGTCTTTTATATCTTTGTCATAACTCTTACCAGGCAAGTGTCAAGCAAAAAGCAAGGCAAGCACTTGCTCCTTCGAAATCTGTCATAAAAACAATAGACAAGCATCCGCCTCTTTTTCGATCCGTTTGCCATTGGCAATCTACGAATTTTCCTTGTATCTTAGTTGAGTTTGTTTGAAAAACGTTGAATTTGCTTTCATTCGATAGAAAATTCGATTTTGAGTCGAATGAAAGCAACAGAAATCAAATCTTTATCGAATGAAAGCAAAAGAAATCAATTTTTCTATCAAATGAAAGAAAATTCAACCTTTCAAACAAAAATTCAAACAAACCCAACTAAGAAACGAGCAAAATAGATTGCCAATGGCAAACGGACTGAAAAAGGGGCGGAGTTAACATGTCTAGTGATAGGTATCTGTTCATTTTGGCCTCTAAAACCAGCCTTGATCTGAAACTTATTTCTGGATACGGTCTTGGATCTTAGTAGCAGATCCAATGATGTTTCTAAACCATTTAGACCAAAAATTCTTCAACTCTGAGCCTTTAGAAAGTCAGTCTGAAATACAAGACTGCTTCTGTTCAAGGCTTATAGTAGTCTTTAAGAAAAGTTTTTAAAGTTTGTTTATGACTTTCTTTAAAAAGCAACGGTTCTACGATTCTATTATGATTTTGTTTAAAAAGCAACGGACTTTCTACTATTCTATCAATAGAATTTCTACTATTTCTTAGTTCTACGGTTCTAACAGTGGCAATTTTTTTATTCTATCAGTGTCAATTCTATTGTTTTCATATAAAATTCAAGCCATGTTTAGTTCTAGACCTTCATTTTACCCATTAAACACCAAGCATTGCATCTTTTCTTTGCTTTAATCGAAAAATTTTCTATTTTCTAACTAAACGCTTTAAAAAACCACTACAACTAGATAAATTCACTAGTTCTTCCAGCACTATTTTGTTGTTAATTCGCTAGAAGAAAATTTTGAAGAAAATATTTTGAAATCTCTGCCAACACATAAAAAGTGTACGCCCGAAGCATTTGTTTGTCATTGTGCATGTGAAGGGAGAGGGGTTGGGATGGGGAATGCATGCAACTATTGATTCACCTTTCTTCCCCTCTTTCCTCTGCATTCCCTTTGCCCCTTTTGCCAGTCCTCAATGGTGTTCAGTCACTCTTCAATCCCCCTCTTCAACCACTTTTATCTTGATTATAGGAATTAGTGTTTATCGGAATCTTCTAATCTTTTTATATAATTTTAGCTGAGTTTGAACAATTCGTTAGTTGGAAGGAAGATTGTGCGCCGCCGGGACTCGAACCCGCGACCTTTTGCTTAACGAGCAATCCTGCTAACACCATAACGCGCATTATCTCCCTTACTTCAAAGGGAGTTAACTCCTCTTTTGAACTTTTCCAATTCCTTAGTTGAATTGGAAACTAGGGCAAATTGTGCGCCGCCGGGACTCGAACCCGCGACCTTTCGTTTACCGATTTCGCAATCCTGCTAACCAGAACGTGCATTATCTCCTTTACTTCAAACGGAGTTAATTTCCCTCCTCTCTGGACGAGTTTCACACGTCTCGATTTTTAGGTCTGGGGTCAGGGATGTCCGGATCCGGATCTTTTTTCCTTTCTCTTCCCCCTTGTATTTCCTCTTTCCACTCTGGCAAGGTACCGAATAGCTCAGTGGCTAACGTTTCTCTTCATTTTAACCTTTAACTTAGTAAAAGAACTATCTTAGACGAGCTGGAAGAATCAAATAAAAGTACTCTCCGGTTCTATCCCCCAAAAATTTGCTTTTTAAAAACTATGGCTCAGTGGCATCAGGAAAGCAACAAGATCGAGGCAAAAAGGTTGAGGACTCAATCCCCTTTCCAGAAATCTTTCTCTACCATTCTTTGCTTTACTTTGATTACAGGATTTAGTAGCTAGAGCGAGAGCGAAAGATTTCCTAATCTTTTTATATGATTCATCAAATCTTTTCCATCTAGGATACTTTTTATAAAACCCTGCTGGTTTACTGGGATACTTTTAACGGTTTTAAAGTTTGCTAGTTTGCTTGTTATTTAAATTCTAATCTTAGCTCTTGTATCGTTAAAACTTTGATAAACTTATCTAAAAATCTCCTATAACACTCGCTAAACTGATAAATTATTTCAAAATTTGCTATAACTTTTGACATTTCGATAAAACTTTGAGTTTAGCCTTAGAATTTTGAAATTCTAGCACTTAAACTCTTTGAAATCTTTTTAAAACGAAGAAATTTAAAGCTAATATTCATTTTTAGAATTTATCAATCATTGTTCAGTCTTTTTAATCTTTTATTTCTTTAAAAGCTTCCTAATATGCCAACTTTGTAAAGCTTTTTGAAAAGATTACTTGAAAATGGTTGATCAATTCATAAAACTGGGGGTGGGACAGATGCGACCTTTTTTTGCGCACCTGGACATTTGCGCACCTTTTTTTTTGCTGGAAAAGGCCTTAGGAAAAGTCGTAGAGCTTCAAACACGTTTTCATAGAAGGGAATCGTATGCGTAGATTCAGAATTTTGACAAATTTGACGTGTCAGCGGGGTCTGATTTGTCGAAATTCGGAATCTACGCATACGATTCCCTTACATGGAACATTTTTGAAGCTCTACGACCTTTCCTAAGGCCTTTTTCAGCGAATAAAGGTGCCCAAATGTCCAGGTGCGCAAAAAAAAAGGTCACATTTGTCCCACCCCCATAAAACTCCTTTTTGTTCGTTCCTTATTAGCATTTTGTTTTCATTTTCTTTTCATTTTGTTTAAATCAAACTAATTATCTCTATTTTCAGCTTCTCGCCATATGACCCACTGTTTCGTGATCGATCTCACTGATGTCAGCATTCAAATCATCTCCAAAGATCTCGCTACACCAACGAAACCACGTTACATTGTACTAGAAGATGTGCCCGATCATTTGATGTCATTATTGGACGATGAACGATCGATGGATGATCAAAACTCGGATCAATACATTCACTGTTCACAGTGTGATCAATTTAAATACCCATTTTGTCGTAAACATCCGCTATATTGGTGTCCAGACAAGGAGCTGAAAGAAGACAAAGAGAATGCGCCTGATCGATGCAATTTAACGATTCCACCATTCTTGAAAATCCGGATTTCGAAAATTCCTGATGCTGGTCATGGAATTTTCACGACAGCTGAACTGCCGATTGGAATCGTTTTTGGACCATATCAAGGAGTACTATTGGAAGATAAAGAAGAAGCTGATCTAGCTGGATATTCTTGGGAAATTTTGGAACAAGCGAAAGCGTTTTTCATTGATGGAAGCAATCAAAAGCACTCGAATTGGGTCCGTTATGTGAACAGTGCGAGAAATGAACAAGAACAGAATCTAATTGCTTTCCAGTATTGTGGATCGATTTTCTATCGTGTTTTTCGGCACATAAAAATCGATGAGGAGTTGCTGGTTTGGTATGGAAATGATTTCGGGAAAACACTTGGCGTTTTCAAGACAGCGACTCTAAAGGAGCAATTCAAGAGTACGAAAAGTTGGAAGAATCCGTTTATTTTGTAAAATCGATAACACTTTAGCTTTTTATAGCTTTCTTTTAATCCTACTGGTTCCTTAGAGTTTACTTTGTACTTACTTTTGTTCTTACTAGGAAAAGGCGCCAGGTCAAGGTAGACTTTTTGATTTTAACCTACAACAGCTTCCAAAAACCGATCTAAACTTTAATGCAAGATATCTTGCGATACAGAGCTCCATCAGAAAAACTAAAAGCGGATTCAGAATCCCCATTTAAAAGCTCTATCAAATACACGTATCAAAAAGACTACCTTGACCTGGTTAGAAGTAGAAAAGCACTCCTTCTGGTGCACCGACCTTTAGAAAGTGTGTCAGCTCTAATAGCAGAAAGAATTCATTCATTGAAACATTGTTGTTTTTAGCTAGCTATCTAGATAACTTTCTCTCAATCCAACTCGTTTCTTAGAACGTTTCTTAGGTTTATGAAGAAAGGACGGTGAGTTTCAACAGCTAGCTAGCTTTGTGCTTAAAGTGAAAACGCACTCCTTCTGGTACACTGATTTCTAGAGAATAGTATGCTAAAGACGGTGAATTTCAACAGCTATCTAGCTATGAAAAAGGAGAAATCAGTGCACTAGAAAGAGTGCACTTCATGGACAAGTGTTTTGCAAGAGATCCAATCTTTTAAGAGCTTTTTGAAACCAAAAAATTCGAAACTACTATTCATTTTAGAATTTATGAATACCATGCTTAGTCTTTTTGGTTTTTTATTGTTCCAAAATTGTCACTAGCGATTCTTATTCATTTTTGTGATGTTACTTTAATGTGCCTTTTGATTTGCACTGTTCTCTATTCATTATTGTCTTTTTTTCTCTCTTTTCGGGTTTACCTTGCACAATCGTGATAGAATAATTGTATATAATGGGTTAACGCTTTTCTGGTTTATGTGACTTTTAATATTGATGATAAAAGAAAGATTTTAGGAGGAGTCCCCGGCCGCCTATTCGGGAGACGAACGGATATTGCAATCGAATAACAATAAAACAAACGGATATCAATTCGCTGCATCGCCCGCTTTTTCAAAAGTGAGTTGTTGAAAGAACTAATATATTTAATAGCAAGATTAGTCTGCTGTAAAAGAACCTTCTCCTAATCTTAACAAATTCACGACGAGGTTTTTTTGATTTTTGCGTAAGTTATTTCCCTTCCAGCTCCTCTAAAAAAGTTGACAGGCAACCGATTTACTTAAGTTAAAGGTCAAAATAAAGAGAAAGCTTTGAAGATCATTTATCTGAAAAGAGTTTAAAGAAATATTGAGTTTGAAGGAAGTTCAGAATGTTTTAGCAGGGAGTTAATGATTCGGATTCGGTGATTCGGGGATTAATTTGTATTCAAAGGTTTATAACTCTCTTCAAAGTCAATATTTCTTTAATCTCTTTTCAGATAAATAATCCTCAAACATTTCTCTTCAATTTGATCCCTAATTTCGGTAAATCGGTTGCCTGTAATTTTATATGCATTTTGTAAATCGTAAGTTATTTCCAGCTCCTCTAAAAACGTTCACAGCTAACCGATTTACTTAAGTTAAAAGTCAAAATAAAGAGAAATCTTCACGAATCATTTATCGGAAAACAGATTAAAGAAATATTGAATTTAAAGAGTGTTCAGAATGTTTTAACATGAGAAATTTCCTAGCCCACGACCCGGGAATTAGCATGCATTTAAAATTCATAACTTTCTTCAAACTCAATATCTCTTTAATCTATTTATCTATAAATGATCCTCAAACGTTTCTCTTCATTTTGACCTTTAACTTAGTAAAAGAACGATCTTAGACGAGCTGCAAGAATCAAATAAAAGTACTCTCCGGTTCTATCCCCCAAAAATTTGCTTTTTTAAAAACTATCTAAAACATCCATGCATCAATCCGCTTATATTCCAGTAAATGTGCTCAAAAACCTCAAATACTGTACTATTTTCACTTTTTGACGGAAGTTGATGATCTAACGGCGGAAAAGTTGCTTGAGAAAATACAAGACTTCCTCGAACCAGACTCAACGATAAAATGCAAATTTTTGAGGGGATATCACCGGATTGTACCCAAATAAAATAGGGAAATCAAATAGGGAAATAACTTACGCAAAAATAAAAAAAACCTTGTCGTGAATGTGTTTAAAGATCTATCTTTTAGAACGGAACCATGACGCGAGCTCTAGTCAAATTTGCGTATGATCCAAAGATGGACGATGAGTTGCCGCTGAGAAAGGGAGACTACATCGAGGTGTTGGAAAGGAGTAGCGATGGATGGTGGAAAGGAGAAGTGCGTTTAAAAACAAAGTTAAGCTTAGTGAAAGATTAAAAGATTGAATATGCAAAAATATGCATTTATTCATCCAATCATTGAGATAATTCAACTGATCATTGGTGCTTTTAGTCAAACGGTCGGGTCGGTTGGTTCCCATCTAACTACGTGGAAGAAGCAAGTGAACCGCCGGCGAGCTCAAACGGAAATGGATTTACATCGGAAAACTCTCGACCTGTTCCCTCATACAATAGCGATCGACCGGTGCTGGAAGTGGTGACCGCATTGTACTCGTTTGAGGCATCAAATGGAGAGGAGTTGTCGTTCAGAAAAGGTTAGAACAATGGTAATGGCTTGGTTGAAGGCTATATCATCAAATCTTTATGAGAATAGATTCAAATCAATGCCTTGCAATGAATGCCTTGTAATCAATGCCTTGCAATCAATGCCTTACATTCAAATGTATGCCTTTTACTGTTCAGGTGAACAACTGGATATCATCGATCATCCAACAGACGATCCGGAATGGTGGACGGCCAGGAACTTAGCTGGGCAGTCAGGATTGGTGCCAAGGAATTATATAAAGGTGAGCATTGATAGAAGGCCGTGATCTGGCTATAAATAGACGTGAACTTATCCATTAACTTATCCATTATCTCAGGTCCTTCAATCAAACGCGTCAAGCGTTCCACCGCCACCCCCACTGCCCCAAGCTGGTGGCTACAATGGCGGATACAATACAAGGTTAGTAAAAGCTAGAATTTGCTGATGATTGATGAAATTTTAACAAATCTTTTAGCTATCAAGCCACTGATCCTGGTGATTACTCAAAAGAGCCCTGGTATTCGGGTCCGATCACAAGACAACAAGCCGAGAGGATCCTCGATCGAGCAACACAAGGAGATTTCCTTGTGAGAGACTCGGAAAGTCAGGTAAGACAAGATTTCTTTATTTGACTACGAGATTGGGTTATATTAAGCGTACAGAGGGCGGCAGGATTATTGTAAGCAATATTTTTTAAGGATAGGAACCTATAAAAGTAAAATCCAATATTTCCCGCTAGATCACTTCCAGAGTCCCGATCGATCTGAAACTCGAGGAAATACCATGAAATAATTAAAAGTTATATTTCCCCGAGTTTCAGACCGATCGGGACTCTGGAAGTGGTTTAAAGGGAAAAATATTGGATTTTACTTAGTCCAAAACCAATATTTCGCGTTAGTCTACTTCCAGGCTCGATCTGAAACTCCGGGAAAGAAATCAACTCAAAAAACTTTAATAATTGATTTTTCAAGATATATTAAACAAAAAAGCTACTTTTAAAAAGATCTCTATAGGTAGAAATGCAGGTCTAATGACATTTAGGAAATGCATGGCCAATTGGTAAACGGAATCCAGTTTATCACATGCTTTATGAAGAGATTTCTTAAAAGAATCAATGTTGGAATGCGGTTTTGAGCACGTTTTTGCTTCAAGAACATTCAAAACACTGAAATCCATTGGATTAAGACTTGAGAGTGATCACTAAAGGTCGTCAAATCGGAGAAAATACTGCTTGCGTCAGTTCTGAATCACTCGAGCCTTTTGAGCGCAAACATCATCTTGAATGAAACACCAAATCCTGTTGCCAAAGTGATTTTTTGGCTCACGGAAGAAGATCTTAAGTATGTCGAGATAGTTGTTGGAAATAACATTAATGCCCTGAGGCGGTTGCATTAATTAATGGTTGCAATAATCCTACCTACTTTACAATAATCCTTTGTACAGTATTCAGTTTACAGTTCAAAGAGTCAAACAAAGCAATGATCGGAAGGGTCCAATTTTCGCAAACGTGCGTTTCCCCAACTCGCCATAACTTGCTTCATTGTTGTCCGATTTTGACGATTTTACTACCGTCTTTCAGCGCTCATCGAGAGCTACACAATGGAATCAAAATAAGCAATAGTGCCAAAATAAGGAAAAGGGTTTTTTCTTAGATTTAGACCTATTGCAATAATTTTGATTTTATTTTGTAGCTCTTAATGAGGGCTGTAAAACAGTAGTAAAATCGTTAAAATCGAAAAACAATGAAGCAATTGATAGCGAGTTGTGGAAATGTCCCTTTGTAGAAATGCCCATTTGAAGAAATTGCGCTCTCCGCAATGATCCTTGGTTATATTTATATATATCAATACACTTTAGCCTGGCGACTTGTCAATCACAATGCGAGGCGTTGGAGGCTTCAAACATTTCAAGGTACGCGATGTTTTAAATAAACTCAATCATGTCATATTGATCTTTTGAATGAATCTGGAATCAAATTAAGTAGATAATTTTACTGAATTTTAGCACTGAGCTGAAAAAACAGTGCTAAAATATGAGTTCAGTACTTGATTTTAAATACTCTGATGAGTCTATATGGATCAAAAGCTTTTTGGTCCGCAATATTCGGATCAGCGTCTAAAGTTTTGTTAGGACTCTGAAAATGTGGTCATTTGGCGGCCTCCTTGCGTCTTAATGGCCTTCTTGCGAACCAAATTGGGTGCAGCCATGGCTTAGGGGTACGGCACTGGTTTCCAGAGCGAGACGTCGCTAGTGCGATTCCCAACTTGGATTTTTCTTTTTCTTTGCTCAAGAATTGCTGATTAGCGTTTTTCGTGGTGTCGCAAGAAGGCCATTAAGACGCAAGGAGGCCGCCAAATAACCACATTTTCAGTGTCCTAACAAAACTTTAGACGCTGATAACTCTTGGCAGAGCGTCATTTAAAAAAAACGGAATATATATTCGAAACGAAATTAGAAACAGTTCACAAGGGAAGATCAAATAGCTGTGCCGGTCAAATGCTATGCAACCTATACCATTCGATGAAGAATTTGATGCTGATTCCGAATATATATTCCGTTTTTGCTTTTTTGTCAATCAAATAGTTGGGGTTTCTGATTTGAGAGATAGTTGTTTCAATTTTTTCAACCCAAACAAAAGCTCAAATCTAGGTGACAAACGTGAACGGACAGCTGAAAATCGGGCAGCGAACCTTTGACAATATGCACGAATTAATCCGTCACTACACAACGCACGCGATCTTCAGCTCGGACACCGAAAAGCTGTGCCTTGGGAAACCAGCTCAACGATAGAAAGGTTCTCGAAACGATATCCATATACAAATTCGATTATCAATAGAATTTTTATGATATTTTATCATTTTGCAATACAATCAACCCTTGCCGTTTCATAAATTAACTTATCGAAAGAACTTTCCTCAAAAATTGATTCATCGAGCTTGTAAACTGTCAAAATGTACTGGCTAAAAATTGTGCTTTTGCTCTAGCAAAAGCACGAGATTCCACATTTATAGGCCTAGGATGTGCTCGAAACTAGGTATGGAGACCTTAGTCAGCATTGCAAAGCCCATCCTTCCGTGGTTGCCAGTTGGAAATAGGGGAGATCAAAAGCTTTCGCGGGACTTGAACCCGCGAACTTTCGCTTACCAGGGGACTGTGCTAACCATTACACCACAACGCAATTGGCCTCCTATACTCCAGAGGGAGTTAACTACGGGATTGAACCCTCGACCTTCTTTTGCTTAGGCTTTATAAAAGGAGGGGGAAATTTAGCGAGTTTCTAGCGAAAATCTAGCACTTGTTGAGCCTGGATCCAGATCTTAATCTTAAGCTTAACATTAGTAACATTTTTTGTTTCAAAACAGCTTACAACCTCGACTTTTTCAAATCTGGGGCTTCATTCACTTGACTTCATTAATTATTTTCTTTTACTTTGAAAGTTTGGCTTTTTTTTATTCAAAATCTCAATCTGATTCAAATGTAATTGTGTGTTTTTCGCGTGTTTCTAATAGGTGGAATTTGGAAACTCTAAGGTAATCTTTATTTCAGAATTTATCAGATTTACTTTTGATCATTCGATGAATCGAACGCTGAAATGAATAGATCAAATTTCGATAGAATAGAGAGAGAAAAAAGATGAAGGAATGATCACGGAATGATTACGGAATGATTACGGAAACTTTCCAAGTCATCAACCTTCTCGAAAACCCAGGAAAACTACCAAAAACTCGATTTTATCAACAAATCACAACAATCAGTTGTGATTTTTCAGTGGTACCCCCGCCCCGCCAATCTTTTGCTTCGTTCAAAATGCTCAACTCGTTTCTCTCCATTTTTCATTTGTATATTTCACGGTGATTCCTTTTGTTGTCGTTTTTTTCCGCAAAAAAAACCCCTACTTCACACGTCTTCCTCCTCAAATTTCCTCGTTTCAAATTTCTATCCCCAGAAATATGTAAAAATCGCGTTCAAGTGCATCTTTGTGCCATCTTGCTTTATAAATTGTATTACTCATTCAATTTTTTTACGCAAAAGAGAGATATGAGATAGAGATCATGATCCAAAAACTTGAAAAACGATTTGCCAAATCCGGTTTTTGAGTAGAGGAAAATCGGCCACGTCTGGCGGAAAATTGATAGAAAGATATTGATAAAATGATTGATGATTTGGGTTCATTTTTTGATGATCAGATGTTCATTTCTTTATGAATTCTTTGATATTAAAAGAAATGATTTAGCTAGTCAAAGAAATGGTTTAGCTACTGGTTTAGCTACTGGTTTAGCTAGTCAGTAGTTACAGGGTTGTTTCAAAGTCGAGCAAAGGCAAAGATCAGTCTGCGCAAGGCCAGAAGTCTGGCTCTGATCTGACTTTCGGCTAAAGGGTACGGTTAAAGGTTAAAGGTTAGAACAGATCAGTAGATTGTGAGTAATCTAAAAAACAAGAGTACCGTCTACAACAGTTTTAAGATTGTTACTAGAGAAAGGCATCAGCATGGTCTTTCAAAACAAGACTCACAAGGAAAGGCCAACTGGCTAAGCCGGTCAAATGCTATGCAACCTATACCATTCCACGCAGAACATTCCTTTCAAAAAGACCTTTCAAAACAAGACTCACAAGGAAAGGCCAACTGGCTGAGCCGGTCAAATGCTATGCAACCTATACCATCCACGCAGAATTTGATGCTGATTTCGAATATATATTCCGTTTTTGTTAAATGACAGTCTGCCAAGAGTTATAAACGTCTAAAGTTTTGTTAGGACTCTGAAAATGTGGTCACTTGGCTGCCGGTCACTTGGCTGCCTTCTTGCATCTTAGCGGCTTCTTTGCGGACCAGTTTAGGTGCAGGAATGGCCGAGTGGTAAAGCGTTCGTTTCCAGAACGAGATCGAGAGAACAAGTTTTATAAATGTGTGACAAGAAATATCTTGGGCGCACGCACCACGAAAAACGCTAATCAGCACTTCTTGAGAAAAGAAAAAGAAAAATCCAAGGTGGGGGTCGAACGAGCGACGTCTAGCTCTGGAAATCAGCGCCGTACCACTAAGCCATGGCTGCACCGAATTTGGTTCGCAAGAAGGCCATTAAGACGCAAGGAGGCCGCCAAATGACTACATTTTCAGAGTCCTAACAAAACTTTAGACCTTTATAACTCTTGGCAGACTGTCACTTAACAAAAACGGAAGATATATTCGAAACGAAATTAGAAACAGTTCACAAGGGATCTCTCAAGCTTTTCGGTGTCCGGGGGGAGTTCGCGGGCGTTTTTTGTTTTGGGGTTTTTTTTTTTTTTTTTTTTGTTTGGTTTTCCTCCTTTTTTTTTTTTCGCCCTCCCTTTTTTCCCCTTTTTGTTTTTTTTTTTTTGGAAACAACTATCTCTCAAATCAGAAACCCCAATGATTTGATTGGCAAAAAAGCAAAAAACGGAATAGATATTCGGAATCAGCGTCAAATTCTGTGTCACATGGTATAGGTTGCATAGCATTTGGCACAGCCAGTTGACTTTCCCTTGTCAAACCATCTTGTAGAGAATTTCACAGGGAATCCGATGCAGTTTTTAGTTTTTATCCTCGAGACCTGTAATGCAGGATATTTGGCAAAAATGCTTTTAGTTATTTGACACTGACACTCACTGATACACTGACATTTGACAAGAGATCCCTTGGTGAAGTTGTGGATAAGAGGTTTGTATTAAGAGTGAGCAATGCACCCTTTTGCTTGGGTTCCATTTGCTTTTGCAGCTAAATCTTTTACTTTTTGTTTATTTTGTTTATTTAGGCTTGTTAACTATTGATTTTGATGAAATATATGATGGAAAATAAAAACAAAACAAAATTAAGGATGGAAATTCTCTACAAGATGGTTTGTGTCTTGTTTTGAAAGAGCATGGTGAGTTCAGTTGGATCTAAATAATCTATCTAAATCTATATCTATCTAAATAATCATTTCCCCATCGGTACCCCCACTCACGAACTGCACAACTATTCCATGTGCAAATAATGAGAAAGCGGATGTGAAAACATACCGTAAAAACTGTAATTGAACCCCAACCCCCTCGTACAGTCGCGTAGTCGCAAAAGTTTTTCAGTATTTTATTTTTTGCAAAGCGCCCGTACTTTCAAAAAATGCGTCTTTGGTATCAAAAAATAGCGCTGAATTTCAGCTATTTTTTGATACCTAAACGCTCACTGTAGCATAAACTAGTGTCGAGAAAAACTCGTTCAAAGCTAGACTAGCTAGCGCACCGTCATTATGGGGGTGGGGTACTATTACAGTATTTACGGTAGGTGGATTTCTTAAAGTTGTCTAACTTTTATCAATACTCAAGATTCACCTCTGGATTCCGCTTTAAGTAGAGATTTTTCATAGTCTCATAGACGCCCAAGTCGATCCCAGCATACGGGATGATTCCCAAAAGATTCGGGACGTAGCCCTAAAGATTCGGGACGTAGTTATGAGATTGTATTTGATTATTGTTTTAAACTTTAGAGACTAGATTATCCAATTCACTCGACCTGAGAATTTTCGGTTTGAACGTCAATTGATGTCCAATAGAAAATGCCAATACCTTAACCAATTTCACTCCAATCTTTTCGTCTTTGATTTCAATCGATAGAAAATTAAATTCTGCGCTAATTATGGGGGTGGGGATACTATTACAGTATTTACGGTAGTTGGATTTAGGTTGTTCATTTGCACTTTGCTTTGCACTTTGCAAAGGCACTCGTTTTTCGCCTACTCTTCAACAGAGTCGACTCTTCAACAGAAACGATTTTTTCATCCTTCAGAAAAAGGATAAACTATTTATTGAATCTCAAAGGAAATCCGCAAAAAAAAACATTTACGAAGCAGCATTTTCTTCTTCGATTTCAATCTCGCCGCGATGCTTGTTCACATTTCGCGCCACCACTGAATGTCTGTGTGGGCCGAGACGGAGACCCAAATTGTGGTTGTAGGCCCACTAAATGATTTAATGTAAGCGAAAGCTTGTCTGTAAGTAAAAGCTTGTCTGTAAGTCTGTAAGCGAAGGCTTGTCTGTAAGCGAAGGCTTGTCTGTAAGCGAAAGCTTGTCTGTAAGCGAAAGCTTGTCTGTAAGTGAAAGCTAAGTGCTATGGAGATAATTTTAAAGGGTATTTCTATTTAAAGGGTATTTCTATTTAAAGGCTATTTCGATTTAAAGGCTATTTCTATTTAAAGGATTTAAAGTAACAGCAAATTGTTAGCAAATTGCTAGCGAATTTCTTACCTCTTCCATCACCGTGATGTCATCGTCTTCTCGAACGCAGAACCTGAAAAATAACTTGTTTTTAAGGGATATCTTTGCTCATAGATTCTTATAGGTCTTTAGTTTTTATACAATTTTATAGTTTGATTTGAAACTTTACCAATTAAGAAATGTAACCGAGAAGATCAAAACAAAGCCGAAGAAAATAGCCCATACGACTAGGGGTCCTGAAATTTGGCTTTATTTTGTTTGTGCATTAAACTTCAATATTTATTCAATATTCTATATTATTTGAAAGCTTAGCTATTTGAAAGCTTAGCTATTTGAAAGCTTAGCTATTTGAAAGCTTAGTTATTTGAAAGCTTAGCTATTTGAAAGCTTAGCCCTTTGAAAGCTTAGCTATTTGAAAGCTTAGCTATTTGAAAGCTTAGCTATTTGAAAGCTTAGCCCTTTGAAAGCTTAGCTATTTGAAAGCTTAGCCCTTTGAAAGCTTAGCTATTTGAAAGCTTAGCTTTTACTATTGATTTCTACAAATTTCTACGATTTTTTTGATCAAAATATTGATTTTTTTTTGATTTTTTGCTCAATTTTCTATCCTTTCAAAATCTTCAAAAACCTAAGAGATCATAGGCGCTGAATCGTTGCTTGAGATTGATGTCTCGTAGCACCTCGTCGGCCATAGCTCCTGGAAATGATAAAGATCAACTTATTCTTTTAATCTTAAACATTTTCAAAGAAATTTTCTATAGTTTAAGTCAAATTTTAGAGACTACTGGACAATGAAATATCATATTTGAAAAAACACTTTCGCACTTTCGCGCGTCTGTAACTCCCTTGTCTTTCCCGTATTTCTAAATATTAATATTACCATTGTGTAGCCCTTGAAAAGAGCTTTCGGAAAATGTATAACACTAATAGTTTAAACTTAAAGACAAGGGAGTTACAGACGCGCGAAAGTGGTGATAGTTTTTCAAATATCATATTTCATTGTCCAGTACTGTATCTATAGAGTTGGATTCTTATCGGGTTAAGGCAGAGATTTGAGCTAGTTTTGTGCAAGATTTAAGCGAGCTTTGTGCTAGATTTAAGCAAGATTTAAGCGAGCTTTGAGCGAGTTTTGAGCGAGCTTTGAGCGAGCTTTGAGCTCGTTTACCGCTCGAAAGCTTTACCAATGTGCTACGCCGACAAGTATTCGAATATCTAGTACTGCAGTAAGTTAGAGTCTTACTGTAGTCTTATTGTATGCACAATATAGATCTAGCATTACATTAAGGCCCTATCTTACTAGATAAAAGATGTTAAAGATAGTAAAGATCGTAAAAATCGTAGTACTAGAGAGAAACTGCGTAATAAACCATCGATCTATGAACTTAAATAGCTTAAATAGTGATTTTAAAGCTCAAATAGTGACTTTAAAGCTTAAATAGTGGCTTTAAAGCCCAAATAGCTTTCAAATTATTGCTAGAAACTTGAAAATTAAGAAATTAATTCTAAAAAATTCAAAGATGAGTAAAAAGTCGACTTTTGGCGAGTAGAAAAGCCCAATTAAGCGATTTGTCGAGAGGTTTTCTTCTTCTTCTTCTCTTCTTTTTTCTCCAATCAATTGCGCATAAAAGCGGCGTTTAGTGTCTGTGATTGGAGAAAGGGAAATATTCTGTGGAGACAAGTGATAAGAAAACCGACCGACGTAGCTTCTTGGTGAACTTGAACACAAAAATAAAAAGGATTTAAAAATCAATAGAACTCGTCTTCACACTTTAGAGATCATAAAAAATCGTAAAATTGTGAAGAGATTGTAAAGCAATCGATGCTAGAACGTTTAGCAATGATTTTGAATGCTAAAAAGTGTTCAATGCCATATTTTGCTGTTGAAAAGCAATATCAAAGCATGACAACTCTTCTCGTTTTTTAGAATACCGTTGATTCAGCTGGAAACGAGACAAGAGAAGTGGAGAAAATCGATGAAGCTTTCAAAATCGATGAAGCGCTAGCCAAAAGTATGACATTTTTAGCAAGATCTACAGTTTTATTCGAAGATCAACAGGATTTGAGAACTGATATTTCTGATAGTTTTCGTGTTGGATCTTTATGGATAATCGAGCGGGTAATCGAGCGGAGCGGATAATATCAAAGCATGACAACTCTTCCCTTTTCATCTCTTTTAGAATATCTTTTTTAGATTCAACGAGAATTCTCCGAGGATTCTCCGAGGATTCTCCGAGGATTCTCCGAGGATTCTCCGAGGATTCTCCGAGGAAACACGCGATTATCCAGAAATCCAGAAATCTGAATACCGTATTTCTTCGAATAGAAGACCAGGTAAAGAGTATCATCGCGTACTCCTGCGTAGCAGCCCTTTTTAAAATTTCTTTTCTGCATAAAAGCTTTCAATCAAGTGCTAGAGAGCTGGAAAATGACTCAAAAATCTGTTAGCTCATGTGGTATTTTTGAGTCATTTTCCAGCCCTATAGCACTTGATTGAAAGCTTTTATGCAGAAAAGAAATTTTAAAAAGGGCTGCTACGCAGGAGTACGCGATGATACTCTTTACCCGGTCTTCTATTCGAAGAAATACGGTACTATGTCATTTGATTAGAACTTTTCAATCACAAACTTGACGTAGTAATTCCATTCAACAACCGTTTCCTTGTCCAACTTGAGTTTCTGCATTGTAAACTTGATCATGATTTGATTATCACACCAAAGTCTAATGAATTTCACAATTGTCACTACAGGAATCGCCACAGGAAGCCACAGGAACCTGCGCGTAGCCAATTATCAATCCGTAGTCCTTTTGTTGATCTCTTAAATGTCGCTTTGTTCCCGGATGCTTTGATGAGTTTGAGGTGCGACCCGCTTTAACCTTATCAACGAGGATGATTCTGCTTAAGAATGGCCGAATAGCACAAAAGGTTAAAAGGGTTTCCCCAAAAGCGCTTACAACGTAACAAGAACACGTAGTATCCAACAATATCCAACAATAGATTAATACTCTTGAGAAGAGTACAGATCGGATTGATACTACGTCGATGGCGGCACAAATGTTAGTAAGTTCTTTCTACAGTGTTAAACAAGTTATCTAAACAGGATTTAAAACCTGAAGGGTAACATAAAGTAAAGTGAATTTATAACGTTACTGTTTATTAGTACAGAACCGAAATGCAACAATACCCATTACAAAAACAGCATGCGCATCAAAAATGAAACAACAAAGTTCCCCCAGAAAGAAGGCCAAAAAAAACCCGCAGACCAAAAAAAAATAACTTCTGGAAGGGAGAAAAAAGACGAAGAATGCGACGCGAATAATTGCAAAATAGCAACGTAATTAGGATGGAAACGGACGCGACCGATGCTTTGATTTTGAATATCTCTGATTCTCTTGTCCTTCCTCTAAAGATCATTTGTGTGATAAAAGGGGACGGAGCTCACTTTGTATTCTCTTTCTTTGGCTTTGAAACACTGTACTAACAATTGATTCTATTTATTGTATTAGGGCGGTGCAAAAGAAACAGCCGATGGGTATCAGCTCTCATTTATCAGAAAGGAGCGATGCTAACGGCATTATTTTTTCCATGTTTTGTTCGCATATTTGTTTGCTATTTATTTCGACATTTCAATTTTTTGGTTGTTTTTTTATTTTATTTTTAAATGCTTTTATTTTTTATTTAGATCATGGTCGAGCAAAAGTTTGTGCTACGAGCAGCATTACTGTTTAACTTCAAAATTGGAAAGTCTGCTGCCGAATCGCATCGTTCTCTCTGTGCTGCTTTCGGAGATGGCAGTTTGTCTCTCAGGCAATGTCAGACTTGGTTTCAACGATTCAGGGAGACGAGGCTTTGGAAGATTACGAGCACGGTTCCAAGCCAGAAGTCGTGAACGAAGCCAAGCTGAGGGACGTTATTCAGACCGATCCATGCCAATCTGCTCGAGATCTTGCGAAAATATTCCATTGTGATCATGTCACCATTGAACGCCATCTTTTTTTTTGAATTTACCGTCAAATCGGCAGTTTCTTTTGCACCACCCTAATAGTTACTAATTGATTGTTTGGGAGCAGTACGTATTTTTAAATTTCCTTGAAAGTTTTGCATTTTAGACACGTGCGATAAATGCAATCCTACGAGAGATAAATAAAGATGTAAATAAAGAATAAAGATTAGTGATTGTGCTAGATTCGGAATAAAATATTTTGGGAAATAAATAAATAGTTTCCCGAAATAAAATTTTGGGAAACTATGTAATCGATGAAGCGTTTTATTTTAAAAAGTATGCAATCACTAATCGCTAGATTATGGAACTTGCTCCCAAACGACATACGAGAAATTCAGTCGCTTTTCATATTCAAGAAACGTATCGATGCTTTAGATCTAGTGGCTCTTTGCCGTAAGTAATTGGCTTATTGATTTCAGTATGTATTGTATGATTAAGTATCACTGTGCATTTCTCTACGATTTCTTTCACTTTATCGTTTGAATAAAGTATTATTATCACTCAAAAATATATTGGGTTGATGCATAATTATCCGGACTTCTTTTTGCGTGCTTGTATCTTTTTTGTTTTGAAAGCTTTTTGTCTATTTCTTTTTTTTAAATATTCGTTATTCTTTAGTGAACAAAATGCGTGTCGACAATCATATCCATCTTCGCCATATCATGCTCTACCACTTCGAAAAGGGATGGTCTGCCGCAGAGTCGTTTCGCGATCTCAAAGAACTGGAGAAGCCCCAACGGACTACCACGTCAATCGATCGCTCAAAAATTGGCAAACAAATAAGATCTACAACGATTTGGATGACTTGATAGACGATGTTAAAGCGTGGATTGCCTCCAAAGATCGTTTATTCTTCGCTCGTGGAATCGATCGTCTTCCAAGCAAATGGCAATCAGTTATTGATGTAGGCGGTGAATATGCTCCAGAATAATCAATTAAACATATTTTTCTAACTATTTATGTTATTTTTTGTTAAATAAAATCATTTATAAAAGAAGTCCGGATAATTATGCATCAACCCAATATTAGCTCATGAATGCTAGAAACCTGGATTTTCAACTCTTACATTAAAATGCCTGAAAAAGTTCTAAAATAAAAGATTTTTCAAAAATTCAAAAAAACCATTTTGTAGATTAAGAATAGGGCTTTTGAATGAAGCAAACCGTTTTTTGATTGGATAAGCCGTTGTTTTCAGAAAACACATTACCCAAAAACGATCGTTTACAACTTGCCAACCTAATAGAACACCAAGAAAAATGGGTACTTGTCGGTTATACATCCACACAGACTCATCTCGGTTAAGCAAGGAGCTGACAACTTGTGAGGGATGATTATGTTCAGTGAAGTAGAGTGCTCCTGAAGTGATCAGTCGATCAGTCGAACGAGAATCGATAGCCGAGAAGACTCGGAGATGTAGCGCTCCGAGTGGTGTTTGTTGTGAGCCCCTCTCGATTCATCTTAAGGATCCGAAACTTTTTCCAAGCAAAAAAACTCTTTGTGAGTTAATATAGCTGAGAATTAAAGCTTGAAAGAAATGAATTGAAATTTCACATTAAAGAAATGTGAAACGGTCGCAGAATCTTCTTTCTTAGTCTTTTGTTTTTTTTTTTTTTTTTTTTTAAATCCGCTGGGGCTACCAGTGGTGAATTTATCGCATACACGAATATATCAATCACAATACAACGACACACCAATACTAGGCTTATCTTAACCCCACGTCATGACAGACGGCCCCCTACCCTAAGTATGGGGAACTAAATAGCTTTTTTGGTGGTGAAGGGAAGATGATGATGAAGGAGTTTTGTTGAGAAAATCCAGTAACGCAAAAACGGTGTTTTTAGGGTTTTACTGTGTTAATGTGGCCTTTCTATTGTAAAAGAAAATAGCTCGATATCTTCACCCATTCTCCATAAAACCTCTTTTTGCGGGGGTGAATAAAGAAATATGAAACGGATTCATTCATTTGAGCATTCATTTGAGCAAATAAATGCAGCATAATCATTTAAAAGATTCCCAATCATCAAAGCCCACATTTTTTCGGTCTTTTCCTTTGACTTCCGATTCGAAGTGGTTCTTCTTCTCGATCGTCGTCCTCATCTTGTCCACCGGCTTCCAATTTACGCAACCACTCATCCGGTGACATCGGTTTGGGCTTATTGGCTCCCTAAAACATAAGCAATGTCTATAAGCAATGTCTATAAGCTATAAAAATGCTACCTTGAGATTTCTCTTTGTCGGAGATTCCCGTTGTAGACAATAAGCACAAAGAATTGATAGATTTATACAAAGTAATCTCATTGCATGCATCAATCAAATCTCAAATCATTTGGAATTTTGTAATTGACTGACTTTGTACTTTATAACTGACTTTGTAACTGACTCTGTAACTGACTTTGTAACTGACTCTGTAACTGCCTTTGTAACTGACTTTGTAACTGCCTTTGTAACTGCCTTTGTAACTGACTCTGTAACTGACTTTGTAACTGACTCTGTAACTGCCTTTGTAACTGCCTTTGTAACTGACTTTGTAACTAACTCTGTAACTGACTTTGTAACTGACTTTGTAACTGCCTTTGTAACTGACTTTGTAACTGACTTTGTAACTGCTACAGTTCATTTTTTCATAAGATTCTTACCAACATTTCCATTTGGATCGTTTCAAGTCGACATTTCTCCCAAACTCGCTGCTTTCTGCACGTGTTTACGCGCATTTTGCACAATCATCCAAATTTAGACGAATTTTGCAAAATCACGACGATTAAAAAGAAACTTTTCTCTACTTTTTGTTTTCTTTAAAAAAAAACCTTTCTGATAAGATTTTCCCATTCAAAACCGGGTTTATTCGTCGAAAAACCGATAAATTTAAACAGAGATTTTAACAGAGATCAATTTCCAGCTGTTTACCACGAATTTGGTGGTGTACAAGTTGGGGAAAAATTTCGGGAAATCCGAAAATTCGATCCTCAATCCATCATTTTTTTGGATGGATTAAATTTTTAATTTTTTTTTTTTTTGCTTTTTTCTTTTCTTCTTTTTCTTCTTCTTTCTCTTCTTCCTTTCTTCTGTCTTCTTTCTTCCTTTTCTTTCTTCCTTTTCCTTTCCCTTACTTGCTTCTCAATTTTGAGAGGTCACAAGGGATAAGTGTGCGCTTTTTGATAAAGATTTCCACCAATTTTCACCAATTTTCACCAATTTATCTGTAATTTATCTCTGATTTATCTCTGATTTATCAGTTGATTTATCATTAACATTAACAGATACTAGATCAACATGAAATACTTGAGAAAATTGAGCAAAATATCGCAAAATATCGAAAAAACACTTGTGTAACAAGTCCTTTTTTGGGAATATTTTAGTAATTTTTGTTAGATTCCAGGTTTTTCTTTCCATTTAATGATAAACAGCTCTGCAATCTTTTTTTCCACATTGAACATGTGAAAATCATAAGATTTTTAGGGATTTCACAAAGTGGAAAAGTTCTTGGAGATGTTTTGAAGATTTTTAGAAGACAAAAGCTCGCTTAGATCAAAATCTCTTAGACTTTTTCATTTGTTTGTTATTTGGGTGTCCAGAAAGGGTTTTCTTTCCTTTTCGTGCTTCCGCTTAACGCCAACAGATCAAGACATGGCCGAGTAAATGCCCAGTACAGACAGACAGACACTACTCTTTTATATATAGTCGGCTTTACAGTAATCTAGCATCGTTTTTAAAAGTCAATAAAAGTCGACAACTGTCGTGTCCATAAAACTCAACTCGTGTACCTTACTTTGTTCCAAAAATTAAAGCCTAAATACTGTTCATAAAACTTTACAGCATGAAGCTGTACCGAAAGTCTTTTTGTTCCTTTTCATACTTCCGTTTGAGAACCAATAAATGCACCAATTGAACTACTGTTTATTCCATTAGAAAGGCCACTTATTTTTCTGCAAAATAACATTAAAACTTGTTTAAAATGTCTTTAGTTAGTTTGCCGGCTGTTCAAAAGGTACGACAAGTTGAACAATAACAGGACAATAACAAACAGAAATGAACTGACAATAACAGAGCTTCTTAGGAATTCTTTCCAACTTGGTGGTGCCCTTTCGGTTTCGCGCAGACGATAGCTCGACAATTTTTCAGGAGTCGACCTACTTTGTCATGGAGGAGGTGGGCCTAGGAAGTGTTACCGATTAGGCTTTTCAGGAGGTCTTTACGTTCCTTTTCGTACTTCCGTTTAAAAACAACAAATGCACTAATTGAACTACTGTTTGTTCCATTAGAAAGGCCACTTATTTTTCTGCAAAATAACATTAAAACTGGTTTAAAATGTCTTATTTGTGGATTCGTTTTGGGGGCTTGATGTTGGGTAGCTAAAAATGGCGACGGTTCGATAATACGGTTCAGACACTTTGGTTTAGACACCGCCATTCGAATCTTCGTAGACTTCTCTGGGAAATGACCTGGCTGTTTAGTAGAGGATATGTTTTAAGCCGTGCACAGGAAAGAGCTGTATTGGATTCTTTTTGGGAGTGTAAAGTCAGGTAGTCAAAAAAATGATTTTTGTTGTTCTTTAGTGGCTTCTCTGGCGGTTTAAACACACTTTACCTAATGGAAACCAATCTTTCTGTCAATAGATAAAAGATAGAGCACAAAGAGTTTTGTATATAGCCAAATTTTCAGAGAAATTCATTCAGCCAACTTCTTCGTCGAGGTTTTCATAGATTTTTTGCGATAAACACGTCTCTTTTACTCTTGAAAACACGTTCACTCTCGAATTTGCTTGAAAGTGAACCAAAATTGGGTTAAAAAGATGAAAATTGAGCAATAAAGACTTTTTATTTAGAGAAAACCATAGTTTAATTGGTAAATTTGTTATTTTTCAATGAAAAGGAACAAAAAGGCTTTCTGGACAGTCTAATATTTTCCATCGAAAGTTAAAAGCCAAGTCCTGATCCTGAAGCCTTCCTGATCTAAGGTTTTCAAAAGAAGTTTTTGCTTTCATTCTATATTAAACAGCCAGACCGTTTTCCAGAGAAGTCTACGAACATTCGGATGGCGGTGTGCAAGCGTTGGACTGGCTTGAGCCAAATACGAAAAACACGTCTCGTTCACTTTCGAATTTGCTTGAAAGTGAACCAAAATTGACTTAAAAAGATGAAAATTGAACAATAAACACTTTTCATTTAAAGCAAAGCATAGTTTAATTCGTGAATTTGTTATTTTCAACGAAAGTACGAATTTCTGAGCAGCCTGGCTCAATGTTTATTCCTTAAAACGTAAAAATTCTACATGTTAAGATTTTCAAAGTGATTGCTTGATTTCTAAAGCGGCAACTTGTTTGAATTGCATTCTATTTCGATTTTTACCTTATTTATCACCAAAAAAGTTAAAGTACAGCTACCAAAATATAGCTGGAACCAAAAAAAAAATCAAATTACCGCCATAAATTTGCAGAGAGTTGATCTGTCGTGTTTGAAAGAATGCTGGTTTTTGAGAAGGGTCGAAGTCCTCTTGGTTATGTACACTAGACATCAGCCATGGTTTTCGATCCGGATCGAATGATAAGATTCGATCCAATAATTCAAAGAAACCTAAAATGGTTGTCTGTTCCAGTCTTTGCAACACCTGCTTGCAACTCAAGCCATTTGAGCTATTGAGAGGGGTGGCTGCTTTGCGCCAAATTTTTTGCGCAACTGGGTCGTGTGCGCAACTGGGTCGTGTGCGCAACTGGGTCGTGTGCGCAACTGGGTCGTGTGCGCAACTGGGTCGTGTGCGCAACTGGGTCGTGTGCGCAACTGGGTCGTGTGCGCAACTGGGTCGTGTGCGCAACTGGGTCGGTGCGCAACTGGGTCGTGTGCGCAACTGGGTCGTGTGCGCAACTGGGTCGTGTGCGCAACTGGGTCGTGGCAACTGGGTCGTGTGCGCAACTGGGCGTGTGCGCAACTGGGCGTGTGCGCAACTGGGTCGGTGCGCAACTGGGTCGGTGCGCAACTGGGTCGTGTGCGCAACGTCGGCGCAACTGGGTCGTGTGCGCAACTGGGTCGGTGCGCAACTGGGTCGTGTGCGCAACTGGGTCGTGTGCGCAACTGGGTCGTGTGCGCAACTGGGTCGTGTGCGCAACTGGGTCGTGTGCGCAACTGGGTCGTGTGCGCAACTGGGTCGTGTGCGCAACTGGGTCGTGTGCGCAACTGGGTCGGTGCGCAACTGGGTCGGTGCGCAACTGGGTCGTGTGCGCAACTGGGTCGTGTGCGCAACTGGGTCGTGTGCGCAACTGGGTCGTGTGCGCAACTGGGTCGTGTGCGCAACTGGGTCGTGTGCGCAACTGGGTCGTGTGCGCAACTGGGTCGTGTGCGCAACTGGGTCGGTGCGCAACTGGGTCGGTGCGCAACTGGGTCGTGCGCAACTGGGTCGTGTGCGCAACTGGGTCGTGTGCGCAACTGGTCGTGTGCGCAACTGGGTCTGTGCGCAACTGGGTCGTGTGCGCAACTGGGTCGTGGCGCACTGGGGGTGCGCAACTGGGTCGTGTGCGCAACTGGGTCGTGTGCGCAACTGGGTCGTGTGCGCAACTGGGTCCTGTGCGCAACTGGGTCCTGTGCGCAACTGGTCCTGGCGCAACTGGGTCCTTGCGCAGTCGTGTGCGCAACTGGGTCGTGTGCGCAACTGGGTCGTGTGCGCAACTGGGTCTGTGCGCAATGGGTCCTGTGCGCAACTGGGTCCTGTGCGCACGGGTCCTGTGCGCAACTGGGTCCTGTGCGCAACTGGGTCCTGTGCGCAACTGGGTCCTGTGCGCAACTGGGTCGTGTGCGCAACTGGGTCGGTGCGCAACTGGTCTTGCGCAACTGGGTCCTGTGCGCAACTGGGTCGTGTGCGCAACTGGGTCTGTGCGCAACTGGGTCGGTGCGCAACTGGGTCGTGTGCGCAACTGGGTCGTGTGCGCAACTGGGTCGTGTGCGCAACTGGGTCGTGTGCGCAACTGGGTCGTGTGCGCAACTGGGTCGTGTGCGCAACTGGGTCGTGTGCGCAACTGGGTCTTGCGCAACTGGGTCGTGTGCGCAACTGGGTCGTGTGCGCAACTGGGTCGTGTGCGAACTGGGTGTGTGCGCAACTGGGTGTGCGCAATGGGCGTGTGCCAACTGGGTCGTGTGCGCAACTGGGTCTGTGCGCAACTGGGTCGTGTGCGCAACTGGGTCGTGTGCGCAACTGGGTCGTGTGCGCAACTGGGTCGTGTGCGCAACTGGGTCGTGTGCGCAACTGGGTCGTGTGCGCAACTGGGTCGTGTGCGCAACTGGGTCGTGTGCGCAACTGGGTCGTGTGGCAACTGGGTCGTGTGCGCAACTGGGTCGTGTGCGCAACTGGGTCGTGTGCGCAACTGGGTCGTGCGCAACTGTCGTGTGCGCAACTGGGTCGTGTGCGCAACTGGGTCTGTGCGCAATGGGTCGTGTGCGCAACTGGGTCTGTGCGCAACTGGGTCGTGTGCGCAACTGGGTCGTGTGCGCAACTGGGTCGTGTGCGCAACTGGGTCGTGTGCGCAACTGGGTCGGTGGCAACTGGGTCGTGTGCGCAACTGGGTCTGTGCGCAACTGGGTCGTGTGCGCAACTGGGTCGTGTGCGCAACTGGTCGTGTGCGCAACTGGGTCGTGTGCGCAACTGGGTCGTGTGCGCAACTGGGTCGTGTGCGCAACTGGGTCGTGTGCGCAACTGGGTCGTGTGCGCAACTGGGTCGTGTGCGCAACTCGCCATAACTTTCTTCTAAGTGGATTAATCTTTATGATTTTGGTTTCATTTTGCAGATCTCAATAAGTGTAACAAAATGAAACCAACATCATAAAGATTGGACCACTTAGAAGAAAGTTATGGCGAGTTGCGCAAAGTAGCCATCAACTGGTCTGGCCCAGGATTTGCATTCGGTACTTTAGCTGGCAAATTGTTTTGACGTTTGGCTTTGGTGTTGCTGTTTTATTATAATTTAAAATCAGCCACGAATTATGGAATAATTAATGTTTAAACATAATTGATTTCATGAAATCTTGAACAAAAACTTTGGTAATCAATTACAGCGTGTGAAATCATGTGAATGAAAACAACGATCCAATGAGGAACTCATCTCTCTCAAAATAAAGATAAAGAAATCGAAATGTTTTCTCATTAATTGCTTTTGTGGTTTGCTTTTTCTTCCTATCTTCTTGTCTTCCTATCTTTCTTCTTTCATCCTTTCTTCCTTTCTTCCTTTCTTCCTATCTTCCTATCTTTCTTCTTTCTTCCTTTCTTCTTTCCCCTTGTCTTTCCCTCTTTCTCTTGACAAGCTAAGGTACTGAATAGCTCAGTGGTTAGAGCAATTCGAGTTAGGTTAGAGCAATTCGAGTCCGGTTAGAGCAATTCGAGTTACCGTATTTCTTCGAATAGAAGACCGGGTAAAGAGTATCATCGCGTACTCCTGCGTAGCAGCCCTTTTTAAGCTTTCTTTTTCCGCATAAAAGCTTTCAATGAAGTGCTATAGGGCTGGAAAATGACTCAAAAATGCCACATGAGCTAACAGATTTTTGAGTCATTTTCCAGCTCTCTAGCACTTGATTGAAAGCTTTTATGCGAAAAAGAAAGTTTAAAAAGGGCTGCTACGCAGGAGTACGCGATGATACTCTTTACCCGGTCTTCTATTCGAAGAAATACGATAGGTTAGAGCAATTCGAGTTAGGTTAGAGCAATTCGAGTTAGGTTAGAGCCCGAAAAGCAAAAGGTTCAGGGTACAATCCCCTCTAGAAATCTACCTTTTCTTCTCAATTCCTTCACTTCTTTATTACAGCGGCTCAGTAAATCAGTGGCTAGAGCCTGGAAAGCAAAAAGTCGACGCTTAAATCCTCTCTCTGACTTTTTCTTGTCAATTCCTTCACTTTTTTACTAATTAACAAAAGAATTGAACATTTGAACAATTGAACAAAATAAAATCGATATTTGAATCCTTTTACACTTTTCTTCACACCAAAGAACGCTCTAAACGATTTCTGAGATTTTCGGGAAGCTTCAGTTCTTCAGTTCTCTAGTTTTTTGCGCTGATCGCGATAGTAGATCCAATCATCGCTCATTTTAGGCGTCTAAATACGGTTACAGAGAAAAAAAGTGAAGAGAAAATCTCTTAAAAATGAAATGAGAAATGATTTCCACGGAATGAGATCTCAATTGACAGGATCGACCTCGAAAATGGACCCCGATGATCGGATTGAAAATCGGATGGAAAAGATTGAAAAGATTCGAAAAGAAAAACACGTCGCACCTTTTTTGGTGACCTTTTAGATAAAAAGGATTTGAGATATGAGATTTGAGATGATTTGAGATGATTTGAGTTGAGTTGATCCCTTTTTGGGCGAGATCATATGGAAGTAAAGGGGAAATGGGTACCTTTTCGGTAAATAAAGGAATAGTTGTTTCATCCAAAGACAAAAAAAACTATTCCTTTATTTACCATACCTAGTTTTATCCTTTATTTACCGTTTCCTAGATGCCTAGATTCCTAGATGCCTAGATGCCTAGTTTCCTAGATGCCTAGATTCCTAGATGCCTAGATTCCTAGATTCCTAGATTCCTAGATGCCTAGATTCCTAGATGCCTAGATTCCTAGATGCCTAGATTCCTAGATGCCTAGATTCCTAGATGCCTAGATTCCTAGATGCCTAGATTCCTAGATGCCTAGATTCCTAGATGCCTAGATGCCTAGTTTCCTAGATGCCTAGATTCCTAGATGCCTAGATTCCTAGATTCCTAGATTCCTAGATGCCTAGATTCCTAGATTCCTAGATTCCTAGATGCCTAGATTCCTTTATTTACCATTTCCTAGATGCCTAGATTCTTCTAAATTGCTTCTTTTATGATAATCAATGAGTGACATCTTACCGGGCAAGGTCAGCGTTGATTGTTTGATCTCTAAACACAGTTGAAAGATCAAGAAATCAAACAGATTACATCACCCATCACAGAGATTTCGTCACAGAGATTATCCTAGTTTTTCTATGAGAAATAACACAATGCACAGAAACTTTATTGAAAGGAAATGTGTTGAAAAATCAAGAATATTGAAATGGAATTGAAATGGAATTGGAATGGAATTGGAATGGTATTGGAATGGAATTGGAATGGAATTGAATTGGAATTCAAATTTCCTTTAAAAGATAAGCAATACATATTTATTATTAGGTCATTAGGTAAGATAAGATAAGCAATACATTTTCATAAATTCCCAACGATAGAAAGCTGATATCGATGAATGTTATAAACTATTTGAAAGTTGTAAATCTCCTCTACAAAATAGGCTAAAACGTGTTTCAATTGATCGAACCATTAAAGAAATTTTGAGGGCGAAATGCGAGTGACCAAAAAAGGAATCGAGTCACTTTAGGGACAAGTTTAGTGTGATCAAAATAGAGTTAGATTGCTAAAATTGAAGATTTAAAAAGAAAAAGGATAACTATATATCAATTCATTAGAAAAGTTTAACGGAAATGCATTTACAGAAATTTAGATAGAGCGTAAGTTCAAAACCCTCAAAATTGTCAAAAAAGCGGCTTTGTCACAAAAAAGAAAAATTATTGTAAAAACAAAGTTTTCCCATGAAATGATCCCAACTCTTAATTATTTTCAATGATTTTTCGGTCATTTTCCACTATATAGTCAAAACCGAACTCTTGTGAAAGTGGGGTTTTCAAAAAGTGCTCTTTTTTGGTCACTCGCATTTCGCCCTCGGGATTTCTTCAATTTCTTCGATCAATTGAAACACGTTTTAGCCTATTTTACAGAGGAGATTTACAACTTTCAAATAGTTTATAACATTCATCGATATCAGGTTTCTATCGTTGGAAATTTATGGAAATGTTTAGTTCCGCATTTCTTATGCATGTACCTAATGGCTTATTTTCATTGATCATTTCATCAGATGAAAACAGTCAGGATATTTTTATTTGCAGTTTTCAGGTCTCTGGTATTTGTTCCCGAAAAACATCAACGTGTTTTGGTCTTTGAAATCTGTCACGAGTGATCAGAGATAATCACAGTCAATGCTGAAATCAGTGTGATGCAAAGTCTTTTGCAAGTCTTACGTGCAAGTCTAGACCTATTTTTCTATTGTTTTCTCGTCTAGACGTTACAATCGACTGTTACGGCAAGAATATGGCGAAATTACTGTGTACTTTTTTAAAACAATTACTCGAATATAAGTCACGAAATATGATTTGAAAATTCCTCCAATAATTTCCCTCTAATTAGAAAAAGTTTCAAATTATGGTGTTTGAATTGAAGCCATCTACCTAAACATTAAATTTGGTGCATTCTTTAGACATCTAGTGCACCTAGTGCACCGATCTTTTGGCATCTAGTGCACCGATGTTTTCCGAAGCTCCAAGCCAGCTGAAAACAATCTACATTTAAACAATGAAGCAATGAAAGTACTGAAGTTGAGAATGTTTCCAAAATGTATCATATTGTGCACATTATCACGTCCGTGTCCGCCACGACCGACTGGCTAAGTGCCCTGTATCTTAAAAGGGAATGATCCAAACTGAGGCTGATTGAAATCCTGGTTGAAATCCTTGAAACTGGCATTTCAATTCAGGATAAGCTCGGAGTGCAAACACCAGTCAGATATGGGCATTCCAAATATCTATTCAGTTTTTGTCCAAGTTTAAAATCCTGGTTAAGGTTCGACCATTTTCGAAAAATCGCTCTCTAGCCAATAAGAGCGAATGCTGAAGAGCGAAAAAAGGCCTGAAGGATAGTGTGGTGGCCTGAAGGTGGATAGAACGGTGGCCTGGAGGATAGTATGGCGGACTACAGAAATCACACCGTTTTTTTGCGGTGATTTCGAGTCCCGCCACGTCCCCAGGCTCCGAAATTTCCATGCGTTTATTAAAAGCTTTAAGGTGAATTGCAATTGAGTTGAAAGCAAACTGATACTAAAGTTTAGTGAAAAAAGTAGCTTGTGAAAGGAAATCATTGAACTGGTATGAAGTATAAAGAAGAAAATAACAAGGAAAGTACCCTCGACTTCGCTGATCGCCCGATGCCTAGATAGAAGTTGTAGAATTGGCTATGCTGATTGCAATGGTGCAGAAATCAGCTGCACATACGCCCGCAAACCTGAGATATCTGATATAGAAGAAGTATAGAAGAAAGAAGATATAGAGGTCATCTCGCTAGAAGCGAGATCCCTCGCGAGTTAAAACGTTTCTCTCGCGGGAGGCTTATTAGATCAGATGGCGCAGTGGCTAAGGGGCCGGGGTGCAAGGCGGCAATTGCTCGTTTTGCTTGAGTTCGAGTCTTCTACTAGCCTTTTTTTTTTCTTTTCTTAATTTTATGGAAAAGTTTTCAGCTTCAGTTTCAGTTTTCAGCTTTTTCTGTGTTTTTAATTCTGTTCTTTGTTTCTAAACTAGTTTGTAATCCTTCAAGCCTGTTTAAAAGCCTGGTTGATGGTTGAGAATTAGACCTTTTCATTTTCCATTTATCCATTCACTAAATTTCGAAACACATCCCTAATTTACCTGTTTGTTTACACCAAAAAAAAAGTTCCTGCTTTCTCTCACTCAAACAATTAATCAATTTCATCATACATCAGTTTTTAAAAGAGAAAAAGAAGACAAAAGAAGACAAAAGAAGATGAGATCATGTGAAAGAGTTTACTATGCACTTTGAGTGCTTTCATTTTATGATTTTTACGACTTTTACGACTTTTTTGGGGGATTCCCCCTAAATATTATTAGAAATTGAGATAATTAGAGAAAACGAGAAGATTCACATGATTGATTGTCATCGAATGATCGAGGGGTTTCCCGCCCCCTTTTTTTGCGTGGCATCCCCATAAAGGCGGCTCGTTGGCGGGGAAACGTTTAGTGTGCGCGAGTTTCTCTCAACCACTTTCCTTCATCGAATCTTTCGCTTTTCTTTGCGAGCCAAAACGATTTTCGTCCACCTCTATGGACTGTGATTCTTGCAACATACTATGCTAGTTGGCCCAACAAGTGATACAGCGTTGTCTTCATCCGTATCGCTTCTCATCGATTCGTTTAAAGTGGGTTTATGTTTCTGAAATGGATTCGATTTTGTTACTTGAGCTGATAGCTGAGCTGTTACTACGATAGCTGAGCTAAAATCTAAGTTGATCTATAATCTATTGGGTTGGTGAATTGAAAACTGTCCCAAACTTTGAACTAAAATTTATTGAACATAAAACCATGAATTCATTCCAAATAATTTCCATTATTATTGACGACTTCTGCCCATTTTACAGGCAATTTGCGGATTCCTCTTTCGTAGTAGGATTTTGGTTTGTGTGTGAGACAAGTGTGAGACTCAAAAATCGTGGACTGGAGATGTCAGCTGTCAGCCCAGTTTGAGCACTTTCTTCAAAAGAAACCCATTTTGGTGTCAATAGAAAAGTTGTAGAGAATCAAAAATTAGGCTTATAGCCAAATTTCCAAAAAGATACACTTAGTAGTTTCGCTTAAAATGCAAGTTTTGTTGCAAGTTTTGTGAAAATTCGTAAATTTGGCATTTCTTGAAAACCAGTTTTTGAATGGTTCTGAAAATTTGGATATAAGCTTGATTTTTGATTCTCTACAACTTTTCCATTGACACCAAAATGGGTTTCTTTTGAAGAAAGTGCTCAAACTGTCACATATGACAATAGCCCGCAGTTTTCAATTCACCAATCCAATATTACGATTCAAAATCCATTTTTTTTTTGTTTTCCTAATGATTTTGCATTTAATTTGACAGGAAACAAAGCCAAAATAGATCAAATTTCTCTAGTAAAAAGTAAAAAGCAGAAGCTAAATGCAGATTTGATTTGAAAGAAAAGGATTTATAACCTGGAAAAGGTTAAAGACGCCAAATTACGTTTTAAAAACCAAATACTTAAATCTCTTTTACTTTACCCAATCAAATCCACTCAATTTAGCTCAAAAATTCATAAATCAAACCGTTTAAAGGCAAAAAGTTCGAGATTTCACGAGATTACACGAGATTTTCCTCAATTTTTGCACAAAATTGACGCTTTCTAATGGTTTATAACCACAAAATTGGTTAAATTGGTGATTTTAAACGGTTTTCCACTAACAAAATTGCTTTTTGAAAACCAGTGCTGTATTTTCGGTCTATTATCAATAGGTGTACAACAAAAAAAACGAGATTTGACCATTTCAACAGCAACTTTTTCAGAGGTTTTTCAGAGCAGTTAACTCTAGGCGAAGCTAGGCACTAGAAAAGGCGCTGGTAAATGGCTGGTAAAAAGCCGCTGGTAAATGGAAAAAGCGAAGGCGCTGGTAAATGACAATCTCATCCGGCGGAATTTCTGTTTTTACACACCGGCGCAATCTTTATGGTCCCTTGTTTCATCCATGATCGGGCAGTCATGATTAAAGTAATGCTTTAAGTTCAAAATTTGGGCACAAGAGGCTTCAAGAGGCTCCCGCGTTCGAGAGGCTCTCGAGTTTTAGACATCTGAAGTTCTATAGAATTGTTAATTTTGCGTTTCTGAGTTAAATATTGAAGTAAACTGTTGAAAATGAGCAGTAAATTCTCCTAGAAAGTTTTATGGGCAATGGTTAACTCTAGGCAAAGCTAGGCACTAGAAAAGGCCTTCTTGAAAGTGCCTTCTTGAACAACGTGTACCCCGATTTACTAGCAATCTTGAAATTAAAACATTCTGAGAATCAAATAACTGTTAAAGCCATTTGAATGAGCCATGATATTTGGCCTAGTTTTCTATCAAAAAAAACCCATCTTTTCAGGTGGCTGTATATCCAGCTACTGTCCTTCCATTTATTCGTGACTGGTGCTCGGGTTCTGTGATCTGCTTCGGCGTCTGTGAGCTCTCCATCCGTGTCGATACAGCGTTATTTGCGTGTTGAATCGTACTTCTCAAAACAACTACAACAATCGTGAGTTTTCACTTTCATAAAGGTTATCGAAGATCGAAAAATTCGTAGTCTATTTTCCATAGAAACTATGACACTTCTGCTGATTTTAAATTAGCTACTTCTGCTAGTTTTTCTCAGTTCTCCGGGAAAATAGTGCACTGAATCTGTCTCTTGTGGCGCACTGAATCCTTTCATTGCTCAGAATCAGACCTGGGCATGAGAGAGCCTGAGACCCGGTTTGAACGTCAATAGGTGTTCAACGGAAAAATGCCTAGATCTTGATCTATTTCACTCCAATATTTTTGTCTTTGATTTCAATCGATAGAAAATTAAATTCTGCGTCAATTGATATGAAAATCAAAAAGATCGGAGTGAAATTGGTCGAGATTTTTCCCAGGTGTTCCTACCGTAAATACTGTAAGTAAATACGTAAATACGTAAATAGTACCCCACGCCCATAATGACGGTGCGGAGCGTTGCGTAGTCTAGCTTTGAACGAGTTTTTCTCGACACTGGTTTATGCTACAATGTGCGCTTAGGTATCAAAAAATAGCTGAAATTCAGGGCTATTTTTTGATACCTAAATGCCCACTGTAGCATAAACCAGTGTCGAGAAAAACTCGTCCAAAGCTAGACTACGCAACACTTCGCACCGTCATTATGGGCGTGGGGTACTATTACAGTATTTACTGTAGGTTAAAATTCCCGTGTCCAATCAGAACTATTTCAATTTTAATACACTAGGCGATAAAAGTTTACAAAATTAGATTAATTTTCTTTTTTTTACCCCATCAATCTTTTAGTTTTTTAAGTCTTTTATCAACGAGTCAAGAAAAATTCGTTTTTTGATGTTATAGTTGGAATTGATAAGAAATGAATAAAGAAATCAATCATTTTCCACCAAAACTCTATCACCCTTTGCTCTGGGAGAACTGAGATTGAGAAAAGATGGAAAAGAGATTTGTGTGATTGATGAATGTTTCTCTTCATCCCCTAAAGGAGTGCGGGAAATCACCACAAATAGAAATAACGGGGAAGGAGAAAGTGAGAAAATCTTTCCATAGAAATTGTGCGCAAAATCATCGATTAAACGAATGGAATAATTGAAATGTCGAATGAAATGTCAATAATTGTCAAATTCGAATTGTCAAACGATAAAGAAACAAGAATAGAAGATGTTTCGAGAATTAAATGTCAGTAAAAAAAGGATCCACTAGGTTTAAAACGATCCAATAGCTTTCAAACGATCCAGCTTTCAAAAGATCCAATAGCTTTCAAAAGATTGAACCGCTTTCAGACGATCCACTAGGTTTAAAACGATCCAATAGCTTTCAAACGATCCAACAACTTTCAATAAACAAATTCTTTCAGATGTCTGCTGTTCCAATGATGAGCCAAATGCTCCATTGTCGTGTTCGCCGCAACACGATCGAGAAACAAAGAAACTCGACTGACGGTAAGTTTTTCGAGTTGTTGAAAAGCAAAATTTTATCCATTACTGGTTTTGCAACTGCCAACTAGTCTCTTTCTCTTAAAGTCCAACTAAAAAAAGTTGCATCTTTGACGAAAATGCGGTTGAATAGGTGCCAGAAATGCTAGAAGTTGTAATAAAAGAAAAAGAAAAACAAGAGGCTTCAGGGACCGAAGCCATGATCCTGTGGGTAGATGCCTAAAGCGCTATCCACTAAGCCATCAAGACAGCCTGCTTGGAAGGAGCCTTTTAAAGTAAAACTTGGCAAAAATAGAACCGAAATTGGGCCCGAAAATGCTTTAAAAGGCTCCTTCCTAGCAGGGAACAAAGTACATTGGTGGCTTAGTGGATAAAGCATTAGACTTCCACCCACAGGATGCGGGTTCGGTCCCTGATAGCACTTTTTGTTTTGTTTTTAGGGACCAAACCCTGATCCTCTGGCTTGGCCTTGGTAGCAATAGCTTTAGGAAAAGTTCTGGTAGCTGTAAATTCAAAGTCGACTTTTTTGGTGCAATAATTTGATTTCTAGTCTCTAGAAAAGTTCGTTTTCTATTTCCCACTTCCATTTGTTACTCTTACTATTTCAGAAGAACCACTGGCACTTCGTTCGATGTCGAGAAGCTCGTCGACCGACGAGAGCACTCCTCCATCGCCGTCGATCGCTCCGATTCGTCCCATCAACTTCATCAGTACGTCTTTCAAGAGTGACAGGTGGCTTGCCACGGTCATTACTAGCAATGGCATTAAGTTCAATAACAAGTCTACTCAATAACTATTCTATTCAATAACTATTAAACTCATCAGTTTTTAGAATCAACAGCAACCTCGCTGCTTGATGGAGTCAACAATATACTAAATGGACATTGAGGAAAAAAAAATGGTTTTTGTTTGTTTTTGAGACAAATTATTTCTATGTGTAGATCTGACTTCTTTAGCTAAATTGATTCATTCATTTTTTATATTCTTTTGCTTCTTTTTTTCTGGTATTCGGCTTGGTTTGTGAAATGAAGTTTTGTAGTTTTTTTGAAAAGCACAACAGATTGCATTTTATTATCTCAAAGCGAAATTTTGAATGGCTTTGTGGAATCAATTCAATATTTTTGAATGGAATTCAAAAATATTGAATTAGGAATATTGAATTAGAAATATTGAAAAAAGTGAAATAAAAAAGCTCAAGATTCTGGAGATTGAAACAAAGAATTGATTGAATTGAAACAAAGCATTGATTGGATTGAAAGAAAGCATTGATTGGATTGAAACAAGGCATTGATTGAGTTGAAAGAAAGCATTGATTGGATCGAAACAAAGAATTGATTGAGTCGAAACAAGGCATTGATTGGATTGAAACAAAGAATTGATTGGATTGAAAGAAAGCATTGATTGAGTTGAAACAAAGAATTGATTGAGTCGAAACAAGGCATTGATTGGATTGAAACAAAGAATTCATTCAATTGAAACAAAGCAATGATTGGATTGAAACAAGGCATTGATTGAGTTGAAACAAAGAATTAATTTAATTGAAACAAAGAATTGATTCAGTTGAAACAAAGAATTGATTGAATTGAAACAAAGCATTGATTGAATTGAAACAAAGCAATGATTGGATTGAAACAAAGAATTGATTCAATTGAAACAAAGCAATGATTGGATTCAAACAAGGCATTGATTGAGTTGAAACAAAGAATTGATTCAATTGAAACAAAGAATTGATTGAGTTGAAACAAAGAATTGATTCAGTTGAAGCAAAGCATTGATTGAGTTGAAACAAAGAATTAATTTAATTGAAACAAAGAATTGATTCAATTGAAACAAAGAATTGATTCAATTGAAACAAAGCATTGATTGGATTGAAAGAAAGCATTGATTGAGTTGAAACAAAGAATTAATTTAATTGAAACAAAGAATTGATTGAGTTGAAACAAAGAATTGATTCAGTTGAAGCAAAGCATTGATTGAGTTAAAACAAAGAATTGATTCAATTGAAACAAAGCATTGATTGAAACAAAAATATATTGAATAAATCTGACTAATGAAGATTTAAGGATACAAACCAAATCAAGAACATCGTTAAAACACGTAGTATTTGATTTCAACACTGTTTAAGAATAAACTTAAGACGTTAATGACATTTTTTGGCAATGTTGATTGAACAGCGCTTTGCTGAATGAATTCAATTCAATTTAAGAGTAGAAAACTTATTGAAACAAGAACCGTGAATTGAAATTGAAAAAACCTATCTCATATTGGTTGTTCATAAGCTCTTGGGGTTCTTAAATTTGTGATTTCTTAAAAATCAGCCAACAGTTTCATCTAAAGTCTCTATTGAACAATCTATAAGTCTAAGCTAACTACTATTTGATAACGATTGTTTGGTACAATCGAGAGAATGAGCCTCTTGATGATGTGTGTGTTTCACTCTTTGTGGACTCGCCCAACTCTATAGAAATACTAATGAAATTGTTTCCTAGAGTGGAATCAATAAAGAGAATTCATTATTCAACAATGATTTCATTTTCTCTGCATTTATTGTGTTTCTTCCAATTGGATTTTGTTTTGACTTTTGTTTTAACTTTTGTTTGAAACTTTCATGAAAAGCACAACAGATTTATTGCTTCATTTCAGTTCGAAATTCTAAAAAGTGACTAGGGAAAGTTAAAATCAACAAAAGACAATATAGAAAACTATAGAAAATATTCTAAAACTTGACTGAATATCGAAAGAACTTTCGGAAATTGTTTCCTAGAGAAGAATCATCGTTTTCTACCCGTTCGAAAGAACTAACAGAACAGAGGAATGGAATGGAAAAAAGGAACGGTACTGTCAAAATATATAAAAAGATTCCAATGTGGATATTGTCAAAAACCGTAGATTTAAATCCTTATGAACACTCAATAATACCTGCCGTAAATACTGTAATATTACCCCACCCCCATCATGACGGTGCGGAGCGTTGCGTAGTCTAGCTTTGGACGCGTTTTTCTCGACACTGGTTTATGCTACAATGCGCTCTTAGGTATCAAAAAATAGCCCTGAATTTCAGCTAGACGTCCAAAGCTAGCGCACCGTCATTATGGGGGGTACTATTATAGTATTTACTGTAGGTTAAAATTCCCGTGTCCAATCAGAACTATTTCAATTTTAATACACTAGGCGATAAAAGTTTACAAAATTAGATAATTTTCTTTTTTACCCCATCAATCTTTTAGTTTTTAAGTCTTTTATCAACGAGTCAAAAAAACGTTTTGATGTTATAGTTGGAATTGATAGAAATGAAAGAAACAACATTTTCCACCAAAACTCTATCACCCTTTGCTCTGAATTTCAAGCTGAATTTCAGCTATTTTTTGATACCAAAAACGCATTTTTTGAAAGTACGGGCGCTTTGGAAAAAATGAAATACTGCAAAAAGTTTTGCGACTACGTGACTGTACGGTGTATTTACGGTAGGAACACCTGGGGAAAATCTCGACCAATTTCACTCAGGCTAATACTATCGATGAAATTTGTTAACCTAAAGAACCTACCGTAGATACTGTAATAGTACCCCACCCCGCTCGTACAGTCGCGTAGTCGCAAAACTTTTTGCAGTATTTCATTTTTTCCAAAGCGCCCGTACTTTCAAAAAATGCGTCTCTGGTATCAAAAAATAGCCCTGAATTTCAGCTATTTTTTGATACCTAAACGCTCATTGTAGCATAAACCAGTATCGAGAAAAACTCGTTCAAAGCTAGACTACGCAACACTCCCTACTGTCATTGTGGGGATGGGGTACTATTACAGTATTTATGGTAAGTTTTAAACAACAATACCCCACTACTTATTACTTAATGATGTAAATAAGTATCTCGTAAGTAAGAATTAAAAAGAAAGTCCTTAAAAATCACCAGAGAACACTTTACTTGCTAAATCTAACAACAGTGGCTCAACGAGTCCATTCTCGTTTGGATCATGGTGTGACATGAAAGCTGTGTGCCCGCCATGTTTTGTCACCACAGCCACCACGTTCTCTGATTGAGAGATCTCCTCGAGAGGTAGAGCTGAAAAGTGGCATTGTTATTTGCGTTTGGCTTTCTATCATTTCAATCTTTCTATCAATTTTTCAACAGGTGCAAAATAAAGAAATGATTTAAAGTGTGGCTTTTAAAGTCAATGATATTGTAAACAGTATTTCTGTGTACTTTTGCATATAAAATTACAATTTAAGTGCTTTGCATTAGAATTTCGTTTTGCGTTTTTAATTATTTAAAGTCAAAAATCAACGGTGGTCCAAAAATCAAGCTAAAATTTTGCAAAGTAGCTAACGAATTGTTAACATATGTTGACTCGGCTTGTTTTTTAGAAAACCTACAATCGATCGGAGCAAAGCAATCATCAGACGAGTTCAGCGTTAGCACCGGGATCGGGATTCGACTCACCTAAAAGCCCAGTAGATTAGTGCCAAACTCGTTTTTTTCTGCGCTTACCTTTGTTTTAAGTGTGGCTTCTGTGTAATAGTGTTCCCAATCATTATACCCAAACATTGGTACAACAAAATTGGCATCAAAGCCTCGAATTGTATTCGTTTTCATCAACAGCTCCCAATCCAAATGTTTCTCAAAAAGTTCCTTGTATCTAAAAAATAAAATTTGATATTTATAGACTTTGAAAGTGTAGGGCAAACAGTTAACACGAAATTTTGAAGAGAACACTATAAAATATGAGTTAAAACTCACGGGAAGATAACCTCTTTGAGGCAATTGGCTAGATGGCTGTTGAAGAAAAGTCTCGGCCAGAAAGTCTCCAAAGAGGCCGTTGATCGGAAATTGTCGAAAGGAGATGAGATCTAAATTCGCAGAATCAGGCGCCATATTGATTGGGTACCATATTGATTGGGTATTATTGTTGATAAACTAACGATACAAATAGTGGATATTGACTCTATAGTGATACTGACTCTATTTCAAGTCTCATTTTGTCTACTTACCACCATTCCAGCCAGTAAACCACAATTTTCACGAGTGTGCTTGGCGAGATAGTTCCAGAGAATCATGCTAGAATTTTATATACACTACTGGACAATGAAATATCGTATTTGAAAAACGATCTTCACTTTCGCGCGTCTGTAACTCCCTTGTCTTTACCGTATTTCTAAATATTAATATTACCCTTGTGTAGCCCTTGAAAAGAGCTTTCAGAAAATGTATAACACTAATAGTTTAAACTCAAAGACAAGGGAGTTAAAGACGCGCGAAAGTGACGATCGTTTTTCAAATATCATATTTCATTGTCCAGTACTGTATGTCGTAGCCGATTATGAATTTCAGCCGATTATGAATCAAATGATTTCGCTTACGAAAATCATAACCGGCAGCGATTATGAATCATTCATAACCGGCTAGCCGATTATAAATGAAAGTAGCTTTTTCTAGAAATTTCTCGTCAAAATAAAAATATTTTTTTTTTTTTTTTTTTTTTTAATCAAAATCCTAATTTTTAGAAAGGGAAAAAAGAAATTCCTTTTTTTCCCACCAATAAAAATTAATTATTTTAAATGATTAAAGATTATTAATTAATTTTTTTATTTTTTTTTTATTATTTATTAATATTTTTATATTTTATTTTTTTTTTTTTTTTTTTTTTTTTTTTTTTTTTTTTTTTTTTTTTTTTTTTTTTTTTTTGTCGTTATTGTTTAACTCTAGATAATTTGTTAATATGTTTTCGTTTACATTCAATAAACGTGGTTAAAACGTCAGGAGTTACCTTGACAACAATAGCATTAAACAATTAAATATTAACATACCGTAAATACTGTAATAGTACCCCACCCCGCTCGTACAGTCGCGTAATCGCAAAAGTTTTTTAGTATTTCATTTTTTTCAAAGCGCCCGTACTTTCAAAAAATGCGTTCTTGGTATCAAAAAATAGCTGAAATTCAGGGCTATTTTTTGATACCAAAACGCACATTGTAGCATAAACCAGTGTCGAGAAAAACTCGTCCAAAGCTAGACTACGCAACGCTCGGCACCGTCATTATCGTCTAAGCAAAACCAACCCTCCCAAACTGAATCCACAAGCCATCTTCTTCGCATCCGGGTATCTTTGCAGAGACATTTGAACAATCTAAAACTAATTTACTGATTCATTTTAGATTTGAGTTTATTTTCTTGCTTTATTTTATTAGATATCAATACTCACATCTCTGAAATCATCCGTATAAGCAGCGTTGTAGGTTTTGGCTGTTTTAAGTGGCACTCCACCAAGTCCTCGAGCGTTTACAACGACGCAACGCCAGCCTTGTTTCACTACCTCAAAGGAATATGATAATTATAAAATTTAGCGTTCAACTCACATCTTTAGCACAGTGAATAATGTAGGAACAGTCATGGGTTGAACCTAAACCATTTTTTAAAACTTGCATCTTTCTGAACTTTCAAGAGTTTTGATGTGCTGCTTAATTAGAAATGGCTTGTCCCCGTAGCATGACTTCAGGACCTAGTACATAATAAAATGACACGAATCTTCAAAATATGTAGTCTAGATCTGCCTCTAGATCTGCCTCTCGAGTCTAGATCTGCCTCTAGAGTCTAGATCTGCCTCTAGATCTGCCTCTAGAGTCTAGATCTGCCTCTAGATCTGCCTCTAGAGTCTAGATCTGCCTCTAGATCTGCCTCTAGGTCAGATCTGCCTCCAGAGTCTAGATCTGCCTCTAGGCCGCGCCCCAGATCCCCCGAGCCGATCTGCCTCTAGATCTGCCTCTAGAGTCTAGATCTGCCTCTAGATCTGCCTCTAGAGTCTAGATCTGCCTCTATCTGCCTCTAGAGTCTAGATCTGCCTCTGGATCTGCCTCTGGAGTCTAGATCTGCCTCTAGGTCTGCCTCTAGATCTGCCTCTAGATCTGCCTCTAGAGTCTAGGTCTGCCTCTAGAGTCTAGATCTGCCTCTAGAGTCTAGATCTGGTTTCACATTCTCTTTTGGAACATCCCTGATCTACTATTCATGTATCTAAACCAACCCGTGATTCCAGGCAAAAAGAAAACGAGCGGAGTCTTCTCATTTGCATCGATTGGCTCAAGCCAGTCCAACGCTTGCACACCGCCATCCGAATGTTCGTAGACTTCTCTGGAAAATGGCCTGGCTGTTTAATATAGAATATAAGCAAAAACTTCTTTTGAAAACCTTAGATCAGCGAAGGCTCGGGATCAGAACTTGGCTTTTAACTTTCAATGGAAAATATTAGACTGTCCAGAAAGTCTTTTTGTTCCTTTTCATGGAAAAATAACAAATTTGCCAATTAAACTATAGTTTTCTCCACAGAAAAAGTCTTTATTATTCAATTTTCATCTTTTTAACCCAATTTTGGTTCACTTTCAAGCAAATTCGAGAGCGAAAGAGACGTGTTTTTCGTAGAAATCTCGGAAAACCTCTACGAAGAAGTTGGCTGAATGAATTTCTCTAAAAATTTGGCTATATACAAAACTCTTTGTGCTCTATCTTTTATCTATTGACAGAAAGATAGGTTTCCATTAGGTAAAGTGTGTTTAAACCGCCAGAGAAGCCACTAAAGAACAAAAGAATCATTTTTTTGACTACCCGACTTCATACTCCCAAAAAGAATCCAATACTCGAACTTTTTGTGAACCCTTGGACTAATCTAGATGTAACTTTTTGTGCTCGATCTTTTCTCTATTGACACAAAGATAGGTCTCCATTAGTCAAAATGTCTTAGCATCATCGAACCGTCTCCCTTTGACTACCCGACTTCACAGTCCCAAGAAAACCCAGACTTAAGATATTCTAAACCCGTTTTAATGCTATTTTACAGAAAAGTAAGTGACCTTTCTAATGGAATAAACAGGAATTCAATTGGTGCATTTATTGGTTCTTAAACGGAAGTACGAAAAGGAACAAAAAGACTTTCGCTACAGCTTAATGCTGTAAAGTTTTATGAACAGTATTCAGGCTTTAATTTTGGAACCAAGTAAGCTACACGAGTTGAGTTTTATGGACACGACAGTTGTCGACTTTTATTGACTTTTAAAAACGATGCTAGATTACTGTAAAGCCATTTTTAACTACCCAACATCAAGCCCCCAAAAAGAATCCAAAAATAAGACATTTTAAACCCGTTTTAATGTTATTTTGCAGAAAAATAAGTGACCTTTCTAATGGAACAAACAGTAGTTCAATTAGTGCATTTGTTGTTTTTAAACGGAAGTACGAAAAGGAACGTAAAGACCTCCTGAAAAGCCTAATCGGTAACACTTCCTAGGCCTACCTCCTCCATGACAAAGTAGGTCGACTCCTGAAAAATTGTCGAGCTATCGTCTGCGCAAAACCGAAAGGGCACCACCAAGTTGGAAAGAATTGCTAAGAAGCTCTGTTATTGTTGCCATTGTCCTAGAAGCTCTGTTATTGTTTCTGTTTGTTATTGTCCTGTTATTGTCCTGTTATGGTTCAACTTGTCGTACCTTTTGAACAGCCGGCAAACTAACTACGAGATGGGTGAATTTCGACGAGTGTCTTCCATAAATGATTGGCTTCTGAAGTAAATTAGAGTATTTTTAAAAACCTCTCAACTTACATCAGCTTCTAGATATCTTTTGTACCAAAATGCGAAAAAAAAGACGATTGGTGAAAGCAGGAGTAACCAAAACATTGTCGAGATCTAGAAATCACATGGTTAAACAGTTTCATGCAAATCTAAAACACGTTCAACGTTAGAAAATCTCTTCTAGAGGTGAATCTCTTGTAGAATTTTGTTTTTTCTTTACATAAAGCTTTTCAAATATTCCGAAACGCCCAATTTGACTGCCTAGCAACGAAAAGAAATAAAAGAAGAGGTGAATGAAAAGAAAATTGAGTGAAAATCTGGTACACCGCTTTCCAAAGTTTAAAAGTTAATTAAAGATTTATTCTTTATGATTTATATTTACAAATTTACAAAGAATATTTACAAATTCTTAATGAAATTTGAAATTTACACGAGAAACCAATCAATAGGCGATTCACGGAAAAGAGATGGAAAACAAATGAACCAATCAAAACTTTGTAAAACAAAACTCAAAAAATAAACTTTGTAGAGCTCAAAGCTGTCGACGTAGCCATTCTAGTGCGCTGATTTTCTCATTTTTCTTTCAAAATCAATTGTTATTAGTGGTGAAAAGGCAGCACTGAGTGCTGGGTTTCGAATTTTGAGTACAGTACAGTCTAGATTGAAGAGATCAGATCAGATCAGATCCGAATTGTGTTAGATTAGATCCGAATTGCATTAGATCAGAGCCAAATTATATTAGATCAAATCCGAATTGAATCAGTTTCTTCTTTGCATATGATGCACAGCTTTCTCTTTCTTCTTTCTTCTTTATCAGATGGAGAAACTGAAGAACTGAGTACAGGGTTTCGAATTTTGAGTACAGTAAGCCGACTTTTCTATTGACACCAAAATGGGTTTCTTTTGAAGAAAGTGCTCAAACTGGGCTGACAGCTGACATCTCCAGTCCTCCATTTTTGAGTCTCACACTTGTCTCACACACAAACCAAAATCCTACCACGAAAGAGGAACCCGCAAAATGCCTGTAAAATGGGCAGAAGTCGTCAATAATAATGGAAATTATTTGGAATGAATTCATGGTTTTATGTTCAATAAATTTTAGTTCAAAGTCCGGCAGTTTTCAACTCATCAACCCAATAGATTTGAGTACATTTTGAGGATAGCAAGACGACCGTTAATGCAATCAAATACAGCGAACAGTTGGACAAGGTAAATGAATTTCAGAATAGGCCCTCTAAGTCAAAGATCGTTCTCCTCCATTGGAACGCGCGCCCTCATGTTGCAAAACTGACTCGCTCTAGAATAAATAGCCTTGTTTGGGAACTTTTGGCGCATTCCCCATACAGTCCGGACCTCGCCCCTTTTGCTTACTATTTATTCCAGATCATGAGCTTGCGGGAGAACACTTCGATTCGGTTCAACACTTTTAGTTCAAAGTCCCGCAGTTTTCTATTCACCAACCCAATAGAAATAAAAAAAAGATCGTTTTTCTCCAAGAAAAGCTCTGTCCAAAACCATAGGAAACCCATGATTTTTGCCCAATAAAACTGGTAATAGATTATTACTTTAAAAAGCGAAACGACTTCCTTGCCAGCTTCATGAAATTAATCTATTCATTGGGCTTCTAGCTCTGGCACCGATCTTTTTAGTTCAAAGTTTCAATTCAATTCACCAGTTTTCAATTCACCAACCCAATATATATATGTTGTGTCCGATTTAGATTTCCGTCCGATTTAGATCCAATCTAAATCGGACGTCCGATTTAGATTGAACTTATCGCGGACGTCCGATTTAGATTACAGTCTATATCGGACGTCCGATTTAGATTCAATCTAAATCTTATATAGATTGAACAATAATACGTCTTGTATAGATTGAACAATAATATAAACATGCTTAATATATGTTCTTAAGCGTTTTCTGTAGTTTTCTGCATTTTTCAAAGGTCTTTTATTGATTACAGTCTATATTGGACGTCCGATACAGATCGAACAATAATAAACGTGCTTAATATATGTTCTTAAGCGTTTTTTTGCAATTTTCTGCGCTTTTCAAAGAATTCAAGATGTCACAATAGCATGTTCAAGATGCCACAAAGAATTCAAGATGTCACAATGTCACAACTCTGCAATTCAAGATGTCACAATAGCCTAAGCTGCAAAAATAAATAGAAATTTTTAACTCGTTCGTTGTTGTTGTTGGTTTTTTGTTGTTGTGTGTTGTAATTTCGCATCTATTCTGTTAACGCTAATAGATTGTTTCATAGTTGGGTTTTCTTTTCAGAAAAAGACAGTAACAGCACCTTTGAAAAATGCAGAAAACTACAGAAAACGCTTAAGAACATGTATTAAGCATGTTTATATTATTTTTTAATTTTTAAAAATATTATTGTTCAATCTATATAAGATTTAGATTGAATCTAAATCGGACGTCCGATATAGATTACAGTCTATATCGGACGTCCGCGATAAGTTCAATCTAAATCGGACGTCCGATTTAGATTGAACTTATCGCGGACGTCCGATTTAGATTACGGTCTATATCGGACGTCCGATTTAGACTCAATCTAAATCGGACGTCTTATATAGATTGAACAATAATATAAACATGTTTAATATATGTTCTTAAGCGTTTTCTGTAGTTTTCTGCATTTTTCAAAGGTCTGTTACTATCTTTTTCTGAAAAGAAAACCCAACTATGAAATAATCAATAAAAGACCTTTGAAAATGCAGAAAACTACAGAAAACGCTTAAGAACATATATTAAACATGTTTATATTATTGTTCAATCTATATAAGACGTCCGATTTAGATTGAGTCGTCCGATATAGACTGTAATCTAAATCGGACGTCCGCGATAAGTTCAATCTAAATCGGACGTCCGATTTAGATTGAATCTAAATCGGACGGAAATCTAAATCGGACACAACATATATATATATCTTTTCATTTTTGAGTACTTTGAAGTCAGAATTCTAAGCTTTGTTAAGCAGGAAAGTCCAGAAGACGTAAAAAAAGCTTTGCTTTGAATATTAACAATCTACAAACCGCCAAATGCCCGCAAAATGCCCGCAAAACGTTTCTAAAGATTTCAAAGAATCATAAGATCTTAAGCAAATCATAAGCATAAATAAATGAAAAAAAAGAATCAACTTTTTAAGGAAATATTTCTTTCGATAAATCAAATTCGAGAGTTATGAGATGAGGCGACCTTTGGCATCAAAAAAAGATGGATTTTTGCAGAGACAGCTCTATCAAGAAGACAAGAAGGCTTTTCTTTGAAACTCTTGAAGTTCTATCATCTCTCCATTTTCCCCAATATTTCTCTAAAAAGCTGGAAAAAGACAGCGAACAAAGAAAGAGCGAAATGAAGAAAAAAAGAAGAGAAAATTAAAGGAACAGAGTCTTTTCTCTGGAAAACTTTGTAGACTTTGTACTTTGTAGTTTGGATTTTGGAAAGAAAATGAAACTAGAAAATGAAAAAGTTTGAGCAAAAGAAGGATAAAAATGACTGCAGATAGTTATTAGTTTAAATAAAAAGGTCGATATTTGCAATGTGGATCTTTACAATTTGGATCTTTACAATTTAGATTCTATGATTGTTTTAAAGGAATGGATTCTCGTATGTCATCATCTCCCGCTTCGCTTCTGAAAATTTCATTTTTTTAGTTTTTATCATGCTTAGCTGAAATCTGTCGTCAATCTATTGACAAATAAACTTCTTTACCTGATTCCTTTTCAGTTTTATCGCTTTTTTCGATCTCCTCATCATCAATCTCGCCCTCTTCCGGTGATTCGTTGCCGGTAGCCTAAAAGTCTATGTTTTGCATTGCTTTGAACGAAGTTGGGGTTCACTTGTGGACAAAGTTGTTCTTGCTAGGGAAAGGCATTCTTAGTACACTTTTCTGGACACTTAGTACACTCTGGACACTTAGTACACTTTTCTGGACACTTAGTGCACTTTCCTTGACATTTTGTACACTTTCCTTGACACTTAGTACACTTTTCTGGACACTTAGTACACTTTTCTGGATACTTTGTACACTTTTCTGGACACTTTTTACACTCTGGACACTTTGTACACTTTCCTTGACACTTAGTGCACTTTCCTTAACACTTAGTACACTTTTTCTCTGTGATAGAGCAATTGTACGGTAAGAAAAGATCAAAGATTCAATCCCCTCTCTGGAAACAACTTTTCTTTATTGCTAATGCCCGGAGAAGCTCTTCAAGGAAGCCGATGGTTGACTGGAACCGGTGCATTTTCTTCTCTTTCTTCCTTCCTTTCTTTCTTTCTTTCTTCCTTTCTTTCTTTCTTCCTTGTATTCCCTTCTTTCTCTTAGCAAAATAAAACCCCAGATAGGTCAGTGGTAGAGCAATTGTCCGGTAAGCCAAAGGTCAAGGGTTCAAATCCCTCTCTGGAATCAATCAATGATTTTCCAGGCGAGTAAAACTTCAATCGAAGAACGACTTCGAAAAGCGGATTTCAAAACGGATGCTTTAAAACGCTCCTTTCTATCCGAGGGGAGAAAGCTTGGTGGCCTAGTGGATAAGGGGTTAGGTCAGAGGGCCAGACTTTCCAGCGAGCCTGGGTTCGCTCCCTTATACCGCTTTTTGGTTTTTTGATTTTCTTTTGAAACAACTTCTAGCATTCTAGCTAATATTTCGCAGGTTATTGCATTATGTTAGATTAGTTAGGTTAGTTAGTAATAGTTAGAGCCGATTTTCCAGATAAGATCAAGCCAAAGCCAACGTTTAAATCTTAAGCAATCAAACAGCGTAAGCATTCATTCCAGGCAAAAGTCAATAAAAGCCATTGGCTTTGGCTTGGCTTGGCTAGCTAGGAATTTTGGTTTTTTAGAGTAATCTTGCTTGCCAAACGCAACTGCCCAAATTTGCGTTCGTTCTTTCTGACCATCTTTACGAGTCCCAAAGATCATCATCTTTCAAATATTTTCCATATCAGAAGAAACTAACTTGAGGTTTCGGCACCGGCTTGAATTTGATCTTCGGGATCGGCGGCAGTAGCTCTTTGTCCATCAACTTTTCAATCGCCGGCGCTTGCTCGTCTCTCATTTTGAAATGAGCTCTAAATATTCAAAAGTGTTTTATTTCACTTTCTTTTACAACTTTTCTTAAGCTTACCGCTTTTCTGGAGTCCTTTGAGTCGTTTGGCGATTATTTTGTGGGATATAGGCCGGATTTCGGAAAGTTGTTGTGCCTTGCTTTTTCGCGTAGGAAACTCGCAAAGTGACGCCGTTAACCATATTGCCATCCATCTTAAAACTGTTGTTTATATCTTTTTTCAAAATGTGAACTTAGAATTAGATTTTTTACGGTAAAAAAAGATAGAAAAAGGTAGTAAAAGATAGGTTTAAACCTCTTTAATCACTTCATCGAGTCCCTCCATTGATTTGAAAGTCATGTAGGCTACCCTGGAAGTTTAAAAGTTGAATAAAAATTCGTCAAAACGTTTCTCAGTCAAACAAATTAGTCAAAACGTTTCTCATTCAATTAGAAATCCTAAAAAAGCCCTTTTTACCTTTGTCGATCCTCAACTCGAGTGTTCTCAATCTCGCCAAACTTTCGAAAAGCTGACTCTAGAGTTTCCACCTAAAATCGAGTGAAATCTTCGATTTTAAATGTTTCGTATGGTTGTTTTAATGTTTTTAATGCTTTGTTACCTGTAAATCGTAGCCTCTGATGAACAAAATCTTTCCTTTTCCCATCTCTGGTGGTTTATCATCGGAACTCCATGGGGTACTGGGTGGAGAGCCGATTGGAGGAGACATCATGCCGGGAGGAGAAGCCTAAAAGTATTGGTTCATGAAATAAATTAAATAACATATATTGATTTATTCAACCAATCCAAGCAATCAATCCTATCCTACAGAAATCCTACAGAAATCCTACAGAAACAAATCCTATTAAAACCCTATCCTAAACTACCACAACAGGACTTCAAATTCTTAACATAACGCTGGAAAATCAATGATTTTGTCAATGATCATTTTGTGGAGTGATGATGCTGGTCAATCAAAGGAAATGATCGTTTTAATGGCTGCAGTTTATGACTAGTAATAACCGTAGTTTAATTTCAATGAGTATGGTGCTTTGTATAGCTCTGTGTTTGGGATAACTTCAAATCTGTGACTAACCGAGTCGCAGGTTGAGTTACTAACCGAATTTGAGCCATGCCTTGACTCATGCCTTGAGCCAAGACAACAGCCATGCCTTGAGCCAAGACAACAGCCACCCCTTCAGCCAAGACAACAACCATGACTTGAGCCAAGACAACAGCCATCCCTTAAGCCAAGACAACAGCCATGCCTTGAGCCAAGACAACAGCCATCCCTTCAGCCAAGACAACAACCATGACTTGAGCCAAGACAACAGCCATGCCTTGAGCCAAGACAACAGCCATCCCTTCAGCCAAGACAACAACCATGCCTTGAGCCAAGACAACAGCCATCCCTTCAGCCAAGACAACAGCCATGCCTTGAGCCAAGACAACAGCCATCCCTTCAGCCAAGACAACAACCATGACTTGAGCCAAGACAACAACCATGACTTGAGCCAAGACAACAGCCATGCCTTCGGCCAACAGCTATTACAAATCTTGAGCCATTACAAACTTACAAATCACAACTCTTTACATCTTACACTTACCAATTCGCCAGCTTCTCCTGAATAGCTTCCACTGCTGCGATTTCTGATCTTCGCTCTCTTGAAAGTCATCTTGTCATCGGCTTTCTTTAAAGTAATTGCACCAGAAGCGATTTTCTTGCGCAACTCCTCCGTTTTCAAAGCCAGCTCGAAATCTTGAAATTATTTGATGAATTCTAATGCTCGAATGCTGTTTATTTTGTGGCTAGTTAAAGATCTTGTACAGGGTTTTCGATATCTATATCAGTAGATTACAAGGTTTAGACCGCATTTTGTAGAGCTCGATGATGCGCTTTAGACATTTTATCTAATCGAAACCTATCTTTGTGTCAATAGAGTCAATCGAGCACAAATAGTTACATCTAGATTAGTTCAAGGGTTCACAAAAAGTTCAAGTTTAACAACTTTAAGTTACGTTTTTCAAAATTATTGCCTCTTGTGGTGTTGTTTGTCTAGAAATGAAAAGTTTATGCTCTCGGTGCTCTGGAATTTGGAAGAGTCTATCTACTAGAAACTCTGGATAGCAAGACAACACTCAACTCAACAAGTCAGCTAAATCTTTGCCAGAGAAGAGAAAAATCATTCTTCAACATCATAATGCACATGTTTCGAAGATGATTCGTTTTAAACTTGGATTAGAGGTGATGGCCCATTTGGAAAGTGCCTATTCGGATAAATTGAGCTTTTCACGAACTCTTGTTAAGCTTTTTGAAAGAACCAAAACTGAAATGTGATTCTAACGTTTTTAGTCTCCCGTAGAAACTGTTAAATAGTCAAAAAAACGACCTACGAGCTCAAAAGTCCACTTAAATTGACTTAAACTTAAACTATTAAACTTATTGATAGCCCTGTACTTATTAATAGCAACACAGGGACTTATTACTTGATCTACTGCTTAAGTGAAGTTACTATTGACCACTTGATTACTTCAGCATCAAGATTACTTGAGCCCTTCACTCACTTCTTTTCGCCAAATCCCTGTTCTTGTCATTTTGCGATTCTCGATCTTCTCGACTCCCAAGTGGCGCCACTCGATTGTTGAGGATCTTTCGCTGAAATCTAATCTGGTAAAAAGGTAGTAAGAACAATATAGTTGCCGTAAAAAGTTTAATAGAACGGCCCTCTTTAGAAGCGTCAATGAAAAAGTTTCACAATAAATTGGAACTATAAAGTTCTATATGGAAATAAAGCCTTGTAGATAAGCTCTTTTCAAAGGCCTAAAAGTCTTAAAAACAAAAACCAAGCAAATTTGCATTTAAAGTCTAATTCCAATTCAAGTCCAACTTTTTTCATGAAATAAAAATACTTTTGGCAACACTTATTAACGTAAAAACTCTAGTAAAACAGCCCGGTCTCATCGCGTCACATAGTCCAAGTTTACTCTCAAACAAACGCTCATATCTTGACACCAGTACGTTTGTTTCTACGCGTTTAAATATCAAATTAAAGTAGAGAGAATGGGTGTTTTTTTAATATACAACACTTATTTTTAGCATTAACCAGCGCTTAGAAAAAAAAGATTGAAAATCGGCTTTTTTTGGCACTTTTCAGTCATTTTTTCTAAGCGCTGGTTAATGCTAAAAATATGTGTTATATCTAAAAAAAATCACCCATTCTCTCTACTTTAAATTGATATCTAGACGCATAGAAGCAAACATACTGGTGTCGAGATAAAAACTCTAGTAAAACAGTCCGGTCTCATCGCGTCACATAGTCTACGTTTACTCTCAAACAAACGCTCATATCTTGACACCAGTACGTTTGTTTCTACGCGTTTAAATATCAAATTAAAGTAGAGAGAATGGGTGTTTTTTTTCTAGATATAACACATATTTATAGCATTAACCAATACTTAGAAAAAATAATTTGAAAAGTGCCAAAAAAAGTCTACAATCTTTTTTTTCTAAGCGCTGGTTAATGCTAAAAATAAGTGTTATATATTAAAAAAGCACCCATTTTCTCTACTTTAATTTGATATCTAAACGCCTAAAAACAAACGTACTAGTGTCGAGATATGAGCGTTTGTTTGAGAGTAAACTTAGACTATGCGACGCTCCTATAGGAGGGCTTCTATTAGAGTATTTTTGTTATTCATTATCTCATTTTTCAAAAGATTAGACATCTAGTTAATCTCTTTTTAACAAACCAAATGTTTCAAACGCTCCTGGATCGCTTTCAATTGAATCTCTTCTTCCGTGAAAGCGGTTGGGAAAATCAGTTGTAACTCTTTCATTTCTAAACTTTTCATTGGTTTTCTATTGGTCAATCTTTTCTTTTCTTTTAGTCGACACTCTTGCCTTTAAAAAAACAGTCTTACGGTCGAACATTGCTCTACTACAACCAAAAATCTGTTCTTGTAGCTTCTGGCTTAGTTCTATGGATGTCTGGCTCTGGTGGATGATCTAGAGTCGTCAAAAAAGGTCTTGGCCGGTCAGTGTTTCCCCTTAGTCATCACATCTAATCCACCAATCCCTATGTCGTAGCCGATTATGAATGAAATTTTTTTGGTAAATCTTTCTAGTAGAGCAACCCTTTAATGTATGAGGACAATATTATCTCATTTTGTAGTGAATTCAATTCTATTGGTACCAAATTTGAGAGGTTAGTTTAAAAATTGCCGGCGCTACAACGTTTTATTCAAAATCGGTGGGATCCCCGTAGCCGATTATGCATTCCAGCCGATTATGAATGAGTGGGAGCCTCCAACCATCTAGGAGAGCCTCCAACCATCTAGGAGCGTCCAACCATCAAGTATTTAGTATCATTCAACGCAGAACCATTGATAATTATGTTAAATTTTTAAAATTAGCAAGATTTGATAAAAAGAAAAAAATTAGAGCAAAAAGAAGTGTTTGTTCAAGAGAAAACTTTGAAGCCCCATAATTTTTTCTCTTTTTATCCAATCTTTCTAATTTAATAAATTTAACATAATTATTAATGATTTGGCGTTGAATGATACCAAATACTTGATGGTTGGAGGCTCTCCTAGATGACTGGAGGCTCTCCTAGATGATTGGAGGCTCTCCTAGATGATTGGAGGCTCTCCTAGATGATTGGAGGCTCTCCTAGATGATTGGAGGCTCTCCTAGATGATTGGAGGCTCTCCTAGATGATTGGAGGCTCTCCTAGATGATTGGAGGCTCTCCTAGATGACTGGAGGCTCTCCTAGATGATTGGAGGCTCTCCTAGATGATTGGAGGCTCTCTTAGGTGATTGGAGGCTCCCACTCATTCATAATCGGCTACGACCCCATCATTGCATTAAAATCTCTTCTATCCAGCATAATCCATACTATTCGGATTTCTATTATCTAATGATCATAAAAAAGAAGAATCTCAAATCTCAAAGAAAGAAATCTCAAAATTCACTGGTTTCTACCAAATTTCTCTCAACAAATCTCCAATAAACAAGCAACAGTTTATTGCGAACCAAAACACACTGTCAATAGCTATTTTTTTGCACAGAAAGACCGTGAAAACATAGAAGTGGCTAAGAAAATTGAAAAAATGACAATATAAAATGAAAATCGTGAAAAGTAAATTGAAAATAGTAAAGAAATATTTCGAAAAATTGTTCTTTTTGGCAAATCTGATAAGACGAAAACATAGAATTGACAAAGAAAATGAAGAAAAGTCGAAAAAATCGAAAAAATCGAAAAAAAGTAATTCTTATAACAAAGAAAAAGCCTAATAACCGGTAGAAAACTTGTAAAAATTAGAAATGAAATGAAAATTAAATGAAAATGAAATGAAAATGAAAAATGAAAATCAAATTTAGCATAAATTTTACAGATTTCTCAAATATTGAAATTGATGGGGGGTGGGACAAATGCGACCTTTTTTTGCGCACCTGGACATTTGCGCACCTTTTTTTTCCGCACCTTGCCCATTAGCGCACCTTTTTTCGCGTTTTAAAGCTCTAAAAAGCTCTAAAAAGCTCTAAAAAGCTAATATTAACCAATTTCTATTCCAAAAGTTGTTTTTCTAGGTAATTTTAGGGCGTAGAATCGAAATTTTGACATCTCAGAGCTTGTGGAACCAATTTGAAAGACAAAACGGCTAGATCAAATTACAGAAAATTGTCGATGTCGAAAATGTCGTTGTTCTCTTTGTATAACTCCGTCTGTTTGTTTCCACAAGCTCTGATATGTCAAAATTTCGATTCTACGCCCTAAAATCACCTAGAAAAACAACTTTTGGAATAGAAATTGGTTAATATTAGCTTTTTAGAGCTTTTTAGAGCTTTAAAACGCGAAAAAAGGTGCGCTAATGGGCAAGGTGCGCAAAAAAAGGTGCGCAAATGTCCAGGTGCGCAAAAAAAGGTCGCATTTGTCCCATTCCCGATTTCTCAAATATTGAAGCTGATCAGATCAAACCAATCACAAAAAAGAGGCAAAAATACTGAAAAGGCGATAAAAATAAACATAATAAATCAAATAAATTTAATTAGAAAGTTAATTAGAAATTTTAATTAGAAATTTTTTATGAAAAATTTTTTATGAGAAATTTAAAATCTTAACCCAAAAATAAATAACGAAATAGAATACAAATTGTTTTTTTTCTTTTAAATACTAGGCAGCTTTTGAGCTAGTTTGTGTTTAAATCGAAGAAAATCGAAGAAAATCGAAGAAAAGGCTTCAGAAAAATCGGAAACCTACAAATATCACATATGAAAAGTTGGGAAAACGGAAAGCAAACTAAGAAGAGAATGCCAAATGGATGTGGTGGCCAAAAATGGAACGAGCTATATACTATTTGACGTAGAATTTTGCGCTGATTCCGAATCTGTTTTCCATTTCTACCCTGGTGCACTCTGTCAAAAGTTATAAGTGCTCAAAGTTTTGTATGTTTTACAAATCATTCTTCGAGTTTACGAGCAGATTTCCGAGGGGTTTTCGAAAGCAGTGATGGCTGAGTGGTAGTCAGTTAGAATACGAGGCAAACCCTCTCGAGTTCGAGTCTGCAGTTTACCTTTTCTTTGCCTTAAGGTCAATTGATCCGCATTCGATTGATGGTAATTGATCTTCAAATAAAAATCTTCAGACTCGAACCCAAGAGGCATTGCCTCGTGTTCTAGCCGACTACCACTAGGCCATCACTGCTTTCGAAAGACCCTGGGAAATCTGCTTTTAAAATTTGCTTTCCCTTTCTACCTTGGAGCACTCTATCAAAAGTTCTCAGTGCTCAAAGTTTTGTATGTGTTACAAATCATTCTTCGAGTTTACAAGCAGATTTCTCATGGTCTTTCGAAAGCAGTGATGGCTGAGTGGTAGTCGGCTAGAATACGAGGCAATCCCTTTCGGGTTCGAGTCTGAACATTTTTATTTGAAGATCAATTACCACCTCTAAAAAGGCAAAGAAAAGGCAAACTGCAGACTCGAACCCGAGAGGGTTTGCCTCGTATTCTAGCTGACTACCACTCAGCCATCAATGCTTTCGAAAAGCCCTCGGAAATCTGCTTATAAACTCGAAGAATGATTTGTAAAACATACAGAACTTTGAGCACTTAGAACTTTTGACAGAGTGCTACAAGGTAGAAACGGAAAACAGTTTCGGAATCAGCGCAAAATTCTACGTCAAATAGTATATAGCTCGCTTTAAAATGAGATTTTTAAAGACAATAGGATTGACTAAAAGATTGACCACATCCAATTGACCTTCGCTTGTAAATATTATAATAAAGAAATCAAAAACCAGATACCGTAAACCCTAATCTCTTTTATAATTCTTGGAAAGATTTCTTTAAATTCTTTAAAAAACTTGATGGTGTTGGAGAACGATTTTGTGGTTTACTTATAGTTTTCTTGAACTAATCCGTTTTCTAAAGCTTGTCAAGCTACCGTAACTTTACCAAAGGCTTCTAATTTACCGTAAATACTCTAATAGAAAGCCACCTTCTCGTAAAGTCGCGTTGTCTAACTTCCTTCTTTCTTTCTTTCTTTCTTCTTCTTTCTTTTTAGAAAGAAGTTAGACTTCTTCTTTTTCTTCTTCTTTGTTTTTTCTTCTTGCAATGCCTTCGCCCGCAGACATCACGCACCGATTTGACAGCAATCATCACCTACTTAGTGCTGGAAACATTAGCCGAAGTTGAGGTTGGTCAAGAGAATTTTTCGTTATTGCGAAAGCGGTATTTTGAGGCGTACAGTCGTGTAGTTGTCAGCTATTCTACTGATAAATTGATGAAAATTCAGAGAGAAGCTAAACTATTAAAGGCATTTGATAACTCCAAATCTCCTCTTCAAAACTAGTACAAATGTATCGAGAACTTTCTGCGAAACAAAGAAAGCCTTAAAAGTGATGTGGACCTCAAAAATCGATCGCATTAGTACGGCCAAATGATTCTTCTTTTTCTTTGTTTTTTCTTCTTCGCTTTTTTCTCAGCTCCTAGATTTTCCTAACTATAATTTTGGTATCAAAAAATACTAGATTTCAAGAGCTATCATTTGCCACTCAAGCGCACATTCTAGCATAAAGCATTGTGGAGAACGGGACGTTCAAAGTTAGCCTACGCGACTGTACACTCGTCATTTTGAGCGGTGATGTTCTATTAGAGTATTTACAGTATCTATTTTCTGTATTTTGTGGTATCTAAAAGTGAATAAATTAGATAAAACGCTAAATACAAGGTTACGGTAGTTTAGTAGTTTGAAAATTGCTAAGCTTTTAGAAAAAACAAATTACGCAAGCTAGGCTCAGGCTGAGGCTTAGGCTTAGGCTTAGGCTTAGGCTTAGGCTTAGGCTTAGGCTTAGGCTTAGGCTTAGGCTTAGGCTTAGGCTTAGGCTTAGGCTTAGGCTTAGGCTTAGGCTTAGGCTTAGGCTTAGGCTTAAGGCTTAGGCTTAGTCTTAGGCTTAGGCTGGGATTACCTAAACTCCTAAGCCTAAGCCTACTAAACAAATAGAGATAGAGCGGGACTTCACATAAAATAATCGCAAAATGATGATGAGAGAAAGTGCAGTCGAAATACCGGGATAAAAAATGAATTTGGGAAAAGCAAGTTGTCTAAAAACAAGAAAAATGAGTAAAATTATTGTAACCCTTTTCTTCGGCAAAGGTGAGCAACTAGAATCACGACTATTTGAAAATTGCAAAACTAAAAGCAACACAAATTTTTACGACATTGTCGCTCCAAGATGTCTCCGGACATTCTCGTAAACGACGTAACTGATTCCAACGGCTGGGATTACCTAAAATCGATCATTAGCTTGATCTATTGCCAATATAAAGCCTTTGAAAACCCATAAAGCCTTTCTTTTTTCTACTAGCGTTTATAAATGACAAATTCACCAATGTACATACGATTGGCTTCATTAGAAAGGCCTACTATTTCACTACAAAATAACGTTCGAATCTTTGGAAAATGTTTTTTCTATGGTTTTTTATGAAGAGATGAGGTCGGGTAGTCAAAAAAGGCGATAACCCAAAGGCTCAATTTAGGCGCTTTGGTCCACAGAAATCTAGGAAAAACCGGCGAATAGGCTAATAGGAAAAATAGGCTCTGCTAGCCGACCGGGAAGTGCCCTGCCTCATACCGTGTTTTATTTTAAATAAGCCCGGAACCACGTGAAGCGTGACGTGCAGAGAACGCGCAAAAAATAATACCCGATTGAGCTACGCCGCTCTGCCAAACACAAAAACTATCAGATCCATTTTTGTGTAAGACGTGAAGTAAACGCTGTAAATCTCTGCAGTTTTCTTGCTAAAAAACATGATTCCGGCGCTTAAAGGCCTACTATTTCACTACAAAATAACGTTCGAATCTTTGGAAAATGTTTTTTCTATGGTTTTTTATGAGGACGTGAAGTCAAAGTCAAAATCGGGTAGTCAAAAAAGGCGATGAGACGCAATTTTAGGCGTTTTTTTTCTACAGAAACCTATCTTGCTGTCAATAGATAAAAGATAGAGCACAAAAAGTTAGGTATATAGCCGAATTTTCAAGGAAATCTGTTCAGCCGATTTCTTTGTAGATCTTTTTGATCGAATTTTACGAAAAACGAGTTTTTGCACTCGAATTTGCTTGAAAACAGACCCAAATCGGCTTGAAATGATAGAAAAGTGAATGCTAAACATTTTCTATTTAGAGCAAACCGTAGGTCTTTGGTGAATTGGTGAATTTATCATTTATAAACGCTAGTAGAACAAAGTGTTACCAAGACTTAGGAGCTATCCTAATATAGATCTTTAGAGATCTATAGATCTTTGATCTATAGATCTTTAGCGATCATATAAATTTATCATGTAACCGTATTTAAAGTACACATTATCACAGGCTACGACTCAATCCGTTCTCGTGATTCGCTGACATTCCCATTGAGAGCTCGCCTGTTTTTCCTAGATTTCTGTAGAACAAAACGCCTAAATTGCGCCTTTGGGTTATCGCCTTTTTTGACTACCCGACTTCGCCTCCTCATAAAAAACCAAAAACAAAACACTTTCCTAAGATTCGAACGTTGCTTTGTAGTGAAATAGTAGGCCTTTCTAATGAAGCCAATCAAGATAATCTGCTCAGGCGATTTCTTTGTTCTTTGTAGATCTTTTTGATCGAATTTTATGAAAAATGAGTTTTTGCACTCGAATTTGCTTGGAAATGCACCTAAATTGTCTTAAAAAGAGCGAAAAATGAATGCTAAACATTATGTTTTTGAAGGAAACCGTAGATAAATTGATGAATTTGTCATTTCTAAACGCTAGTAGAGTCGAAAGATGATTTATGGGTGAACCAAATACTTTAGAATCTTTTGCATTATCAGAATCAATCATTTAATTATTCTGATTTATTCTGAGTTGTTGATTCTGTTGAAATTTGATTCAGCTAACCTTCATAAAATTTGGCACCAAGCCTCGATATAGACCCGTGAAGCCCTCATTTCGGATTATGTAACGGAATTGACCGACCATTGTGTCCGGTTGATTTGGATCAGCGATCCACTCTGAAATATTACACTCAACTTAATGATTAACATTTAGCATTAGACATGAGCACTACAAACTATAAACGTAAATGACAATGACAAATAACGTAAACGTAAACTATAAACGCTTCTAGCTTGCTTCAAATCTACTGGATTGAAATGATCTATAGCTCAAAAAATCGAGAATCTCAAGAGCTTTTGAATGGATTAAATCACACCCAAAATATCAATGCTAAAGAAAGTTACAGTGGTTTGTAGTCTGAGTCGATTGCTTTGACTACGCGCGAGTACCGTCCGTTTCTTTCGGTCGTTTTTTTGAGCTATAAATCATGTCAATTCGGCAGATTTGAAGCAAATTAAAAGCATTTTTCGTATGACAATTCGTCATTTTTATAGTTTTTAGTGCTCATTTCTATTTAGCGTATTCTTTAAGCTAAGCTTTTATTGAGCTTTAATCATTCTTAAGACATTTGACACCGACCTCTTGCTTGTAGTCGTGTCCTTACCAAAGCCAACGGATAGCTGGCTAGTTGGCCGCACGTTGAGCTGATCGTTCCACAAGCCAATAAAGCCAACGTGCCGGGTTCTTTCTTCTATAAGTACTTTTTGGAAAAAAAAATGATTAGATTACCGTAAATACTGTAATAGTACCCCACCGCCCTCGTACAGTCGCGTAGTCGCAAAAGTTTTTTAGTATTTTTTTTTTGCAAAGCACTCGTACTTTCAAAAAATGCGTCTTTGGTATCAAAAAATAGCCCTGAATTTCAGCTATTTTTTGATACCTAAGCGCACGTTGTAGCATAAACCAGTGTCGAGAAAAACGCGTTCAAAGCTAGACTACGCAAGCTCCGCACCGTCATTATGGGGGTGGGGTACTATTACAGTATTTACGGTAGGTGGATTTCTTAAAGTTGTCTAACTTTTATCACTACTCAAGATTCACCTCTGGATTCCGCTTTAAGTAGAGATTTTTCATAGTCTCATAGACGGCCAAGTCGATCCCAGCATACGGGATGATTCCAAAAAGATTCGGGACGTAGCCCTAAAGATTCGGGACGTAGTTATGAGATTGTATTTGATTATTATTTTAAACTGTAAAGACTAGATTAGAGACTAGATTAAAGACTAGACTCTCCAATTCACTAGACCTGAGAATTTTCGGTTTGAACGTCAATTGATGTCCAATAGAAAATGCCAATACCTTAACCAATTTCACTCCAATCTTTTCGTCTTTGATTTCAATCGATAGAAAATGAAATTCTGTGCTAATTGATATGAAAATCCAAAAAGATCGGAGTAAAATTGACCAAGATATGCCATTTTTTCCGTTGCATACCTATTGGCGTTCAAACCAAAAATTCCCAGGTCTCACTATTCACTCACTTTGTAGAAAACGATGAGACCCTCTCTTCGGTAGAGCTTGTGAGCAAAGTAGATCAAACCACGATCTAATTGACCGGTTCTTCTCAAAGCTAATCGCGTTTTCAAAACCTAAACTATACTATGTAATAGTTTACGATATGTAGTAATAGTAATAGTTTACTGTAGTCAGACTTTAGCTTTACAATGCCTTAAATTTCCTAACCTCCATCGGATAAATCGTCGTTTGACTCATGACTCCAGCGCAAGAACCCGCAAAAAGGCGCTCATAAATCGTCAACTCGTTGCTTCCCTTGTACTCTTGAATCCATCTTTTGAACTAAAGTTTTTGAATAAACTAATAACGGGAATACGGGAAATCTAAGTCTACACTCTTACCAGTAGTCAAGTTATCTCAACTTTCAATTCAGAGAATCATTTTCATTGAATTTCCTACCTGCTCATAGGCCATGAACTTGATGGCTGATTCGGGAGCGATTTTCACGACATTTATCCCATTCCCTCTCCAAAAACTTCGAATCCCACCCTCCGCGTAAAGTAATCGGATAGCAGAGAAGAGATTTAACGGATTTTGTCGAGATGCGTGTACCTGTAAGGGATCTGTTCAGAATTTCATGTTAATACTTTTTAAGTAATACTCAATTAGTAATACTCAATCAATTTAAGTAATACTCAATATTTAAATATGCTAATTGAAAATTTATAAAACGAATCTAGGTATTATCCGGTTATATATGCCTTACCAATTAACTAGGTTAAACCTATAATATTGTTTTATCTATTTTATGTGTACCTAAAGTACATTTGTTCTGAAATTATCACTTAAACAAATCTGATCCTTAAACTATCTTTTAAACTATCTTTTAAACTATCCTTAAATTATCTTTTAAACTATCCTTAAACTATCCACTTTTTCTCAAAAACTCTGGATAGGATACATCAAAATGGGTGGGGATTTATAACCGGATAGTATCCAATTCTGATCAAAAAAAAGCCATACTCACCTGCAGATAGACTTTTATCCGATCCAAAGGAGCCGTGCTTGTCCGAGACATACACCCAGCCACTGCACCAGCGACCAAATGCCGCCACCTGTAAATTTTGACTTGACATACACTTACTCGATTAGTTCTACCCTAAAGTCTCGAGTATAAGTCCATCCGAGTATAAATTCTGCCTTACATTCGCTTTAATTGCTTTGAATTTCTTTTTGTTGGGTTTTTATACATTTTTATTGTTATATAAACTTTTATTATTGTTCTTGGAGCGCGGGATACTACAGGGTGACAGCCTATCACCATTGCTATTTGTTATGTGCATGGATACATCCAGACGATAGTGTTGAAGAAGACGCTGGAAAGCATCTCTTTCGACCGTCGACGTGGACTTTGGCCGGGTGAAGAGGCCAGGGAGGGATCCATAAGACTGAGCACCGGAGAGGAGCAGGGCGGACGCGCCGAGCCACGCCCGGAGCAACAAATAACAGCATAAAATTGCTAACCTTCAATAAATTTACTTCTATTATTGTTCTTAAAAAGCAAAAAAGTTATGCTGTAGCGGGGCTCGAACCCTCGACACACCCGACCGGAGACAGCCGTCAATTTGCATGCGAAAACCAAACAGAATATACTCGCGACTTTAGGGTACTATAAAATCGAATTTAACCACATCTTGATCTTATTTTTGATCTTTCCCCAACTCACCAAACACCGCTTTGAATCTCTTCTTGGGTGAAATCTTCAGGCAATTGTGAATCCTCACCGATGTCGAATATCTATGAATCGTACGTAAATTTAGATAATCCCTCTTCTATTTACCAAATTATGCCTCCAGAATTGGGCGATTTCTTTTGGATCTGAAGATGGATAGAGAAGCATGTAGTCTTGAAATTCTTGCAAGTTCACGTTTCCCGTTTGCGCCATTCTGTAAAGAGTTTAACAATTGCATTTATTGAACAAATTTGTATACAAGACTTTGTGCCATATTATACATGTTGTCTAATTTAACGTACTGTTGGACAATGTCAGCCGCTCGTTGGTCCGATATTGGAACTCCCTGTGTATCACAGTAAATTTGAATCTCTTGCACATCAATATACCCTGAAAGCTTTTATTGTTAATTCTTGATCTTTTACAAACCGTCTTTATTTTGATCAAGATCTGAGAACACTTTCTCTAATCGCTCCTCGTGGTCGATCACGTATTTTGCAAAATCGCCAAAATCAACGGATGAATTCGAGGAATCAGCGGCCATTTTTTGCATCAACAACTAAAGCCCACTAATTTATGCTACAATTTTCACTTCAACAAACCGGAGCCATTCTGGATGGAATATGCGGCATTTCATGTTTTAACGCCATTGTCAAATCCCTAATATCGATGGTGCCGTCGTTGTCCATATCCAATCGGTCATACAATTCGCGTAACCTGAGATATTATTTTAAAGCAACCTGGTCTCTGTCTTACATGTTTCAATTTTTCTAAGAAGTTTCTTTTTCTTTTCTTTGTCTTAAAACAAACCGTTTTTCCTTTTCGGGTGTTAGTCCGTAGATCGCTGCATGAGTGGCAATAGCCGTTTCCTTTGGAATACTTCCCTAAATATTTTTATTCAACTAAAACTTACAAATTAATAGAATTTTATCTTCGTTTTCATCGGTTTTTACAAACCTGAACCAACGACGAGTGCTTCGTGCTGGATGGCTTGAGTAGAGGGGTGACATGTTTAGCATGGGTTGAAATTTCGTTGACATCGATTTTGTGATCTTCTTCTAAAAGAAAATTTGAAATAACACTGCAAATTTAATTTCAAGTTCAAAGAGTAATCTTAAAAAGCATAATAACAAATTGATTTGAAAATATCCTATTCATTTAGGCCTCATTACAAAGTTAAACGACAAAACTCACTTAAAATTTTATTCTTCGGCGTCTCGAATGTTTGGACTCCGGGCGCGAGCTCCACAGTGGCCATGCTCAGCGCGTTCTGGAGGTTGCAAGCGCTAAAATGACAAAATATTTAATTACAAAGACTTGTGAATAGAATTGCAATTTTTTCCATCTGCACCACATGTTAATTGCCTTCACTATGGATAAATCGACAATTACACGAACCGACAGAAGTTAGAGGTTAAAGTGTTAAAATTAATTACTCCTTTAATCTTTGTCCCTTACAAATGCAATTAATTATTATCATGAAATACGTATATTGAGATCATAAAAAATTCAAACCAACCCTCATCCACTTGCTCTCTATTTGAATCGAGGAGACGACTTTTCTTGATCGGCTCCTTTTGAGGACTTCCGCCTATAAATAAACTTTATTAAAGCTCCTATAAACTAAAGAAAAAGATCTAACAAACAAAAAAAATCAAAAGGAGATCACAAAAACAACTTATTTACAACTCCTATAACATAACATTTAGCAAATAAGGCCTTGCACATTGAAAAAGATCAAGATCCGGGTCGAGCGAGCGGCCGAAACCCTCCAAAACCATAATCGACAACAGAATGCTCGTAAATGCAGAGTCCAATTGTACCCGATGATCCGCGACGATGTTGAACAATTGAGACATTAGCGCCGAAATGTTCAATGTCCTCAACGATCGTTCACTTCGCGCTTTCGTCACGAGTTGCTCGACTTCCTTACAGAAAAGCTCCTTGTCGTTGCATTGCTGGTGTGGTGATTCCTCGAGAATCAACTCTCCAGCACGATAGCCACGTTTTTCCACAATACATCGGAAAATTCGCCTCAAATTGCGTAGATTCTTTGGTGTTTCAGAGATCGCAATTCCTGTATCCAAAAGAACCAAAGTCGGCTCGTCATTCAAATCTGGTGAATCACTGAAGGCAAGCTTTGGTGAGCCGCGTATACGGAAGGTGCTTCGGAGAAAATCCTTTGCTTTTTGAAAGAGCGAATCCGATGGTGGCGCGAAATGCACACCTGAAGCCTCCTTGTCGTTGAAACGAATCAAAATGTTTCCTGGGTGCAAATCGCCGTGCACAAAGTTGTCGACGAACACCATTTTCAGCAAAGCTCGCGCGCCGAGAACAGCGATTTTTCGACGAACAGCGTGTGATTGTTTCGATTTTAAATCGGGATTATTTTCCTCGGCAACCAAACGATTGATGTACATTCCATATTCGTAAGTCTCAATGATTGACTTTTTGTTGTAGGCAACAACGATTGGAAATCGAATCCCTGTCTTCACCGGATCAAAATTCTCCTGAAATTTGTGCAGTGCTCGAGCTTCACTTCGCAAATCCACTTGTCGCCTCAGAACCATTTCAAATTGTTCAATTGCTCCAACCGGATCCAAATATTTCAAAGATGGCATGAAAATTTGAGTCCATCTTGCTAGTTTGCTCACAATTGAAAGATCCATCTCGATCATCTCTTCGACTCCTCTTTCAGCAACTTTCACAGCCATTTCAACTTTTCCTGCTCCTTCCAATCCAGGCACACGAACCCCTGTCACTTTTTCGTATTCACCCATGTCCATCGTCAGTCGATACACATGTGCAATACATCCAGAACCGATTGAATACGGCTCAATCACTGGGAAAATTTTCTCCTTGTGCTTCAACACTTCTGATCCAAAGAGATGGCGTAAAACTTTGTCATGATTTCTGAACAACCGTCTTTTCTTCGTTTTTGTGTGAAGAATCGAGAGACGGTCGCAGAATTCCTTGCTGAAAACATCTCGTCTCGTCGACGCCCATTGTCCCAATTTGATCAAAGTCGGTCCCGAGGCTTGCACATGCCACAACGCGACCCTCCACCACAAATCATACGTCTTCTGGAAGCGTGAACAAACCGGATAAGTGATCAGCAATGGCATGAATCGAAAAGAGAGCACGAGAAATCGGAGTGTCATCCTCAAAGCTTCATAAACAGCAACAATCACCGTCACCGGAAAAAGAACAACCCGTTTGATCAGCGGATGTGCCGATTTGGCGGTATCTTTTTGACGAGGTAGCAAAATCCACGGATCGTGTTCCTCTTTTTCCAAATTGCACATCGCGTGGCGAACTCGAAGAAATTGAGAGCACGAACGCACGAGCATCGTCGATCCACCAGCGTAAGCGATTAGGTAAGGCACTCGGTAACATCGTGATGTGCTTGTTGAAGCTTTTGCGATCAGTCCCGGAGAGCACGCTCGAAAACGTCCGAAAAGTCGTATCGCAAGCATTTCCTCAAGTGACCGCAAATTGGCTCATCAAACGCCTCGACGAGGTTTTCTGAAAAAAAGAAAATTATTCGCGCAAGTAATATAGAGCAATATAACAAGCAATATAACAGAAAATATAGAGCAACTTAACAAAAAAAACTATTTTACGAGTGAGGGGAAAATGGGACCAAAGAACGCTGATAAAATGACGTAAAGCTGATGGAGAATTTTCAATTGAAATTCAGATTTAGAAACTAAAATTTTAACAAATGAGTAATTGAACAGGGCTTTTCAAAATTTAACTGCCAAAGAATTGAGGATCGGGTAAAAATTCAAATTTATCTATCAAATGTATGCAAAATTATAAAATGTCTGATCAAAAGCTGCTCTTTTCAATCAAAACCCATCTATTGAGCAAGAAAATCGACAAAATGGGTAAAAAGATGTCTAAATAAAATTTTTGTCGACAACAAAACGAATTCTTTAGCCTAAACCATGCATTGCGCACAAAAATCATAGATCAGATGGGTAATTTGGCACAGAAGGAGGGAGGAAGGAAAAATTGCACTGAAAAAGGGCGAGAAATGGCGACTACGTCTACTCCTATCGACGCTAGTGACCGACTGAGAGAAGAAAAAAAAGAAATGTGTTGTGAATGAACACTTAAACCGTCTGATCACACAGCACTCTCTCAAGTCTAGCCCTAAAGTCTAGCCCAGCAATAACACACGTGTTTTGTGCGTTTCTTTGTTTTCAAGTTTTTGTTTGGTTTTTTCTAAAGAAACACTGGTACTTTGGTGGTTGGGAGGGTCGACTTTATCCTGGCTTAGTTGGATCTAATGTTTTGAGTGGTTGTATTGCTTTTGATATTGATATTGATGGTTGTATTGCTTTTGATATTGATATTGATGGTTGTATTGCTTTTGATATTGATATTGATGGCTGTATTGATACCTTTTATCCACCTATTCGAGGGTAATCAAATATGCTTAGACTTTTAGAGCATTTACAACATTTTTCAAGTTTCATATTCCCGCTTTTATTTGATTTTCAAGTGTAAGCAACTTTGAGGCAGCGTTTGGTGGTTAAAGTACATGCGATTAGGCTAGAAGTGCCAAAACTTGCTAAACTAGCCACCAATCTATTAAGCAACCACCAAAGTACCAAAAAACTTTTGTCTGAATATACCGTAACATTGGTTCCTTTGGAATAGCGCTTTTTAGGAAACGGCCTTTCTTTCCCTGTTCATTTTTGACCAAACCAAGTCGACTTTTCGTAGATCTATTGTTTAAAGCTTAAATTTAAAATAAAATATAGATTCTAGAGTCTGTGTTAGGTTTTAAAGTATCCTAAAGTACTTTTGGAGCCTGAAAAATAGAATACCTTTGCTGTTTGCTCTTCGCAATCAGAGCAAACTGCTCCGTTTTGAAAAATTTGCACTTAAAACATTATTTTTATAAATTATTATTAAATAATTATTATTTCAGCTAATTATTATTGAATAATAACTATTTCTACTAATCATTATTGTTATTTTCCCTTTTATTTTAAAGCTGAAACTAAATCGGAATTTGTTTCATAACACTAACTCCCAAGAGAAACGCCGCAATTAGTGGGTATTTGCAGAAGGAGAAAGATTGCGAAAGGAGAAAGATTGTGAAAGGAAGGGATTTCTCAAAATGGCCCTAAAAGAGGCCCGAACCCAAGAAGTGGTCTTTGTTTCCTTTTTCCCTTCTTTTCTCTTCTTTTCCCTTCTTTTCCAAATACTGGGATGGATTGACCTGCAGTGGGGTGCCCCCGGCGGCTTCCCTACTCTCTCTTTTCTCCAAGCGCCAATCGATCGACCCCTTTCCTTCTCTTGTCGGACCCTTATTCCACGCCTTTTTCATTCCACATACTCGATTTTCCTTTTTCTATGTTTATGTGTCAAATATCGACCAAATATTCGTCAATCACATTGCCGACACGATTTGATGACCTTTTCCGCTTGCAAGCGCTCTTTATAAGAATCAAATTTTCCATTTAAGCTATCATAAAAATCTTTTTGTGATGCAATAAAGCTTCTGAACAATTTTTCAGAGTACATAGCAAAGTTTGTCCATTTTTCTTCATGTTTCGCTTTTTTTTACTACTTAATCACTGTAAAAATACCTACCGTAAATACTGTAATAGTACCCCACCCCCATAATGACGGTGCGGAGCGTTGCGGAGTCTAGCTTTGAACGAGTTTTTCTCGACACTGGTTTATGCTACAGTGCGCGTTTAGGTATCAAAAAATAGCTGAAATTCAGGGCTATTTTTTGATACCAAAGACGCATTTTTTGAAAGTACGGGTGCTTTGAAAAAAATGAAATACTAAAAAACGACTAAAACTTTTGCGACTACGCGACTGTACGAGGGGGGTGGGGTACTATTACTGTATTTACGGTACTTACTTTGAGCCACTACTTCAACAAATTACAATACCGAATTACAACCGTAATTTCTACGAAAATTTTCAAAATTCTCTAATCTACAGTTTGTCGGATCGCTCAAATGACAGCCATTTTTAATGCCTACCCTTTTTTTCTGAAGTCTCTCCTATCTAATCAATGCGGTGACAAGTTCGCATCTCTTTTCCCCTTTTCTATTCGATGCAGTTCAGGTGATTTCAAAATCACCCTTTCACCCTTTTTGCATTTGATTTAGAAATGTCCATTGCTCATCATTGTTCAGCTATTTAACTGTTACAATTTTTTTTATCATAATCTAAATCAAGCTCTTCAGATCATGGGTGCAGCGGCGTCTGGAGTACAGACGCAAATGCAAGCCGAGCACGACCCGAACGCCAATTTTCCATGGTAAAATTTAATACTAAAAACGAATAAAATGAATTGTTTATGTTTTATGACGGACTAAATTCACAAGCTGTCTTTGTTCCAAATAACTTTTAGATTTGAACTGATTTGCGGTCTAATAGATCAAGTTATTACTCACTATTAGATCAAGTTAGATGCTAAACTAAAGTGGAAAAGACATTTTGAACAATTTGGACATTGCGTTTTGTTTATACAATAATTTCAGGTGGCTCCGATACTTGGCAAAAGCAGTCGGCATCATTGGTGGCTTTGTGGCGATTTTCTTCGGAGTCATCGGCATCATTTCCGTCACACCAAAATGCATCATTGCTGTCTTGTTACAAATGTAAGCGACAAAACAAACGACAAACTTACAAATCTATTACCTAAATAATCTAAAGCCATTCAAAAGCAAATTTCCAGAGCTTCTGGCTTTTTGACGATTGCCCTCGAAGCGCCATTTTGTTGTCAATTCATCGAGTTCATCGAGAGAATCGCCGCCTTCAGCGAATCGCGATCCCATTTCCACAAGGCTCTTCTATTTGGAGTGTAAGTAATAGATGGATTTGAATATAAATAGAAGAACGTACCTATGAGACTCATAGTTCTAATTAGTTGTTTTCCTCCTTGGGTACTATTAGGTTGTAAACTATGTCTTTTTTAAATTGCTAATATCTCAGCGTAGAAGCTGTATATTTCAATGAGATTTTAAACCGATTAATCTTAAAAACCTACAAGCTTAATGCCAAAATTATAAAGTTATTCGGCGATTAGCGACCAAGTTGAGATTAGAGTTGCTTAGAGCGACCAAGTTGCGAGTAGAGTTGCTTAGAGCGACCAAGTTGCGAGTAGAGTTGCTTAGAGCGACCAAGCCGCGATTGGAGTTGCTTAGAACGATCAAGTTGCGATTAGAGTTGCTTAGAGCGACCAAGCTGCGATTAGAGTTGCTTAGAGCGGCCAAGCTGCGATTAGAGTTGCTTAGAACGACCAAGTTGCGATTAGAGTTGCTTACAGCGACCAAGTTGCTAAAACACGGTGCTATTAGAGTGATGGGAATGAAATCAGAATCAGAACATTTTCAGAATGGGCCTGGTACCAATTTTAATCTGCATCGAACTCGAGACGATATTGGGCTCGGGGATGATCTTTGCTTGTGGTTGCTGCTATGCATTCATGGCTTTGGGTAAGTAAAAAAAAGTGTTTTGCCTATTTTTATTCACAATCAAAGAACAGAACCTAAGAAAATAAAGGCTAAAGGAAAACTGGAAATTTGAGCATAAGTTTTCAGTGGTTTTTGGCTATACTGTGTTCTTCTTAACCTCATACAGGATTCGAAAAAGTGAACCACAGGAAAAGCTACCGTTTCTCTGGTGTTACTTAAGCCGTAATAGACATGGGCGCTACAAACTACAAGATCAGATTACAAACCCTTGTAAAAACGCGTAAAATCGAGATTTTTTAGAACTCGTTTTACCAAAAAGTCGAGCCAACTTTAGGCTTTCGAATGACACCAAAAACAAGTAAATCCAACATCTCTACTAGCTCTTTATAGCCGTTTATATTCCATTCCATGGGATAAGACTAAAAACCTGATTATCTCAGCACAGAGAACATAATTTGACCTGATTTTTGCGTCATTGCAAAGCCTAAAGTTGGCTCGATTTTTGGTAAAAAAAGTTTTGAAAAATCTCTATTCTACGTGCTTCTACAAGGGTTTGTAGTATGATCTTGTAGTTTGTAGCGCCCATATCTAACTAGGGAATTGTTTCTTCTTAGCATCGGGTTTAGCTACGAGATCTAGTGCCTCGGGTTTAGCTACGAGACCTAGTGCATCGGATTCCACGTACCACAATTCTGAGCAAAACCGAGTTTTAAAATCAACCCAATGGGCCCTTTAATCCGTGTAAAAACAGGTTTGAAAATTGGGAGCGCAAAAAATTTGCCTCGGTAATATAACCTTCTTTCGTCACTCCTCTAAAGTGACCGCCTGGTCTAGCGCATAGTCTGCTCGACTCCGGAACTTTTCCTCGCGGGGTCGGATCCTCTGGCAGACTTTTGCTTTTTTAGAATGATTAGAATGTTAGAATGTTTTCCATTAGTAATTTATGGGTTTTATGAAGAAAATGCCACTTGAAAAGAGCAATAAACGAACACATATATAAAGGGACAAGAGCGTCTGTATTTTCTGTTTATCTGTTGTTTGTCGTCTGTTTGTCGTCTGTTTGTCTGTCTGTCCGTCTGTCTGTCTGCCTGTCCGTCTGTCTGTCCGTCTGTGCGTGCTACTTCTCAGCCGCCAGAGGACAGTTTGAAAGGATTTTGCGCCTTTGAATAGGGAATTACATGTAGTTGTGCAACGTGCTTTTGGATTTTTTAAAAAGCACAATTTGAGTCGCACGGGGAGGTTGAACCCGGACCGTATGAGCGATAGACCGGCGCACTATCCACTGCTCCACGGCGACAAAAGCCCTGCATCCCCAAAACACCCAAAAAAACCCTCGGCTGGTACACAATAATAAGACAATTAATCATAGATATTAATCCGAGCTATCGAATGAAACCAACTGTAGCCAGATGGGTCAAGTGAGCGGCGAGAAAAACAAAAAAAAACGTAGTTTGCCTCTGGCAATGGGGACACTTCGGCACTCCGGGGAGCCACTATAAAAGTATATAAGGCACTAAATAATCCTTTTTATTTTTAATTGTAATTGTAATTGTAATTGTAAATTTATTCAGGCAAGAAAGCCGATCGAAACACGATGATGGCGGCAAGCGACCCGGCTTGGAGTCCACAAGTCAATCAGCCATCAATGTCCTAAACAAATCTCCCTCAGGCCACGTTTTTCACCCAACTCTTACTGTATTCTTTAACATTTTATAATCTTTCATTTCTGTGATCATTTTTAAATCTTTTACCCCGAATTTTCTCAATTTTCGTCCACTTCTCATACAGGTCGATTTCTCTCATCAAATTCCTCTTCATCAACAAAAAAAAAGAATTTCCCAGTGCAATCAATCAAAAATTGATTAGCTTTACATTTACTTTACTTTACTTGTACTTGTACTTGATCAGCTTTTCAATATTCACATTTACATGACTAGCTTTTCAACATTCACATTTACTTTTTATTAAAAAGCTTTTCAAAAGCATTTCTTTTCTTAAGAATCTGAAATTTTCGCTTAAAGTTGCCATATAATTTTTTAGGTTGTGACTCAAAAAGGAACCCGATTTTTATAGATTATTTCTATGCTCCCAGAAGAAGAAAAAAACTCAGACATTATGTTATTTTTCTTTGTGAATAAATATTTATTTATTGAACTGAAAAACGAAAACTAGACTAGACAAAATCTTTGGTTGGTGAATTGAAATCTGCGGGACTTTGAACTAAAAGTGTTGAACCGAATCGAAGTGTTCTCCCGCAAGCTCATGATCTGGAATAAATAGTAAGCAAAAGGGGCGAGGTCCGGACTGTATGGGGAATGCGCCAAAAGTTCCCAAACAAGGCTATTTATTCTAGAGCGAGTCAGTTTTGCAACATCAGGGCGCGCGTTCCAATGGAGGAGAACGATCTTTGACTTAGAGGGTCTATTCTTCTTCAGAAATTCATTTACCTTGTCCAACTGTTCGCTGTATTTGATTGCATTAACGGTCGTCTTGCTATCCTCAAAATGTACTCAAATCTATTGGGTTGATGAGTTGAAAACTGCCGGACTTTGAACTAAAATTTATTCAACATAAAACCATCAATTCATTCCAAATAATTTCCATTATTATTGACGACTTCTGCCCATTTTACAGGCAATTTGCGGATTCCTCTTTCGTAGTAGGATTTTGGTTTGTGTGTGAGACAAGTGTGAGACTCAAAAATCAAGGACTGGAGACTGGAGAAGGACTTCCAGTTTGAGCACTTTCTTCAAAAGAAACCCATTTTGGTGTCAATAGAAAAGTTGTAGAGAATCAAAAACTAGGCTTATAGACAAATTTTCAAAAAGATACACTCAGTAGTTTGGCTTAAAATGCAAATTTTGTTGCAAGTTTTGTGAAATATCGTAAATTTGGCATTTCTTGAAAACCAGTTTTTGAATCGTTCTGAAAATTTGGATATAAGCTTGATTTTTGATTCTCTACAACTTTTCCATTGACACCAAAATGGGTTTCTTTTGAAGAAAGTACTCAAACTGTCACATATGACAATAGCCGGCAGTTTCAATTCACCAACCCAATATTTGGTACTTGTGGGGTTGAGGGGCAATTTTTTCTCTCCAAAACCACTTTTTCTGACGCAATTTTATGTGTAGATTCCAAAAAACACAACGAGAAGTTGGGAAAATGCGTTTTAAGCCAAGATTTCAGGCGTCCAAAGTGCGTGCGTGCTCTTATAGTGTTTTTGATGTGGTGCACGTATCAAAAGCGGCCCTCTAGAGCCCGCGGAAACTTATTTATTCTTCAAAATCAATTTCTCCGTAATAATTAAGCATAAAGTTCATGTTTCCGATCAAATTGGATTAAAATCTAAAAATTTTTTTTTGAACACTTTGGGCATGTGGTCCCACATGGGTGAAAATCAGCTGAGTCAAAAAAAAAATTTATTTTTTTCAAATTTTTGTTTCTTTTTACGCTTAATCGCTTGGAAATAAGTTTCTAATGAGTAAAAAGTGATTTTGGCTCTCATTTACATCCAAAAATGTGCCCGGGTAGCTGATGATTTTGGCTTCACACATCAAAAACACTTTCGAGCGTGCGTGCGAGCGAGCGAGCGTGCACTTTGGGCGCCCGAAATCTTGGCTTAAAACGCATTTTCCCAACTTCTCGTCGTGTTATTCGGAATCTACGCCTAAAATTACATCAGAAAAAGTGGTTTTGAAGAAGGAAATTGCTCCCCAACCCCACAAGTAACAGAAAGTCTTTACGGTTTCTTCACCATTCGATTCAGCACAATTTTCTGCGTCGAATGGATACTCTAACCGTGAAATTCGGATAGAGAACACCATTTCGCGCGGATTTACCCCAACTCCAAAAGTATCCAAATATTTCTAGTCTAATAGTAAGCTTGATATGATTTAACCCATTCGAAACTTCTGCAACGAATAATCGCTGCAGCAAAAACTCAGGAACGGACCGCTGCAGCAATTATTCGCTGCAGCGCTAATTGAGCTATTTTCATTCAATTAATTGGTTTTTTTTGCTGTTTTTCAGCATTACATGTATATTCCAATTGTAACAGATCTACAAATTACGTGAGCAAAAAAGACGTGTCATATTTACCCGGAATCAATGCAGCCTCTGGTTTTGCATTGAAATGTTCCATAATAAGCCTAATCTTATAAAGCCGATCTCCTGCAGCATCCAGTTCATTATCACAAAAACGCAGGTTTCGAAGAATAGATTCAAATTTTGCTCTTGACATAATCTGGGAAAATCCTCCTAATCCAGGCCTGCTACTCCAGTAGTCACGAATCCTCGGTAATTTGACGATTCTCATTTGAAGATACAGAGCCAGGAAGAGCTTGAAAGATTATGCATCGAAATCCTGCCAGTTTGTTTTCCTTTTTTGCCAGTTTTGCCAGTTCGCCTACTAACATATTGATTAATTTGTCGTCGATAAAATAAGAATAATAATCGATAGGATCTTGAAAAGTACTGAAGTCAAATCCAAATCGTTCTTTATCAAAAATAAGTGGTGTAGGAGACTCTCTTAAGCCTTTCCAACCATCCGGATAAACTCGGATTCAAAAATTTCAAAAAAGGGCTTGGTCCGCAGACGAAAAAAAAGAAAAAACACTACGGGTTCGAATGAGTTAATGAAAGTATAGAAGTGCCTAGGTGATATCAATTTGAAAAAAAAAATCGCATAAGCAAAGAAATGGAAAATTGCCAACAACGGGAATTCAAAACCGACATTACTTTTTCCTCAACCTAATACAAAGAACAAAGAATACAACAAACTTCTAAAAAACAACGTTAAAAGACTTTTGTTCATGACCGTATATAACTTGAAAGAATAGTATTTTAATCTGAAAGAGTAATCAAAAGTACTCCAAAATCTGTCCAAAAATCTCAACTCATGGTTTTTGTTTTGCTGTTTACACTTGAATCAAGATTTAATATTAGATATTTTATTTTAAGATTTAGAATGTTTTAACTAATTTATTTTAAATATTCATTTCCAATGTGGCGTTCAAACTCTCGGAGTTAGCAAAGTACGGAAGTGACCAGCTCCCGCTGCGAAAATTGCTTTACTTGCAAAGGGGTACGAGCTTCTTTTAGAGTTCAGAAAATCTGACTTTTAGCAAAAGCTATCGATATTTAGTTACTTGATGTTAAAAGAAAGCTTTTTATAAAAAAATTAGGTTCTATTCAGTTCATAGCTCACAAACAGCCGACTCCTCAGCCGCGAAAATCGGCTTTTTTTGCCACTTTTCAAATCATTTTTTCTAAGGATTGGTTAATGCTAAAAATAAGTGTTATATATTAAAAAAGCACCCATTTTCTCTACTTTAATTTGATATCTAGACGCGTAGAAACAAACGTACTGGTGTCGAGATATGTGCGTTTGTTTGAGAGTAAACTTAGACTACGCGACGCAACGCTCCTAAAGAGTCTAAGTTTGCTCTCAAAGAACTGCTCATATCTCGACACCAGTATGTTTGCTTCTATGCGTCTAGATATCAATTTAAAGTAGAGAGAATGGGTGATTTTTTTAGATATAACACAGATTTTTAGCATTAACCAGCGCTTAGAAAAAATGACTGAAAAGTGCCAAAAAAAGCCGATTTTCAATCTTTTTTTTCTAAGCGCTGGTTAATGCTAAAAATAAGTGTTGTATATTAAAAAAATCACCCATCTTCTCTACTTTAATTTGATATTTAAACGCGTAAAAACAAACGTACTGGTGTCGAGATATGAGCGTTTGTTTGAGAGTAAACTTGGCCTATGTGACGCGATGCGACCGGGCTGTTTTACTAGAGTTTTTACGTTAGTAAGTGTTGCCAAATGTATGTTTATTTCATGAAAAAAGTTGGACTTGAATTGGAATTAGACTTTAAATGCAAAGTTGCTTGGTTTTTGTTTTTAAGACTTTTAGGCCTTTGAAAAGAGCTTATCTATTGGCTTCATGGCTTCAATAAAAGGCTTCATTTCCATATAGAACTTTATAGATCCAATTTATTGTGTAACTTTTCCTTTGCACTAGTAGCATTTATTTCTAGCATTTTCTTATTCTTAGAACTTATTCTTAGAACTTATTCTTAGAACTTATTCTTAGAGCTTATTCTTAGAGCTTATTCTTATTCACTTTTCGTACAACTCTTGATGCTGAACAACAAAAAGAAATAAATGCTATTAGTGCAATCAAAAAGTTACACAATAAATTGGAACTCTAAAGTTCTATATGGAAATGAAGCCTTGTAGATAAGCTCTTTTCAAAGGCCTAAAAGTCTTAAAAACAATTTCTAGCATTTTCTTTTTCTTACAACTTATTCTTAGAACTTATTCTTATTCACTTTTCGTGCAACTCTTGATGCTGAACATTTTTGTGCACGGAAGCGTGCCAAAAAGGGCCCTCTTTCCAATAAAAAGCACCACCAAAAAAGGCAATATTTTAGGAGAACAAAGGTTATGAATGTAAATCCATTTTCTTAACCATTTACAACTTCTTATTTATTACTACATTTACTTTTTACAACTTTTTGACTTTCCAAATTGAACTAATGATTGAGATTTTTTAAAAGTTAACACCTTTTTCTCTTTTATGATTCTAATTTTTGCTCGTTTTCTAATTCTAATTCTTACTTGCTTAGCTGAATATCTTTTTTCTACCAAAAAGAAACGTCTTTTCATCGTTTTTCTGGTTTGATATTGCTTAAAAAGAGAATTTTAGAACAAAAATGAAAGAAGAACAAGAGTTCGAACCGCTGAATCAACAATTGGCCACCCCGTCACCGGTTGAGGACCTCAAAGAAGGATCAGTTGTCGAGAAATCGGTGAGATAAAAAAGATTTAGAATAAGAACATGAAGAAGAACATGAATAGGAACAAGAACAAGAACAAGAACAAGAACATGAATAGGAACAAGAACATGAACATGAACAAGAACAAGAACATGAACAAGAACATGAACAGACAATGAACAGGAACATGAACAAGAACATGAACAAGAACATAGGAACAAGAACATGAACAAGAACATGAGTAGGAACAAGAACATGAACAAGAACAAGAACATGAACAAGAACATGAACAGGAACATGAACAAGAACATGGACAAGAACATGAACAAGAACTAGAACATGAACATGAACATGAACATGAATAAGAACATGAACAAGAACATGAACAAGAACATGAACAAGAACAAGAACATGAACAAGAACATGGACAAGAACATGGACAAGAACAAGAAAATAAACAAGAACATGGACAAGAACATGGACAAGAACATGAATAGGAACATGAACATGAACATGAATAGGAACCAGAACATGAACAAGAATAAGAACATGAACATGAATAGGAACATGAACAAGAACATGAACATGAACATGAACATGAATAAAGCTTTCGGAAGACAAAAACAAGCATTTTCTTAGAACCAAATTCCAGATGTGGAAACAAGTCGTCGAATTCTTAAAAACAACGACCGCCCACGGGCTCTCCGCGATTCCCAGGGCGAAAAATCGAAAAGCCCGCGGCTTCTGGTTCACCATTTGGTTTTTCTTCTTCATCATGTTTCTCATTTCGGTTAGCTGAATATCTTATTACCAAAAAGAAACGTCTTTTCAGTGCTATTTCCTGCTGACTCGATACCGAAATCATCAAAAGTCAACCTCGATTATTGTGGGTTTGCTAAAACCTTAACATTTTATAAAAACACGGAATGTGGCGTCAAAAACCTCGATTACGTCCCAAAAGTTCTGTAACTTTTTGTAAAAGCAGCAATAACAAAAAAACTTCTTTTAAAGAATTTTTTATGAAGAAAATCGTCAAAAATGGCATCGGGCTGGAAAGAGATCGAGTAGTGCTCACTCAAAAGCTTGTCACACGAGTTGTATGACTCCAATTCGAAAGCTTCTTGTATGTAAATGTAGCCAAGATTCCGGGCTTCAAATCTCTATATAACACTTACCACTTTTGAAATAAGATAGACATTTGCTGCTTTTACAAAAAGTTACAGAACTTTTGGGACACCCTGTACAGGATGTCCCACAATTATAATTACCAAATCTAAAAAAAGCCGTTTCAAACGTTTTCTTTTCATTGAGTCTGTCAAAAAATGTCTTTTTATCCCATTTTTGGCTTTCATTCTGGTTGTTTTGAGGATTTGATGAACTGAACTTTTTCCAATACCAACAGACTTGGCCATTTTTCGAACAGAATTATTTAAGGAGTTGGGGTTCCTTCGATCGATCAATTGAAAACTTTTGACGATTTGTTGAATTGTTGAAAGTCTTTGGTGAACCTCGTTCTTTACGAGCTTAAAGTAACTATATAGGAACTAAGTAGGAACTAAATAGGAACTAAATAGGAACTATAAAGGAATTATAAAGGAATGATAAAGGAACTATAAAGGAACTTTAAAGGAACTAAATAGGAACTAAAAAGGAACTATAAAGAACTTTATCGAAGTCCGTTTCTTTGAAACGCTTCAGAGCCTTAGAGCTTCAGAGCAAAACCGCTTCAGAGCCGCTTCAGAGCAAAACTGAACTGAATATCTTTAGAGATTGGTTAAATTTCAATACATTTAAATAGTCCACATTTAAATATTTTGATTAGAATTATAGTTGTTTTTAAAGTTTTCAAATTTTCGAGATTCGAGATATCTCTGCGAGTGTTTTTCCTTGTTGATGAAGAGTAATGGATGTAGTTCTTTCTTAGACTTCATACCTAAATAACAATCAAATCATCGCATTAATAAGAAGAAAAGAGAAAAAAGAAAGACAGAAAGCAGTTAAACAGTGCGTCACCATAATTTTGGGACACCCTGTAGAAAACGTTCAAAAAGGCGCCGTCAAATTTCTCACAATTCAAAAAAACCAAGCCGGTTTAAGTTTTATACCAAAATTTGTTTTAACTACATCCCAAAAGTACTTGTTAGTTAAATTTCAATACTTTTAAATAGTCCACATTTAAATATTTTATTAGAATTATAGTTGTTTTTAAAGTTTTCAAATTTTCGGATATGTCTGAGTGGGAATTGAATTCAATTCAATTGGATAACTTTAGAGAAAAATCGAATTTTCTCAACCTCTTGGTTATCTCGAATTTCTTCAGAAAACCAAGAGCTCTTGCGCGTGAATTTATGAAAATTTTATTTATTTTCATCTTTATTTATCTTTATTTATCTTTATTTATCTTTATTTATCTTTATTTATCTTTATTTATCTTTTAATTTGTTCTACAAGCTCTGTGATACTTTAGTCTTACTTTTTTTACACTTTTCTTTTCACAGTTCACATCATTTTTCTTACCTCTCCTCAAAAATGTCACGTTCTCCATTACAAAGTATCTCTGTTCAAATTCTTTTAAGCTTTTGATGTTCTTTGGGCTCTTCTTTTTTTGTTGCAAACAAACTCTAAATGCTCAAAAAAGAAACACTTTCCAAAATGCTCAAACATTTTATAAACTGAGGCTCTGTTTGGTGAGGAGAGTTGTTCCACTTTTCAGCTTTTTTACTCATTGACTCATCGAGTCATTCTTTCAAGACATTTATGAATTTGGTTGGGAAAGTTTTGAATGAAATAGTAAGCTATAGTAAGGCTAAAGCTTTAAGAAAACAATTGCTTTTAAGAAAAGGATTTAAGAAAAGAATTTAAGAAAAGAGTTTAAGAAAAGGATTTAAGAAAGGGATTTCAGAAACGGATTTAAGAAAACAATTGCTTTCATTGATACAATATCGTACCGTATTTTCTCTAATAGTAACACAGTGCGGTGTTTTCGTCCAATTAAGCAATGGCTGAGCATTTTTGCTTCTTATTTAACAAATATTATCCTTCTAAAGATTTCCATAGTTCTGGCATACCGTATTTTCTCTAATAGTAGTGCAGCCTGAGCGTCGCCTAAATTGCTCGAAATCTCGAGAACCGCTTATCAGAACCTATCGATGTGGGGTTAGAAAATGTAGCTGACGATGAGATCTTGCAGGGGATTAGAGTGTTGAGCTTCTGTGAAAGCTTGGGAACTGTAAAATAGTCATCGACTCGGCTCGGCCCGAGGGAGGGGGAGAGGGCATTACAATTAGAGAAAATACAGAATACCGCATTCTCTCTAATAGTAGTGCACCCTGAGCTTCACCTAAATTCCCCGAAATCTCGAGAACCGCTTAGCAGAACCTATCGATGTGGGGTTGGAAAATATAGCTGACGATGAGATCTTGCAGGGGATTAGAGTGTTGAGCTTCTGTGAAAGCTTGGGAACCCGTAAAATCATCATCAACTCGGCTCGCTGGGGTGCACTACTATTAGAGAAAATAGGGTAGTCTTTTCGATTAGATAAATCATTCTCGATTAGATAAATCATTCTCGATTAGATAAATCATTCTCGATTAGATAAATCAACTGTCTCATCTATTTTCTACTTATTCTTCGAGTTATCCTTTGTCTTCAAAAGTCAAAGACATCCTTTCTAATACAATCAATTCCAAATTTTACAGAAATAGTCTAAAAGCTGGCTGGAAATTGATTAAATGTAGAGATTTTTGATTTTTAAATGTAGAGAGCTATTCTACAACACAAAGGCATTATTTGCTTCAAACTTGAGTGCTACAATTTTGAGAATAAGAGAATAGTAAGGAGTCAAGTTTAGCTAGTCTAGCAGTTTAGCTAGTCTAGCATTTAACTCTAGTCTATCTAGCAGTCTAGCTAGTCTATTTAGTCTAGCATTTAACTTACTTACATTTACTTTTACCGCTTCATCCAAAACAACAACCAATCAAATAAATAACTGATTTCATCAATGATGAGCAATTGTTTTCTGCTTTTTTTACACTCCCAATTCCTCTTAGCCGTCTCTTTTCTCGTTTCTTCAATGTTCAAAAGATCTAGGTCTCAAAGCTGAGCCTCTTGATCACAAGCTTTTCTTTCTTTTCCAACTTTTGAGCTGACATCTGAGCTGTCACTCTTTGCGAAACGCTTCACACAATAGAGCACGAGAATTTTTCGCATTTGACAACATTTTGACTAAACTCTTCGGCATTTGATGTTGATTGAGAATTTGGGTTAAAATTGATTCTGATTTTGAAATGCTTCTGAGTCTCCTTCTGAATCTGCTTTTGAATCTGCTTCTGAATCTGCTTTTGAATCTGCTTTTGAACCTGCTTTTGAATCTGCTTCTGAATCTGTTTTTGATCTGCTTTTGAATCTGCTTCTGAATCTGCTTCTGAATCTCCTTCTGAATCTGCCTTTGAATCTGCTTCTGAATCTCCTTCTGAATCTCCTTTTGAACCTGCTTCTGAATCTGCTTCTGAATCTCCTTCTGAATCTGCTTCTGAATCTGCTTCTGAATCTGCTTTTGAATCTGCTTCTGAATCTCCTTCTGAATCTCCTTCTGAATCTCCCTCTGAATCTCCTTCTGAATCTGCTTTTTGCTTTTGCTTTTGCTTTAGATTCAAGTTTATAAGCGTTTATTGGATTGAATTTGATTTTGAAACTGTTATTTTTATTATTTATGTTAGTATTTATTTTATTATTTATTTTATTTATGTTATTTATGTGATAATTGTACGGTTTCTATTTGTTTGCCATTGTTAAAGTTCTTTTTTTCAAATATTTCTTTTAGAGATGCTCAAATCAAAGGATGTCAAACATGCGAATGTCAAATACAAGCAATTGTCAAATAATAAAGGTAAGTGAAAATATGAAAAAGATATCTAAAGAACAATTATTTTCAACCTGAAAATGTTTCCTTTTACATTCAAGAGGGTCTAAAAACCCAGAAGCGAACTCTTCCGGGGCAAAAAAAGGGCAGGGAAAAGGAGCCATGTCATTATCCAAAAGAGAAATTTTTACAGCTTTTCACGTTTCTAAAAATTTCATCTTCTTATAGGTAAAGTTTCAATTTCTTCTTCTTCATCTTCTTCTTCTTCTACTTCTTCTACTTCTTCTACTTCTTCTATCTTCTTCTTCTTCTTCCTTATCTTCTTCATCTTCTACTTCTTCTTCTTCTACTTCTTCTTCTTCTTTTTCTTCATCTTCATCTTCATCTTCATCTTCTTCTTCATCATCTTCTTCTTCATCTCCTTCTTCTTCTACTTCTTCTACTTCTTCTTTCATCTTACATCTTCGTTTCGAAAAACTTCATCTTCTTATCTCTACTATAGAGATGGTGGCTGATAATTACCTGCGCGTGGTTTTCTTTTCGTTGACAGCGCTCCGCAAGCATCTTTCTAAAAAGTTTATGTTTAAAAAGTAGCTAAGTATTTGTAGTTTTTCAAAATCAAAATCGTTTCTCAAAAGCTCTTTTAGTTTTTTAATTATGATTATTCTCGTAACTTTTAAAAAAGGCTACTGCTCGTTTTTTCAAAGTTTAGCTGGTATAACAGTAAAGGCGAAATGTTTGCGCTTCTTGGATGCTTTTTTGGATGCTTAGGTTTGGTTTTCTCACTTGGCTTCTTCAATGCTTAACTTTAGTTTTCTCACTAGGCTCCTTCGATGCTTAACCTTAGCTTTTTTCAAGTTTTAGGCTAATTTCAAAATCTAAAAAACTAAAAAAGTGAAAATAACATGATGATCAACAAAAAATGATCTTTCCTGATAAATTCTAGATGAAATTTCCCAACAAAAATCACAACTTAGCCCCCCTAAACAAAAAGGATTTTTGAGATCATTTTTGCAAAGAGACGTTTAGTGTGAAACGGCCTACTCGAATTTCATGCCAAAAGCTTAAACCAAAACCAAACCACTCATGGAGATCTCGAAGAACTTTAAGATAAACTTTAAGATCTCCATGAGAAAGTGGAAATAAAAGTGAAACCAAAAACTCTAAAGCTATTTTGATTTTGATTTTGATTTTGATTTTTGATTTTAAAAGAATTACACCTGGTCACGCAAACAAATTAGCTTATTTAGTCACAATTTTTACCTTAATCTTTGAATAGTAAACTTTTAGTAGTCAAGTAAAACTTTAAAAGCTTCTTTTAATCTGTTCGTCTGTTCGTCTGCTTGTCTATTTTTTTACTACTTCGCTTTACTTACATTATCGTGGAGATGATAGCTTCTTCTAGGGGATGATAGCTTTTTCTAGGGGATGATAGCTTCTCCTAGGGGATGATAGCTTCTTCTAGGGGACAATAGCTTCTTCTAGGGGACAATAGCTTCTTCTAGGGGATGATAGCTTCTTCTAGGGGATGATAGCTTCTTCTAGGGGACAATAGCTTCTTCTAGGGGACGATAGCTTCTTCTAGGGGGATGATGGATGAAGCTTTAGGTGAGATTCTTTTTAAAGACAGACTATTGGGTTGGAGAGTGAAATGGCGCTGATTTTCAGAAATTTTTCTTGAACGTATAAAAGCTGCATATAATCTATTGTTTTTATAATCAAAAAGGCCTATCATTGCTCTACAAAATGCTTTTTGAGAGATTCCAAAAAAAGCTCCAATAGTAGCTTTTGCTTTTGTTTGTTTTTGTTTTTCACAAAAGCTTTTGTTTTGTGGATTCTATGAGCTCCTAAAAGCAACCAATCAAAATGAGAAGTCCAGTCCGATTCGTCGTTTGACTCGTTTCTTACACATAAACTTAACTTGATGTCAAAACAAAAAAGATAGAGCACACTCAATTACATAAGCTGCCAAATTTTCAGAAAGATCCCTCCAACCGTTTTCTCTAGATGACAGTTTATAGAGCTTGTGAAAAAATGGTCTAGTCAAATCAATCTAGTCAATCTTTCGTTGAGCTGAGGCGCTGTTTGAGTTCTCTTTTAAATGCCATTTTGTAGAGAATTAGTTAATCTTTCTACGAATAGCCGAGTCAAAAAAAAATTGAGCAATAGAGAACGCAATAGAGAACGCGATAGAGAAAGCACATTCTTTGGTTTTGCATAAAAGCAAAGGAACCTGGGACGGAGCCGAACCAGTGACCCTTTGACTAGCAGGTCGGGTTTTTAGTCACTCAGCCATTCCGCTAGCTGTACGGCGCGTGTGAGAGTCCCTTTAAAGTGCGTCGTGTATCCCCAAAACTGTTTAATTTTAAGCTAAAACCTTGAAACCCTATATTTCATTTATTTCTAGCATTTAGCAACTAAAAACTTCAGACAATTCTTATTTTGTGATGTTCTTTTCCGTCCTGTAATGGAGTTGATCTGAGATAGTAAGTAGTAAGTAGTAAGTAGTAAGTAGTTATAGTTCCCTCGTTAGTACTTAACCAAATATCTCAAAAAGATCTAGAAAAGAGGTGTTTCTGTTCTTTTTAAGTTATTCTAACAAATCGACATGGAAATTTTTGATTAATTACGATTGGAAAATAGATATAAAGCTGGGAAAATTGGTCAAACATTTATATGCCAATTTATTACGATAAAGAGAGCACTGCAAGAGCTTGGACAACAAAGTTCAATCCTCCACCCTCTTTCTATCACAATCAGTTTGACAAATTAGTTTGCATTCTTTTCTTTGAGACACTAATCGAGGCAACTGATCCACCCCGGTTTTCTCACTCCTCTTTTCTCCCATTCAATCTGTCTCACTAGCAGACAACAAGTGTGTTTGACCCAGCTGCTGTTTATTTGGTGATGGATTTAAACTTAAACTTAAATCTTGGATACTTTATCTTCTCTTCTTCTTCATTCTTCTTGATCCAATGCCATTTCTGATCTTGATTCAATGCCATTTCTTGATCCAATGCCATGTCTGATCTTGATTCAATGCCATTTCTTAATCCTCTCTTCTTCTTGATTCTTCTTGATCCAATGCCATCACTCAGAAATCAAGACCCAATCCTTTTTGTTCATTACTTTCTCCATTTTTACTCAAATCTCAAAAAAACTTTGATGTATTAGATCTCAGCATAAATTTCTTCACCGCCTTTTTACTGATCGGACAAACAGCTAGCTAGAACCGTTGTATCGTTGAAAAAGTAAATCAACACCGATGAAAAGACTGATTGATGGGTTGTTGATTGGAAAAATTTTAAGGCCAGGAAAATGAGGGTATCAAGGTGAGAACATAGTGCAACTTGTCAGCAACTTGTCAGCCCGTTTCTCACTTTTCTACTTTTTGAGCTATTTATCCAAAAACAGCTGACTATTCGTGTCCTTAAGAGTCAAGTTTAAAAATTTCTACAACTTTCCATTCAGAGTCACAAGAATCAATGCTTGAAATTGGAAAAGTAGACCTTATGGCGAATTCAAAACTTTATCAGATGTTATTTATTAGAATTATTGATTTATTGCTATTAGATTTATTATAGATACTAGATTTTGTTGGAAAATTGAGCGCTAGAAAGAGTGCTTCAAAAATTTATTGGGTTGGTGAATTGAAAACTGCGGGACTTTGAACTAAAATTTATTCCCCTGAGCCTGGCCTAAATTCCTCGAAACCTCGAGAACCACTTATCAGAACCTATCGATGTGGGGTCGGAAAATGTAGCTGACGATGAGATCTAGTGGGGTATTAGAGAGTTGAGCTTCTGTGAAAGCTTGGAAACTGTAAAATAGTCACCAACTCGGCTCGCTGGGGGTGCACTACTATTAGAGAAAATACGGTAATAGTAATAGCCGAGTTGATGACTATTTTACAGTTCCCAAGCTTTCAAAGAAGCTCAACACTCTAATCCCCTGCAAGATCTCATCGTCAGCTACATTTTCCGACCCCACATCGATAGGTTCTGATAAGCGGTTCTCGAGATTTCAAGCAATTTAGGCGACGCTCAGGGTGCACTACTATTAGAGAAAATACGATAGTTTTCTTGAACGATTGACCAGAAAGCTTGAAATGAAATCCTATTTAGTTTTTTTGAAACGTAGCCCATTTCCTTGTTAGCAGAAAGTGAATTTTTGGCAAAAGAAAGAATTGAAGCTTTCGCTCAAAACAAAGCACGAAAATTAAATCATCTCGGTATTTGTGGTTTCAATTTTGGTAAATTTTCCTTCATCTTTTGATTTTACGACTTTAGTTTCTTTTCAAAGACCTGCAAGTCGTCGATTTACTAGTATAGAAGTTTACATTTCATTAAGTTAGTACATTGTAACACGTTTTCTTATCGTCAACTTGCTTAAACCCCAGAGATTTGAGTCATTTTCAACTCTTTTCTTCTTTTCCTTTTCTTTTTTCAACTCTTTTCCCCTTTTCCCCTCAATGAGCTCACATTGAACGCCACGTAAAACCAAAAAAAGTTAGATTCACTTGTTTAGATTAGAAATAGATTCAATCAAACACTTCCTGGGTCTGTTTTTACACATTTTTAGCATAAAATCGAATGGGAAAGTTTCTGAGACTAAGAAGTCCCCATGAATGACAAGTTGGGGAGAGTGATTTTGAAATGAAGGGATTTTCGGGTACTCGGCCATGACACCCCCAAATAATGCATAGAGAATCAGGGGTGCACTAGTCGACCTTTCCGAACCTTGACCAATCTCTTCGGATCACCAAGAAAGTACTCACCAAGAAAGTAACCACTCTTTCTTTTTTGTTACTTGTGGATTTGGTCAATTTTGCATAAAAGCTGGATTTCAAATGCTGAAACTGACTATTTGGCTATGCAAATGCGAAAGTTCTGTCATTTTTCGAATTCTCTCTAAAAGCTTCTTGATTTGATTTGATTTCATAAGTGTTTAGAGCCAACAGATAGCCAATCTTTTACAGAATTTAATTTAACCTTTTTAGATTTTAAGTTATCGCTCTTCGAAAAAAGTGTGGTTGCTAGACCTGCTTAACGAGTCCGGGCAAAATTTTCAGACAGTCTGCCTCTCTCTTCGATTTTTTACTACCTGAAGCTTCTTCGAGCATGAAACCCAGTTCCCCCGCAAGCCCTTATTTTAGGCTTCATTTTGATACCAAACATGGCTAGGTTCTGTTTTGTCACTCTTTAGATTTCGATCATTTTAGATAATCTTATCGAATCGTTGAGCTTATCGAAAGTTGCGATTATCGAGTGGTTAAGCTTATCAAGTCGTTAAGCTTATTGAGTCGTTGAGCTTATCAAGTCGTTGAGCTTATCGAGTCGCTAAGCCTTATCGAGTCGTCGAGCTTATCGAGTCGCTAAGCCTTATCGAGTCGTCGAGCTTATCGAGTCGTTTAGCTTATCAAGTCGTTAAGCTTATTGAGTCGTTGAGCTTATCAAGTCGTTGAGCTTATCGAGTCGCTAAGCCTTATCGAGTCGTCGAGCTTATCGAGTCGTTTAGCTTATCGAGTCGCTAAGCTTATCGAGTCGTTGAGCTTATCGAGTCGCTAAGCTTATCGAGTCGTTTAGCTTATCAAGTCGTTAAGCTTATTGAGTCGTTGAGCTTATCAAGTCGTTGAGCTTATCGAGTCGCTAAGCCTTATCGAGTCGTTTAGCTTATCGAAAGTTACGATTATAACCAAAAAGTTTCTTAATTTGTCAAGCTGTCTTGATTTTTTAATCATTTAACGAATTTTCGGAAATTTCTGCTCAATTTCTGCTTAATCCCTGCTCAATTCCTGCTCAATTCCTGCTTAATTTCTGCTCAAATATTCCTCAAAATGAATCCAAATTTGCTCAAAAAGATGTAAAATAAGACAAAAAATAACTTTTATTTGATGAAAATCGTAACTAAACTAGGATTTTAATTGTTTTTACAAAGAAAAATGGAAATACCATTTTTTTGATAGTAAGCAAATCGATTTTCTATATTTTTTCTAAATCTAGATTATCTTAAAGTTGATTGTGCTTTCTAGAATTTACATTTATCTATTTGATTCTGAAGCTTTGGTGTTCAATGTGTTGTGCCCAAGCAAATATTAATCAGAATCGTCCCCTGCGGCCTTGTCCCCCTGCGGATTTTCCCCTTTCGTTGTAAAGCCTTAATCGAGTTACCAAATCGGCATTAAATAGGTACCAAATAGGTATCAAATAGATACCAAATCGGCCTCAAATAGATACCAAATCGGCCCAAATAGATACCAAATCGGCCTCAAATAGGTACCCAATCGGCCTCAAATAGGTACCCAATCGGCCCAAATAGATACCAAATCGGCCTCAAATACAACGTTTTCTTTTATCTTACTAGCCTAAAAGTAATGAATTGAAATCGAAATTGACCCTTTTCTTTGTCAATCAAAATTGCAAAAGTTAACAAAACGTTTTAGAAATGATTGGCTAGGTGTTCTTTGTGTGATCGTTTGCTGTCTGGCAAAGCATTCCATCTTTTTCTTTCCTCTATCCTTTTCTTCAGTTTACTTTACTCCAGTTTATTCTCTAGAATATGAAAATCCAGAATTGCCAGAATTTCCAGAACAGTAGAGCTTTTTTTGAATGGAATAGCCAACTCGTAATGAGTTCTTTTCTCTGATTGTGAGATTTTCTAACTCGGAATTTTCTTTCTAAGTTTCTAGCTGTTAAATAACAGCCAGAATTTGGTTCTCTGGCCGCCGTATGTTACTTTGTTCTTATTGAAAAGTCGACAAAGTTTCGTTCGGTTGACATAAATGGTTACTGCGTTGGACTCCTCTCTTTAACGACTTGGAGTTCATTTCCGCTTTGGCATTTCAGAGGATAGGAAACTCTTTTGCATTCTGCTTTTGCATGCTTTTGCTGGTCATTTCTTTGATTAAAATGACTTGAGCGCATAGAATAAACTTGTTTCGATTTGCTTTTAACTTTAAAATGCCCAACTTGTGATTTCAACGGCTTTAGACAAGTTATCAAATCGATTAAAAGGATTAAAATGGATCGATTAAAATCAGAATTTTTTCCAATCCTTTAGAAAATCTCTGACTTTTTTTTGATTGACTTTTGGTCTACAGGATTGCCCACAATTATAGGCCAACTTTGGAAAGTTATATAAAAAAGTTGAAAGCTTGAATCGATTAGATAATGAGCACGGTTCTAGGAAATCTACTTAAGATTTACTTCCAGAAAAATGAGAACGATTGATTTAATTTTGGCAAATCTAGGCCCTTTGTGGGCCACCCTAGATTCGGGCTCGATTCTCGCAAAGCTTGCCTCGCAAAGCTATTAGCCCCGAAATACACCTCCTATATGTAAAATTTCATGCTGAATCCGAATCTCTAATCAGATTTTGAAAATATTGCTGCCTCAAAAAGATATCGGCTCTTTTTGGCTCGTGAGACAAAACGCCGCATTTCTCTTTCTCCAATCGTCTGTTTTCAACGATTTTTGTTTTATTGGATGGAGCTCAGCTAGATGAACATTTCATAGCAACATTATTTTTTGATGAGACTTTATCCCAAAATGTTATGGCCGTTTTACTGGGATAGAGGTCTTCTATAGCGCAGTCGGTAGAGCGTCTGTCTCTGGGGCGGGAGGGGTTTCGTCCGGTGGACCACAATTTCGTCCACCGAGGGACCGAACCGTCCCAGGGCCAGACGGCCTTCGTTTACCGGTAGACCGAATCGTCCTGGGGGCCAGACGGCCTTCGTCCACCGGTAGACCGAATCGTCCTAGGGGCCAGAGGGCCTTCGTCCACCAGTGGACCGAATCGTCCCAGGGACCAGACGGCCTTCGTTCACTGGTAGACCGAATCGTCCTAGGGGCCAGACGGCCTTCGCCCACCGATGGACCGAATCGTCCTAGGGGCCAGACGGCCTTCGTCCACCGGTGGACCGAGTCGTCCCGAACGTGTTAATACCATTCTTTGATTCCCCTTTTGTGTTCAAAACTCTCATTTCATTCAACTTTTCTCCGTTCGACTTCACAAAATCTCACTTTGTACAATTTTCAGAAAAGAAATTGCTTTATTGGTATCATTTTACTTAAAACTGCTTAAATAATAACGACCAGAATGAGAATTTTTCGTTTAAAACTCTACTTTTATACTCGAAGAACTCAAAAACAGTAACTCAAAATACGAAAAATGTGGACACTTTGCTATGAACTTTTCGCATAATAGGCTTTTATAGACTTTATTTTTTTCTTTTTTTTCACCTAGCTAAACTAAATCGTCGTATTTTGTCTGTATTCACAAATCCGAATCGTCTGAATTGTAAAGCTTTAATCGAGTTACCAAATCGGCCTCAAATAGATACCAAATATACCTAAACAATTCAGACAATTCGGATTTGTGAATTCAGACAAAATACGACGATTTAGTTTAGTTAGGTGAAAAAAAAAGAAAGTCTATAAAAGCCTATTATGCGAAAAGTTCATAGCAAAGTGTCCACAAGCCTATTACTCATCACGTTCCGAAATTTTTACTTAGCTACCCTTGAATGGAGAAATCGGAAATCGGAAATCGAGTTCACAGACCATGAAGAGATCTTTCTAGTCTTTCAATCCCTATTTCTACTTTTGCGGTCAGCTGTTGCTCATCGTATTCTTCGTTCTTCGTTCTTTCCTCCTTTCCACTCAAAGGCACCACCCCCGATTAGGTTTCCCCGGTCATGTTCCCCGTGTTTCTTTTTGTGACTCCCGAATGAGCTGGCATTGAGTGAAAGGACATAAATATCACTTTGAGATCTTGCTTCTGTTTTAAACCAAATATTATTCTTATAAATCATTGAATAACTTATTGATTATAAGAGGCAAAGTTTGTGTCAGTGTGTGTTTTTCCGTTCAATTCATAACTCGAATTCCAGTTCGAATTTTGGTCTGATTTTTGGGGCAATAAGTAATCGACTACGGCGCTTTGGCTTGTAAAATCAGATTTGAAAAATCTTTAACCGTTTTTGAGAAAAGTTGGATCAAAAACAATGGCGGTGAGATCAAAGGGATTTTAAGATTAAGAGATTAAAGCTCGCCTAGGGATACTGACGCCTAGGGGTTTTAAGATTAAGAGATCAAAGCTCGCCTAGGGATACTTATCTCAGAATATATTGGGGAGAATATGCTTATCATTTAGCACAAGTAATATTTTGAAAAGCTTTTGTATTGAATGTATTGAAAAGCTGAAAGCGGCAAAAGCGAAAAAGTTCAAATGGTCAGAAGTGACGGTCCAAGAGATGCCGAACGATTTGGGCCGATGCATAGTTTAAATGAGTCAAACTCAAGTATTAATTGTGGATAAATCTTGCCTCTCAACCTCATTTTAGTTATTGAAATTCATATTTAATCGTAAATTCGTAAACTGTAGTAAATTTATCAACAATTAATGCTTGGGTTTGACTCATTTAAACTATGCATCGGCCCAAATCGGTCGGCAGTTAACGCCCGGCGTTTAGCTGGAGGTTAGCTGCCGGTTAACTGGTTAACTGCTGGTTAACTGGTTAGCTGCCGGTTAACTGGTTAGCTGCCGGTTAACTGGTTAACTGCTGGTTAACTGGCTAACTGGTCCTCATAAATCACTGAATGTTGGCCTTTGCATTTGGAGTTGAACATGGGCAATGAACATCGTTGTATTACGATTTAAGTCAGCCAGTCTTGAAAATTTTGTCTTTTTCTCAAAATCTCACCCTTATTTTCAATGAGAATAGATTTGTAGTTAGCTTTCAAAGAACGATTATGTTGCGAAGCAAAAATTGCTCAACAATTCCTTAATTTTCTTAAATTTGCCGTCATTCCTCTTTAACGATAAGTAAACTCCGAGACTCGTAACGGAATTTGAAATACAGCACATCGAAGTAATTGACTTCAAATCTTACTATAAGTCAGTTAAGTATAACATTTGCCAAAACATGAATAAATTGTGCGAGTCCCGACTAATTTCTGAAAACGCTTGCTTCTTGCCATTTAGGGAATTCATAAGTATTGCGTTTTCTAAAAAACACGCGACAATTACCGTAGTCTAATAGCGATCTCTATAAAGGCCTCCAAAATGCCATTTATTCTGATTTTTTCGAAGAGTCGTCGTCATTTCTCTTGTTTTTTTCTTCATCTTTGAGCGTTTTGTTAAGTGTGTGTGTCAGGAAGACCCACTGCGCTCACAGTGCGGTGTTTTCGTCCAATTAAGCAATGGCTGAGCATTTTTGCTTCTTATTTAACAAATATTATCTTTCTAAATATTTCCAGATTTCTCGCATACCGTATTTTCTTTAATAGTAGTGCACCCTGAGCGTTGCCTAAATTCCTCGAAATCTCGAGAACCGCTTATCCGAACTTATTGCTGTGCGGTCGGAAAATGTAGCTGACGATGAGATCTAGTGGGGGATTAGAGTGCTGAGCTTCTGTGAAAGCTTGGGAACTGCAAAATCGTCATCAACTCGGCTCGGCCGGAGGGAGGGGGAGAGGGCATTACAATTAGAGAAAATACAGAATACCGTCTTCTCTCTAATAGTAGTGCACCCTGAGCTTCACCTAAATTCCTCGAAATCTCGAGAACCGCTGATCAGAACCTATCGATGTGGGGTCGGAAAATGTTGCTGACGATGAGATCTTGTGGGGGATTAGAGTGTTGAGCTTCTGTGAAAGCTTGGGAACTGTAAAATAGTCAGCAACTCGGCTTGCCCGTAGAACTACTATTAGAGAAAATACGGTAATATGTATTTTTCTCAAATTCGACCCCTTTTCCCATATTATACTCGATCCGGTAAAACAATATGTAAAACAAACTCAAGATCTCTGGGTTTAAAAACAATTGGCCTTTCCCCAATTGGCTTGCTACCTTGTTTTTCAAATTCTTTCCATGCTTGCTTCATCCATTACCCAACGATGTAGGTGATCGTTGCCTGTAGGTGATCGTTGCCTGTAGGTGATCGTTGCCTGTAGGTGATCGTTGCCATCGCTACCTACATCGTTACTTACATCGTTGCCTACATCATTGCCCTAAATTATGGATCCAAAAACGCTCTATAAAAGATAAGACGAGACAAGATGCCTTGTCTCTTACTTGAATTAGATTCTAGACCATTGATTGCTTAAGCAAGTTTAAATCTTTCTTTGTTTCTTTCTTTCTTACAGCATTGTCACATTCAACTTTCTCGAATCGAATCACTTTGCGGATTACTGGCTAAACGCTAAGATTAGTGGCTAAGCGCTATTTTGATGAAATGGAATTTTGATTTCAAAACATTCATCTATACTTTATATAGATGTTTATCTATTGAAAATGGTTTATTTTACATTTATCTATACGTTATATCGATCATAAATCTTTAGTTCAATCGATGTCTCCAGAGTTGAACCATCGAAATACAAAGACCGATCCATCGGATGATAGGGTAAGCGAAAAACTTGATAACGTGCAGAAGTTAATGTGGCTATTTGTGGCGATGCTTAAGATATTAGCATAGATTTTTTTAGGACAAGCTAGTCAGCCCGACGCCTTCTCAAAAGTCCTACGAGAAACAATCAACATGGAAAGGTTAACTTTGTTTGGCTTCGACTTTGACTCTGGCTTTGACTTTGACTTCGGCTTTGACTCAGCTTTATTTAGCGATTTTAACGAATTTCTAAATCAAAACTTTTAGAATTTTGCGATAAAACAACAGCTCATGGATTTAAACGATACTTGCTGAGCCATTCGAAGCTCAGTTCCTGTTTGTGGTTGTGCCTCATCGGGATTTTCACCACCATTTTCTTGACTCTAGTTCTAACATTGCTATTTAAATGGCAGCGAAGAGAGAAAATCACGACAATATCGGTTGGGAATAGAAATGGGAAAATTCCAAGCCGAACCTAATTCCACCATCGTTTTCTTGTCCGGTTCTTGGCCGGTTCTTGGTCGATTCTTGGCAGATTCTTGGCCGGCTCTTGACCGGTTCTTGGCCGATTTTTGGCTGATTCTTGCCCGATTCTTGGTCGATTCTTGGCAGACTCTTGGCAGACTCTTGGCAGATTCTTGGCCGGTTCTTGGCCGATCCTTGGCCGGTTCTTGGTCGGTTCTTGACCGATTCTTGGCAGCTTCTTGGCCGGTTCTTGGCCGGTTCTTGGCCGATTCTTGCCCGACTCCTGCCCGATTCCTGCCCGATTCTTGACAGATTATTGGCCGATTCTTGCCCGATTACTCTGTAACTTTATCTACAGATAGAAATCGACATTTTCAGCTTGTAGTCAATATCTCAAAGCAATCAACCAAGAAATGGCTGAGAAAACGAAGGTGGAATTAGGTTCGGCTTGGAATTTTCCCATGTCTAGTGGGGACTGTTTGTGGCTGAATGCTTGACAGCTTGTTTAACACGCTTTGACAGCTTCATCTACTAACAAAATGGCTGTAGATTTTGTTTACTGCTTGCAAACAAGTATAGTCAAAAGCTTGAGGTAGATTTTTACCCTGCCTGACTCTCTACTCTTCACATTGATAAAGCGTTCAGATAGAGATAACGGCTTCGAATTTAGCTCGAATAGAGTCAGGGCTGAATAGTTTTATTATTAGCCAATCTATAAAATGACTGGCTTTTCCAACTTCTCTTTTCACAAGTCAAAGAAAAGAAAATCCAAATCAACTTGTGACACTTAGAGTTGACAAGAATTAGAGTTAGAATTAGAGTTAGAATTCGAGAAAGTTCTTTGCGAGTAAGTAATTACTCGAGTAAAATTTGCATGAGTAATTTCTACTCGATTAATCGACGTTTTCTGATCGAGTAACTACGAGCAATCCTCTTTACACGTTGAGTAAATGAGTAAATCGTTGAGTAAATCTTTACATTTCAGGGGAATTTACCACCAAATCATTTAAACGGCTGAATATCTTTCAAAGGAGTCGTATATAAGGCGGCCCTCGTGATTTTTCCGCGCCAATTTTTTGTAATAAAAGTACTAGAAGTACGGTAACTTTTCCCAAGTTCACGTTTCAAAAAAAACGCATTTCTCGCGAGGAACACACTCTAGTTAAAATAGTGCCTTTTTGACATAGAAAAACGGGTTAAACCAAGTTTTGTAGTAATATGGAGCCGCGAGAACGTGTCATGTTACTGAAAAGGGAAGGTCAAGGGATTGAACCCATGACAAGGGATTGAACCGATGACAAAGGATTGAAGCATGACAAGGGATTGAACCCATGACAAGGGATTGAACCCATGACAAGGGATTGAACCGATGACAAAGGATTGAAGCATGACAAGGGATTGAACCCATGACAAGGGATTGAACCCATGACAAGGGATTGAACCCATGGCCTCCCGATTAAGATACAGGGCTCTTAGCCAGTCGGCCATCGCGGTTTTGATAATAATGATAATATAAATAAACGTTGACGGAGGCTATGGCTCTACAAAAGGACCATGGAGACTAAAAAAAGGAGAATTTGGAGATTTCGTGTCATGTTACTGACAAGCGAAGGTCAAATGGATAGGCTGGCAAAATGAAATGAAACGAAATCCCCAAATTCTCCTTTTGTTGAGTCTCCATGGCCTTTTTGCAGAGCCATAGCCTCAACGTTTATGTATATTATCATTATCATCACAACCGCCATGGCCGGCTGGCTAAGAGCCCTGTATCTTAATTGGGAGGTCAAGGGCTCAATCCCGGCTAGATTATTGGTTTCATATACCGTAAAAGCTGTAATAGTAGCCTCGGGGCACTTTCGTTGGCCCTCTGGGGGATCACTATTAGAGGGTGCACTATTGGAGGGTACTATTGGAGGGGGACGACGATGAGAACTTTTACGGTATACGGCTTTTTCTTCCCTACATTTAGAGCTTAAGGATTATGCTTGTGTATTTTTATACCACCTTATTCGTGTGAATAAATGTATTTATTCTGTTGCTTGCATGTGCTTTTTATAATAAATATGCATTTGCTTTCATGTCAACGCGCAAAATTTAAGCGAACAGTCGTATAGGCGATTCTTGGTCGATTACTTTGTAACTTTGTAGATAGAAATTGACATTTTCAGCTTGTAGTCAATATTTCAAAGCAATCGGCCAGGAAATGGCTGAGAAAACGAAAGGGAAATTAGGTTCAGATTGAAATTTTCCCATGTCTAGTGGGGACTGTTTGTGGCTGAATGCTTGACAGCTTGTTTAACACACTTTGACAGCTTCATCCACTAACAAAATAGGGCGTATAGGGCTTAAAAGTTAACTCAAAACAGCTCAAAACAGCTCAAAACTTATCTCAAAACTTAATCACCTTTCAATTTAGCTCAAATTCGACCACGTCGAGTTCCCAGCGATCACTTTTTGCAATTTGAATCCATACAAGCGAAGTCTCATCCAATTGGTGCCAAGTATACGAGATACGGTAAAAAAAATAAGTGCAAAAGGTGCAAAAGACTAACTCAAAGCTTTAGATGGATGTTTACGATAATGCGAAAACTTCAAACAAAGGTGATGATAAGCCAAGGTATTTGCGAAGAGAACAAGCGGCGATGGCTGTGCAAAGGTTTGTTGATTCTTGAAAGAGATGTGCATTAGATTAGGCACGTTTTCAATTCTGTACACAAAATAGACGAGATTTAAGCTTAAAAAGTAAAAACAATGACGTTTAACAAATGAAAATGTTTAAAACAAACAAAGGAAACAAACAAACGTTTAAAATTAGAGCACTTTTTAGAATTCACAATGTGAAAACTGTAATTTTTGAATGATTCTTTTTTTTGTCGCTTCTCAAACAGTTTTAGATTAGACAAACATTTATAGCTTTCTCTGGTGCCACTCCAACAATTGGTGCCTCTCTGGTGCCACTCCAACAGGCATAAATCCACGATAAAGTCCGAGAAGACCTAAGATATTACAAATGTTTTAGGTCTTTAAAAGGCATAAGAAAGAAAAGAGTCACCTTCAAATATTCACGAGCTTATCGAGATATTCACGAATAGGTCTAGTTATGCCGCAATATTAAAGGATTAAGTGTTCATACCTACCGTAAATACTGTAATAGTACCCCTCCTGCCTCGTACAGTCGAGCAAAAGTTTTTTAGTATTTCATTTTTTTCAAAGCGCCCGTACTTTCAAAAAATGCGTCTTTGGTATCAAAAAATAGCCCTGATTTTCAGCTATTTTTTGATACCTAAGCGTGCATTGTAGCATAAACCAGTGTCGAGAAAAACGCGTCCAAAGCTAGACTCCGCACCGTCAACGTCAACACTCCGCACCGTCATTAGGAGGGTGGGGTACTATTACAGTATTTATGGTGTATTCATACAAATATGGGGCCTAAGGGCGGCTATTCCAGTAGAATAGCGACTCTAAACTTTCAAAGTGGATGATGAACTGGAAAGTGAAGATTTCCGGGTACCATTTTGGGCTTCTTTTGCTGTCTGACTAAAAGCTAATGACAATTCTTTCTGAATTCATAACTCCATTCTAAAATTTCCAGAGATGTAACATGTATTTTCATTGATTTATTGAAGAGTTAAACAATTGAAAAGCTTTTTAAGCTTTTTAGAGTACGCGAATTGTTCGCCGATGAGATGAATGATGCGTTGGAGGATTTGAAAGAATCGCTGGAACAGCGGACAAAAAGACAGGTAATGAATAAACTGGAAAACTAAAAATTATGAATATAGATGACATTCAAAAGATTCAAATGCTCAATTTACAGACCAGACGCCGCTATGAAGCCATCGAGGCACACTGCAAATGTGTTGGAAAGCTCGATATGGAATGCATTCGTTTCGCCAGCCCGCCAACACATCAGGTTCTTTTTCTCAATCTTTTTCTTTTCTTTTTCTTTTCTTTTTCTTATCCAATCTTTGTATTCAATCCAAGCTTTTAAACTAAATTCAATAAAAAGCTTACAAACGATACTTAACGATACTTTTAGAATGCAAAATGCGTGTGCACTTACGACCACGAGCAGGGAACAGCTTGGCCGTGTTTCAATCAGAGGTTGGTAAAGAATTCAGGGAATCAGTCGTCAAAGGGAAACAGTCGTCAAAGGGAAACAGTCGTCAAAGGGAACCAGTCGTCAAAGCTTTGGCTTTGGCGTCCATACCAGATTTCTTATTCCAGATTCCAGAAAACATGCCAAGACCTGGGTTCGGGTTTACCAAACTATTGGGTTGGCGAATTGAATTGAAAGTGAAATTGAAAACTGCCCGCTATGCCACAATTTGAGCACTTTCTTCAAAAGAAACCCATTTTGGTGCCAATGGAAAAGTTGTAGAGAATCAAAAATCAAGCTTATATCCAAATTTTCAGAACGATTCAAAAACTGGTTTTCAAGAAATGCCTAATTTACGAATTTTCACAAAGCGAAACTTTCACGAATTTTCACAAAGCATTTTAAGCGAAACTACTAAGTGTATCTTTTTGGAAATTTGGCTATAAGCTTAATTTTTGACTCTCTACAACTTTTCTATTGACACCAAAATGGGTTTCTTTTGAAGAAAGTGCTCAAACTGGGACATCTCCAGTCCTCGATTTTTGAGTCTCACACTTGTCTCACACACAAACCAAAATCCTACTACGAAAGAGGAATCCGCAAATTGCCTGTATAATGGGCAGAAGTCGTCAATAATAATGGAAATTATTTCGAATGAATTGATGGCTTTATGTTGAGTAAATTTTAGTTCAAAGTCCCGCAGTTTTCATTTCACCAACCCAATATTTGCCATTTGCAATCTCTCAGGCATACCATCTAGCAATTTGGTAAAAACTTTGTTTAATAATAAGTCTGTTTTTATCAAATTTTATGGAATTTTATCAGATTTTATCAAAAGAATGCTAAAACCTGATGATTTTTCCCGTATAACTAGCTGAAATTCGCATTTAGTATTTCACTCATTTGTTCAGCGCTTTAAAATCAATTTTAACGGGTATATTGCACTGAAAACTGTATACAACATTTCCAAACATAAAAACAAGAAGTCAAAAATTGATTAGCCGCATAGGGGGCTCGAACCCCTGACATTCAGATTTCTTTCTTTCGTAAAAGTCTGACGCTCTACCAACTGAGCTAATGCGGCCATGGGTCCTGCCGCAGGGAAAAGAGGGCTATGAAGAACCAAGGAAGATCATAGCAACCTACACTTGGCAAGAGCCTAGCAAGACAATAAATTTAAGTAAAACTTTTCAGTATCTGGTACGATCATCTCTGCCCATCTTGTATCTCCGATGGCTACTGCAATGCGTATCTGGACGACACTGATGAGCAAACAGCCTCTTCACCACAACCCTGCAAATGCCGAAATCGTACCAATGACTACGAGGTTGATAATGTACGTGCACGTAACCATTTTTATTCTGTAGACTTTAGCTTTTCCTTTATAACATTTTCAACCCTCCACTTTTAGCGGTATAGTCATGGCCCATGGTTCCTGGTTCGTTTTTATCAAATTTCGTTGCTCACAAAAAGCACAAAGTTTACCCGTAGAGTTTACCTGTAAAGTTTAGAACACTCTTCACACACAGTCAAGCACTGAAATTGTTGTGCAATAGCTAAATACAAATTTAGAAGCCATACTGCATCAGCCAGGCACCGGTGGAGATTTTGAAGCTCTGGAAGCCAGGGAATTTTAGTAAGTTGTGGAGTAATTTGAGGTGTACTTTGTAAACGAAAATGCTCTTCTTCTGGCGCATTCAGTTGATTGATTTTCAAGAGATTGAGTACGCCAGAAATTTAGCGTTTACATGTACACAAATTGCATAAAGTACATGTTCATAAAGTGCATAAAGTACATGATCATAAAGTACATAAAGTACATGATCATAAAGTACATAAAGTACATAAAGTACATGATCATAGAGTGCACAAAGCCATGAACCGACGTCTTTTGTACTATTACAGAACAGGGTGTTGAGCCTATTTCAGGGTTATTTCAGCTCTCGATGCCTCAAATGAAATAATTCTTTTTTTGATATTACATTCTGAGTTACTTGCTCTAGGAAAAACATTATTAGACCAGGCTAACAATTTCCTAAAAGTTCTGATAATTATTTAAAGTCTCCACGTCGGGAATGCCCGGCCGAATTGTGATTTCTTACGATTTTTGTAGGTAATCATAAATAGAAATTTCCGCAAGTAAAAAAAACGGTTTCTTTGATTGAATTTCAATGTTTTATGACTACTTCTTGAATACGTTCATGCTTTTGGGCAAACGTAATCATAACTAGAATCTTAGAGCAATTCATAGTGCCTCGGTCGGGCATTCCCGACGCGCAGACTTGGAATACTTATCAGAACTTTTAGGAAACACCTACCTTTGTTCAATAATGTTTTTCCTAGAGCAAGTAACTTAGGATATGCTAGCAAAAGTAATTTATTAGATTTGAGGTATCAAAAACTGTGTTAGGCTCAATAAATCGATAAAGTTACGCTAATTCTGCCATACCCTGTAGAAAAAACTGGCGGGCACTAACTAGAGAAAGGCACGAAATTCCATTGAGCTTTCCTGTTCAGACCAGATACCAGATACAGGCATTCCCAACGAGCACAATTTGAATCATTATCAGAACTTTTAGGAAACATTTACCTTTGTCTAATAATGTTTTTCCTAGAGCAAGTAACTCAGAATGTACTATCAAAAAAAGAATTATTTCATTTGAGGCATCGAGAGCTGAAATTAGACTCAATAAATCGATAAAGTTACCCAAATTCTGCGGCACTCTGTATACAAAAAGGCTTTAAAACTTTAAGATCCGGACTTTAAAACCAAAAGGTTTTTTTTGGACACGTAGAGAACTAAAATTGTGACTAAAATCGCTAACTCCAAAAAAATGCTTAACAACTATAATAGCTTTACTAAAAACCCCGGTACTTCTGTTGTTGACTAGCTATTTTAGCTACTTGGACAACGAGCACAACGACGACCACGCCGAAACCGACGACGAGCACAACCACAACAACCACTCCAAGTAAAGAAACCACTTCGCTTTATTAACAAATCGACTGGCTTATGATGCTCGATTCAATTCCATTCCATTCAATTCAATTCAATTCAATTCAATTCAACTAGAGAGATGCACACAGATTGATCATCGACTCCAGCCAAACGATAACACCCATTTCATTGGAAAATTCTGAATCATTGGAAAAAAATGAAATAGAGCGCTCAAAGCAGGCCCTAAAAACAGTTTTCAATCATTTTGCTCAATTCAATCAATCAAAAGCAAAAAACTTTGTTCGTGAGCGGGGTTGAACCAGGGAGCAAAAAGTGTAGAACACCCACGCTAATCACTAGGACGTAGCTGAACCAAAAAGTGTAGAACACCCACGCTAATCACTAGGACGTAGCTGAACCAAAAAGTGTAGAACACCCACGCTAATCACTAGGACGTAGCTGAACCAAAAAGTGTAGAACACCCACGCTAATCACTAGGACGTAACTGAACCAAAAAGTGTAGAACACCCACGCTAATCACTAGGACGTAGCTGAACCAAAAAGTGTAGAACACCCACGCTAATCACTAGGACGTAGCTGAACCAAAAAGTGTAGAACACCCACGCTAATCACTAGGACGTAGCTGAACCAAAAAGTGTAGAACACCCACGCTAATCACTAGGACGTAGCTGAACCAAAAAGTGTAGAACACCCACGCTAATCACTAGGACGTAGCTGAACCAAAAAGTGTAGAACACCCACGCTAATCAGTAGGACGTAACTGAACCTTATAAGCTGGAAGAAAATGGTGTATCAGAAATTCAAAGAACCTCTCAAAAATCATGAAATTTGAGGCTATTTTTATAAAAATTTTGTTTACCTAGTACATCTAAGGCCTAATTTTCAGAAAATTCAGAAAATTCAGAAAATTTTTCCCAATAAAATGGGTTTTGTCGTTTGGCTGGAAGTGATTGTGAATCTGTCTGCATTCCTAGTAAATTTCTTTTCACTTTTTTAAAGAACTACTCGAACTTTTGAACTTTGAATACAATTGAATACAATCTTTTACAAGCTAGCCTCTTTTGGTACCAGTTTAGCCTCTTCTAGCCCATGCAGAGTACCCGTTTAGTCTTAAAATTTAAATCACAGCAATAAGCCAGCTTGATCACAACCAGAGAAGCTAACATTTCCGCATGACGCTTAATTTTTCAGCCACCACAACAAGCTCCACGTCCACCACGACAACCACGACGACAACCACAAGTGCATTTTAGATCTAAGGAAATTTTGTTAATGATTTTGCAAGATTTTGCAAGACTTCTACTTCTAGAAGTTTCAAAACTTAGTTACATATCTTCTCAAGTTTCGGTTTTCTTCTGTTTTAATGCACACAAAAGATCAGTTGACTTGAGCAAGTGTGACTATTTTGGTTGTCGGACATTTGATACGTCTTGTCCCTTTTGCCATTGGCAATCTAACTTTAAACTCAAATATCTTGGTCTTCGGCTGTCCAATTTACATATTCTTGGTATCATTGGATGCGCCAAGTCTTTCTCTGTCTATTGGTACAAAAACCATTGAAATTGGACAGCCGAAGACCAAGATATTGGAGTTCAAGGTTAGATTACAAATGGCAAAGGAGGCGGGGCGAGTATAAAAGGTCCCACAACCCCGCTCCTTTTGCCATTGGCAATCCTACTTTTAGCTCAAATATCTTAGTGTTAGGCTGTCCAATTTCAATGGTTTTTGTACCAATAGACAGAGAAAGACTTGGCACATCCAATGATACCAAGAAGATTTAAATTGGACAGCTCAACACCGAGATATTTGAGCTCAAAGTTAGATTGCCGATGGCAGAAGGGCCGGGGCGAGTATAAAAGGTCCCAAAATCAACTATTTTAGCAAAGCAGCAAAATTTTAGGCTAGATTTTTTTTAAGAACAACTATTTCATTGGATACACCGTTTCGGTTATTAGTCAATTAGTGCATGCTAGGTACGACCACAACCACAACGACCACAACAACCACGACAAGCACAACCACAACCACCACTACACCCACCACCACAACCACCACAACAAGTGATTTTGTTTGATGTTGTTGATTTGTAGTTCAGCTTTTGCACTCCAGCTTCTGCTTAAGAATGGAAAATTTTGAAGCTAGTTGATGAATAAGAAAGTAACGAGATTGAGGATTTGTGTAAAAAGGAAAATGCCTTAGACACCGCTGATACTAGCCAAAATATAAGTTTTAATGCTTGAGTTAGCACTTTTTACTCAACTATGCTTGACTATAAGTTTGGATAGAATTCCTGCTGAAGTGAGTCGGCTCAATTTGTTCAAGAATTACAAGAATTTCAAGAATTTCCGTACTTCACCTATTCCATTTGATAAAGTTGATATATTAGCGTTTGATAAAGGCTTTAGAAGAGTTTAGAAGACTTTAGAAGACTTTAGAAGGCGTTAGAAGATTTTAGACTTTAGAAAACTCATCATTAAACTCTTCATTCATCTGAACAATAATTTGTTTTAGCTCCTTTCTCCAAACCCGGTCAGAGTGCTCGAGTGAGAGATCCAGAGACAATTCAGGCGATGGGATTCGGGGTAACGCTTTCTATTAGAGTATTCTATTAGAGTTTCTTTCTACTTTTAAGGCTTTTAGCATTATTCAGAAGATCGAGGGTTCAATTCCCCTTTGCTTTCAAATTCTTTGCCATTCATTTCTTTATTTTATTCCTAATGCCCGTGGTCTGGTTTTCAAGCCCACGGTTCTGAAGATCCGGGTATTTCCCTCTCTTTCTTCCTTTCTTCTTCCTTTTTTCTTCCTTTCTTCTTCCTCTCTTTCTTCTTCCTTGTCTTTCCTATTTCTTCTTGGGCAAAGAGGCATCATAGTTCAGTTGTAGAGCATCTACCCGGTAAGCAGAAGGACAAGGGTCCAATTCCCCCTGGATACCAGATTCTTTTGCTATTCATCTCTTTACTTTATTAGACAACTCATCTTGTTGTTTGATTACCTATTCAAAAAATTTAGGGAATGACTGATGGAGTAGCAATGTTGACAAAAGCTAAAGAGAATCTCATGTTCACAATGGCCGCCCTTTCGGAGAGTCAACGAGTGGCGTTGAGGTTGGGAAAGTTTAATAACACTTTTTAATATACTGCCTTGTTTAAAGAACTAATCACGTCTTGTATTAGGTTAGAAAGAAAGTTTTCGGGAAAATTTTGGCTAGAATCTCGTAAAAACGAATCCACCAATTCAAGAACATTTTCTTCTATTATTTACAAGTCGACTCCAAGAAATTACTCGTCAAAAAAATGAGTGCCGCTTTCCCTTTAGAATAGAATTAATTCGAATAAAATAGAATAGAATAGAATAGAATTAATTAATTTATTCTTCAGCCTCTACAAGTTTTCTCTTCTTGTGCTCAAGTTTACTATTGGATTGGTGAATTGAAAACTGCGGGCTATTGTCAGATGTGACAGTTTGAGCACTTTCTTCAAAAGAAACCCATTTTGGTGTGAATGGAAAAGTTGTAGAGAATCAAAAATGAAGCTTATATCCAAATTTTCAGAACGATTCAAAAACTGGTTTTCAAGAAATGCCAAATTTACGAATTTTCACAAAACTTGCAACAAAACTTGCATATTAAGCGAAATTACTAAGTGTATTTTTTTGGAAATTTGGCTATAAGCCTAATTTTTGATTCTCTACAACTTTTCTATTGACACCAAAATGGGTTTCTTTTGAAGAAAGTGCTCAAACTGGGACATCTCCAGTCCTCGATTTTTGAGTCTCACACTTGTCTCACACACAAAACAAAATCCTACTACGAAAGAGGAATCCGCAAATTGCCTGTAAAATGGGTAGAAGTCGTCAATAATAATGGAGATTATTTGGAATGAATTGATGGTTTTATGTTGAATCAATTTTAGTTCAAAGTCCCGCAGTTTTCAATTCGCCAACCCAATATGTAATTTTGTCAATTAAACATTTTCCGTTGTCACTTTTTTCATGCTTAAATGAATAAAGTATTGATCTAAATGAGTAGATGAATGTAATACTAAAACTAAACTTATCATTCGTCTCCTATTTTAGTTACGATTTGGCTGAATTCGTTGAGATGTGTTCGTTCAATGGGCAACAATGCGATATCGATATTGGAAAGTATGAATACAATCACTTTTAAATCAAATCTCTTTCTTTGCAGAGATTTCAAGAGGCACGTTGATCCAGAATTTGGAAACTGTTACACGTTCAACTGGGATATTAACAACAATTACACGAGCAGTCGAGCCGGACCGATGTATGGTGAGTTGTTGGAAGGGTTTGGCATAATACTAATCAACTTCCTTTCGTCGTTGTTGTCGTTGTTGTCAATGGAGGCAGCCTTGTCGCTTTTGGATTCCGTGGACGAGTCCTTTTCTCTTCACTCGTTCTTTTTAATTCCTGAGAGCTTCTCTGGTGCTTCCTCGGATGCACCACCGGGCTTCCATACTCAAGGATTTTTGAATCGTCAATCTAGAAGACTTTTTTGAAAGGATGAAACTCTTTGTATTACCTCTGGCGCCCCCTCGACTCCTTCACCGGCATATGGGATCAGTTGGGGCTGAAATTAAGTTTTAGCTAGTCTGTTTAACTTTGAGCCTAAGCAAATTGTTCCGTTTTATCAGCTGTCTGACTTTTGGGGTTAAAATTTTGATCTTTCAAAGACTGTGCTTTTCAAACTTTCAAATGAAACAAAAGGTGACAAGCCTCTTATCCACTAGGCCACGACGGCATCTGCTTTGGCGAGTGTATATGTCGTAGCCGCTTACGAAATTCAGCCGCTAACGAATGAGGGTATTTCCGGGCATCCAATCAAAAAGTCACCCATATAAAAAATGTTCATAATACATATATTTTATAATAAATTTTTGAAATTAGCTCATTTGGTTCAGTCGAAAATTTTTTTTGAGCCTCCAAAGTTTAGGTTCAAAAATGCCCTAAAATGGCTATAAAAAATTTTCTACTTAGCCAAAAAACTTGCCTAATAGCTCATTTTGTAGCCAATTTGATGTAGATTTTTAAAGTAAAGCTATATTGAACATTTGTTTTTCAAAGCTAGGAGAAAGAGGTCGAGGAACGACCTCAGTTGAACTCGGTCGCTGTTTTCACATTTGAGAATTGCCCTGAATTTGTTCCTCGCCCTCTTTCTCCTACTTTCAACGAAAAATTGTTTTAGATGGCTTTACTTTATGAATCTACATCAAATTGGCTACAAAATAAGCTATTAGGCAAGTTTTTTGGCTGAGTAGAAAATTTTTTATAGCCATTTTAGGGCATTTTTGAACCTAAACTTTGGAGGCTCAAAAAAAATTTTCGACTGAACCAAATGAGCTAATTTCAAAAATTTATTATAAAATATATGTATTATGAACATTTTTTATGTGGGTGACTTTTTGATTGGATGCCCGGAAATACCCTCATTCGTTAGCGGCTGAATTTCGTAAACGGCTACGACATGTACACGCCTCAAATTGCCTTGAGTCGGCGTTTTCTAGTAAGCATTCCAGGCATTCAAATTCCAGGCATTCGAGTGCTCCTCTTTGTGAACACTTCTGATTACATGTCCACATCTGAATCTTCGGGTGTTCGGCTTTCCATTCATTCGCCCACTGAATACCCATTCCCTGATACATTTGGCTACAGTGCACCTGTGGGATTTGCAAGTAGTTTTGGGATCAAAAAGGTAAGAAAACAAAGCCTACCTGTTAAACAATAAAATCAGCCTTTGAACTTTGAACCTGAACTTTTAACCTTTAAAAATGAATTTGAGAGTTCATAATTCCTTTCTCCAATTGATCAATTCGAATGGGATTGGCCTCTATATATTAAATTTATATTAAAAATTCAAAATTGAACTTTTTATCGCTTTGAAACCGGAGATTTTCTGTGTAGGCATCAGCTATTTTTAGAAATCAGCTATCAGCTATCAGCTATTCAGCTATTCAGCTATCAGCTATTCTTTTAAAAACTAGACCGATTCGAGCAACTTTACTGAAGAAAAATCGAACAGGGGAATCCAAGAAAATCCAAGAATCTCTTCAAATCTCTTGAATTTCTTCCCCTCTTCAAATTTTGTTCAGTAAAGTTGCTCGAATCGTTCTACAGCACGTTCTACAGCGTTCTATAGCACTATTCGATTCTTGATAAAGCTTTAAAAACAAAAACAAAGATTGAAAGCTTAACTAAGAACCATAAAAGAAATGAAAATTTTTGGAAATCATTTAGAAAGTCGTTCGCCGTTTACCGATTCCGCATGGAGATTGCGTTGAAAATCGAAATACAACTGAAGATATGGAATATATCTATCAAGGATGGGATTATCATCCAGAAGTATATTAAATTATATTAAATTAGATTAAATTATATTAAATTATATTAAATTATATTAAATTATATTAAAGTTTATATTAGAAATTCAAATTGAACAAAATTGAACAAAATTGAACTTTTTATCGCTTTGAAATCGGAGATTTTCTGTTTATGACCTTTTTTTTTCTTTCACTCCCTTTCTCTCCCCCGCTGCCTGATAGGCCTCTTTTCCCGGCCGCAACGCATGGCCGCATTAGCTCAGTTGGTAGAGCGTCAGACTTTTACGAAAGAAAGAAATCTGAATGTCAGGGGTTCGAGCCCCCTATGCGGCTAATCACTTTTTACTTTTTGTTTCTATGTTTGGAAATGTTTGGGATGGGTACTTTTACAGTTTTCAGTGCAATATAGCGGTTTAAATTGATTTTAAAGAGCTGAACAAATGAGTGAAATACTAAATGCTAATTTCAGCTAATCATTGCGTTTCAGCGAATCATTGCGTTTCAGCGAATCATTGCGCTTCAGCTAATCATACGGGAAAAATCATCGGGTTTTAACATTCTTTGGATAAAATTTGATGAAATTTGATGAAATTTGATGGAATTTGATGAAATTTGATGAAATTTAATAAAAACAGACTTATTATTAAACAAATTTTAGGGCTGTTATCGTTCTTGCTTCCAGAACAGCTTGCTGGATGCTTGTGGATGTGGAGATCCGCGATTTCCAGTTCCAAAAGGGAAAAAGCATTGCTCGGCGTTTAGCAGTGAATCAAGTACCGGAAAAACTTTATTCGGTTCAAGAAAAGATGCTTAGGAAAATGTTTGGAAGAGCGATTGGGCAGTGTAAACGATTTCCATCATGTGACAGAGAATATGGGCAAATGCAAGTGTCAACCGAGTTGCGACGAGGATGTCTACGAAGTTACTTTCTCGGCCAGCAAATGGCCATCAGGCGCCACTGATGTGAGTGTTTTGTGCCTGAAAAACTTCTGAAACACAAATAAAACAAGATCTTGTAACTAATACTATGGAATTTCTTCTTGTAGTACTATAAGCACGCTATGCGCAACTACAGTACTTAGCAATTAGACTTGCTTAACAAGACAGATGAAAAATCGTGTGGCGGAACTTCAAGCGCTTGATCTAGCCAATAGAGTATCCGATTTCAATGAACTTTTTTTTATTTAAAAGCCAAGATTTCATGCTATCTAATGATACCTAGCACTTATGTTTTTCTTTTGAAAAAGTGAGTCAAAAACCTATTTGAAACTTAACGAGAGAATTCCTCGTTAACCAATTCTCGATATGGTTTTTGGCCAATTTTTTCAAAAGAAAACCATAAGTGATAGGTATCATTAGATAGCATAAAATCTTGGCTTTTATATAAAAAAAAGTTCATTAGAATCCGATAGTCTGTTGGCTAGATCAAGCGCTTGAGCGAGTTGTGCTACTCATTTGTCTCGTTCTCGTTGAACAATTCTAAATGCAATTATTCCAATTTCAAGTGTTAAAACTGGAATTTTGGCTCAATTAAAGCGTTTAAAAGCTATTTAGTTAAAGCTTAAAAGCTATTTAGTTAAAGCTGAATTCAACTTTCAAACTTAAACTCTAAATTTCAACACTCAGTGCAATTATCAGCGTTAGGTTTTCAGCGTTTACAAAAGTTTTTTTGTCAAATTGTTAGAACTTGTTGTTAGGACTTGTTAGAACTGGTTAGAACTTGTTAGAACTGGTTAGAACTGGTTAGAACTGGTTAGAACTTGTTAGAACTTCACAGCCTCATTGAAAATTCGATTTTTAAACCGCCATTCAATTTTCTAGACAGGAGGACTCCACGGGGTAAAGTTTTTGAAAGTCACTTTTTGAAAGTCATTGTGACAGTATCAGTATGACAGTAATGTCATCATTTTTTGAGTGTCTTTATCAAATACCTCAAATTTCAGGGCGATCGCAAGGTAAGTTCAAAGAATAGAGAACAAAAATCCTCCACCTGCAACCCCACAGATCTCATTTCTCTTTTCTCTTTTCTTTTCTCCCCAACACATAGATTTTGTTCAATTATTTGCATCCTAGTGTGAATGAAAAGCACATTGGAAAAGATTTTTTGAAGGAAACGCTGAGAATTTAGCTTGGTGACTGTGAGGGAAGGAGTCCGGAGGAGTGCGAGAACTATTACAGGCTCAATGCGGCGATGGTGGTGAGTTCCGTTTGAGTATGAGTTCCTTTCTGAGTATGAGTTCCTTTTGAGTATGAGTTCCTTTTTCAAAAAAAGCCCAAAAAAGCACTAAAGCATTTTTGGCAAACTACCGTTTTCGTGCTGCAATTTCACGCTCGTTTATGGGCAAATAGCTAATTTTCGTCTCATTGCTGAGCGTTTTTCTTTCGAAGATCGAGCTGATTGAATGAAAACATGTGTTTGGGTCGAGTCCTAAGTCTTGCGCTCGGGTTTTAAAACTTTCTTTTCTCAATGAATAATTAGCCCATCGAGTTACGGTTTTCCCTATCAAAAATCTTTATTATTTCTCTACAAAAGAAGCTTGCTTTAGAAGCTTTAGAAGCTGCTTGCTTTTAGAAAAAAGGTTTGCCCTTTTCAGCTTTTTTTAATAGACGAATAGTCTAGTGGCCAAAAATTGTGAGACCTCGATGTCGATTGGTGCAATTTTAGCACTTTTTTTACTACAGAAACCAATTGTGGTGTTAAAAGAAAGAGATAGAACGCAAAGAGTTAGACAGATCACCATTATCTCAGCTTGTTTCGTTCAGCCGTTTTGATTTTACATCAGATCACAGAATTTTTTTATGAAAAATAGGGATTTCCGCTTTAAATTTCCGTGAAACGGGCTCAAACTTGCTAAAAAGGAATTGAAAATAGTTAATAAACATTTGTGCTTTGAGCGAACCGTTTCTTTTCATCGAGAAAAGAAAAGTTTCGAAAACTGGTTGCAAGAATTAGAATTACGCCAAGACTTACTGCAAGACTTACGCCAAGACTTACAGCAAGACTTACAGCAAGACTTACTGCAAGACTTACTGCAAGACCTACACCAAGACTTACAGCAAGACCTACGCCAAGACTTACGGCAAGACCTACGCCAAGACCTACACCAAGACTTACAGCAAGACCTACGCCAAGACTTACAGCAAGACTTACGGCAAGACCTACGCCAAGACTTACGGCAAGACTTACAGCAAGACCTACGCCAAGACTTACGCCAAGACTTACGGCAAGACTTACGCCAAGACTTACAGCAAGACCTACACCAAGACTTACAGCAAGACCTACGCCAAGACTTACGGCAAGACCTACGCCAAGACTTACAGCAAGACTTACGGCAAGACCTACGCCAAGACCTACGCCAAGACTTACGGCAAGACCTACGCCAAGACTTACAGCAAGACTTACAGCAAAACTTGTTTGTACTCGATCTAATAGTTTGATAACAGTATATTTCTAAAGTTTTTTAGAAAACGCATTTTTAGAAAACACAAGAGAAACAAATCCCTATTTACAATCCAATTTTTTAGGAAGTCTTCTATGAACAGCTCAACTACGAACTGCTACAAGAATCGGAAGCTTATGGGGTGAGTTGTTTGAGAGCATTGTTGATAGAGCAAAATTTCAGCTAGTCAATCTGATTGCTGACTTTGGAGGGCATCTCGGCTTGTGGATGGGTGAGTTTGATCGTTTGTTTGTTTTTTTGATCGGCTACAATAGCTGGAGCATTAGCTACAATAGCTACAACAGCTTTAAAGCAATTCTCCTTTACAATTTACCAAAATTCATCACTTTCAGGCTTCTCCGTGATCACCGTGATCGAATTCATTGTGTTGGTTGCCGAATTGTTCGCTGTTTGCTTTAAAAAGGAGGAAAACGAGAGCAATGAGGTCATTTTGAGAGTCATAAAATGCTTGAAACACCGCATTTCAGAATTCACATGATCTCACCGAGAAAGGAGGGAAAATCTATGCAGATGCAAAGGAAAAAGAGCAATTTTCATCGAAATAGCCATTTGTATTGAACGTTTGTCTAGTTTTTCTTGAAATTTCCTTACTGTGATCGTGTGAATTTCTTTTTCTTGTTGCCATTTTCATTGCGAGTCATGTTGAGATCTCATTTTCATGTTTTCTTTTGAAACTCTTGATCTTTAATTAGATTGTTAAGCTTTTTAGCTTTATTTATAATCGATTAATGTCTATGAAATGGCTAAATTTTCTTTCAGATTCCTCTAACCAATCACAAACTTTCAAAAAAGTTCTTTTATCATTTGTTGCTAGTGAAAAGTTATGCAATAATCAGCTTTTTGACTAAATTTTACACAAAATCTGTGCCAGTACGAACCCAATACCACAAGTACGAACCGCATTTGTGCAAAAAGAGCAGCACCTCCAGAGGGCTCGATGATGCCAAGACACTTTGGCTAATGGGAACCTAGATTTGTGTCAATAGATAAAAGATAGAACACAAAAATTTAGGTACAATGAAGTGCTATCTTTACAATTTTCAAACTCTAGTTCAAACTCTGCAAGGTTTAGTATTAGATTTTATAAAGGGGACATGAAAAATTTCAATTTATCGTTTCAAAACTAATACCTATTCTAGATTGGAGGTATTAGGCTGTTCAGAAAGACTTTTCGTTCCTTTTCGTACTTCCTTAAACCAAGAATTGCAGGAATTAAACTACCAATTCAGCGAATTGAACTTTATCATTAGAAAAGCCAATTATTTTTCCACAAAATAACGTTAAAACGGCTTTAAAATGTCTTATGCTTGCATTTTTTTGGGTGCGAGAAGTCGGGGAGTCAAAAAGGGTAGGGAGATGATGCTAAGACACTTTAGCTAATCGAAAACTATATTTGTGTCAATAGATAAAAGATAGAACACAAAAATTTAGGTACAATAAAGTGCTATCTTTGTAATTTTCAAACTCTAGTTGCCTAAAATGCCGTATTCTCTCTAATAGTAGTGCACCCGGCCGAGTTGATGACGATTTTACAGTTCCCAAGCTTTCACAGAAGCCCAACACTCTAATCCTCCACTAGATCTCATCGTCAGCTACATTTTCCAACCCCACATCGATAGGTTCTGATAAGCGGTTCTCGAGATTTCAAGCAATTTAAGCAACGCTCAGGATGCACTACTATCAGAGAAAATACGGTATACGATTTCTTTTAAAGAAATTAAGCCTTTTCACTGATTTAGTGGCAAATTCTCTTTAAATGTAAAGATATTCAGTTTACTGTAAAGAGCTAGACGTGTAAAGAGGATTACTCGTAGTTAATCGATCAAAGAAACGTCGATTAAGCGATTACTCATGGAAATTTTACTCAAGTAATTACTTAACTACCCTAAGACTCTGATTAGAAAGATAATAGTTTTACCTTTGTATTTGTTTATGTTGTCGGACTAAATCCCATTTGTCTGATACATTTCTTTCTTAATTTTTCCATGAACAGCACTTTTTTCTCGACCCACGCTAACAGCTGACGCCAAGGAACGGCAAGAAAGCGAGAACAAGTGATGCTCCAATACATTCAAACAGACATTCAACTATCTCACTTCATGAACTTTTTGATATTTTATTGTTCCACTACAAAATAGGTATTGATTTTCAAGATTCTTAAGAATTTTGTCCAACACTCAAATTGTTTAATTCATAAGGAGCTTTAAAGGAGCTAAATAGGAGCTTTGAAGGAGCTTTGAAGGAGCTTTAAAGGAGCTAAATAGGAACTATAACACCCAAGTTTATGACTGCAAAATCTGTTTATGACTATTCATCTGTTTATGACTGTTTATGGCTGTTTATGACAAATCCAAGCATATAAAATCTTTAAATCCCGAAAAATCTTTGCAATTTATTTAATAAATGGTTTTCTCCATTGCTTACGGAGAGCAAGAACACTTTTTTTTGTGTGAAAACGCGAGCGATTTGTGTCTTTGTGAGAATCAAGTCATGAAGATCGTTTCTTTTTCTTTCATTTCTTTCTTTTCTTTCAACTGGACTTGCTTTCATTAACCCATCTCAATTTCCCGCTAATGCTTGAGCAAAAAAAGTTTGCAAATGACGAGAATCGATCCATTGTTGAGGGAAGAGGTTTGAGTTTTTGTGGTCGAGCGCATTCTGAGTGTACTTCCGTAACTTGGTGGGTTCAAAGTTTTGCTATGAGGCAAGGTTTTTCAAATTTTCTTTATTATTCTAACTCTTTAAGTTTTTAAGAGTCTCAAACCTTCTTGCCGTATACGAATTCGTTATCAAATCTTCTAATTTCCTTTTAAGCAGGAAGTTCTAAAGGTTTTAAATTCTTCTTGCCTTCTAACTTCTTACAGTATATCAAATTGTACTAACGAGTAATAAAGGAATGGTAAAGAAGGATTTCTGGAGAGGGGATTGAACCATCTACCTTTTTGTCTCAACCTTTCTGCTTTCAGGGCAAAGTGCTTTAACCACTTAGCCATCCAGTCTCTTCTTGTCAGAGAAGCAAGGGGAAATTCAAGAGGAAGAGAAAGAAGAAAGAGAAGAAAGAAAGAGAAGGAGGAAAGAAAGAGAAGAAAGAAAGAGAAGGAGGAAAGAAAGAGAAGAAAGAAAAAGAAGGAGGGAAGAAAGAGAAGAAAGAAAGAGAAGGAAGAAAGAGAAGATAAGTCAAATCCAAATTTTAAGCCTTCTTACAGTATACTGAATCGTTACAGTAAGCTAAATCTCAAGCCTTTCTCAAGCCTTTTTACGATCAACCGTTAGAGTCCTACGACAGGATTGAATCTTAAAGCAATTCTCGAATTGTTGATAGTCTTGAATCCTTTGAATCTTTCAAACTCAGCTTATTTTCTTTTAAAACAATTCCGCTTTCAAACACTCTCTGACTTTCTCAACTTTTTCAAACCCTTCTTAACATTTTGAGGTCTTTAAACACTTAAAAAACAAGCTTTTCACCTTTTCATCCAGCTCCCACTTTTCTTCGAGCTTTTCTGAATGAAACTCCTCAACATTGATCTCTCACACCCCTTCGCAAACTTGAGATTTTTTTAAAAGTTTTGGAACAAAAGGAAAAAACTTTTGATTTTTGGGTGGAAAAAAGTATTGACCACACAAATACAACGATAGTTTTCAGTATTTAGTCGGTCCTCCCTCAGCTTTGATGATTTTCTGCATTCTTTCAACCAATTTATCAAGAAACAGCGGCGATATTGATTCCCAAATTTCTTGAACCTTTGTCCCAAAGCTCATCTCTCGAAGCTCATCTCTCGAAGATGCCCGAAATCCCTTCAGTTCTCGTTTCACATGAGCCAACAAGTGTTCGATTAGGTTACAATCAGGTGAATATGGCGGAGTATCGAGAAGCTACACATTGCTGAGGAGTATCGAGAAGATACACATACCTCTCACCAGAACTTAATCAAAACTCACTTATCGATGTCTCAATCTATTCCCTCGAGTTTCTCTATTCACCAAAGCGGAACACTTGGTTCAACCTCAAGAGTTTTGAAAGGGGAAACGACATAAAAAGTTGGGAAAAAGCTCTTGTAGAAAAAGTGCAGTGAATCTGATCGGAAAAGCCACCATTTTTTGCTCTTTTTCACTTTTTTTTCAGGGGTGGAGAGCAGAACAAGCTCATAGGGAAGGAGGGGGAAAGGGAAGAAGGGGAAGAAGAAGGGGAAGGAGGAGGGGAAGGGGAAGAGGAAGGGTGGAGGGCGGAGGGGAGGCGGTAGAGGGGTTGCCTGGGGAGTGCCTGTGGGTGAGTGGCAGCCACCCCCCCCCCCATCCCGTCATTCTTGTCCATCTCAATCACAACGACACTACCCCTGCCGATGATTTTTGCTCGCTTCCAATTTGTCCACTTTCAATAAGCTTCACTTTGTTTGTTGACTTTAATTTCTAATTTCTAATTTCTTTTGTAAGCTTTTGGTGGAAATTTCAGCTTGATTCAGAAACTGGTTAAAAAAATGGATATTTTTGCAACTCAAAAGCTTTCTCCCAACGGAATTGTCCCGAAATTGTCTCCCCTCAATTGTCATAGCTGAATTCTGTATATCCGATCATCAAAAAATACCCTCAAGCTGCAAAATTAGTACTTTAGTATCTCCAATTCGTTATGTTGAATTTAGTTACCCTTTCAGCTCCGTAAACTTACATCGGATAATGATTTAAATCTGAAGCACCAAAATGAGCCTTAGCACGGCTCCTACCTCTTTTTCAGCTTGTAATCCTCTGCAAACATCTTTGTGATTGACGAGTCAAGATTTTTGTACTTGAAAACAAACGATCTCTTTACGAGTAAATTGTGAAATTCTCTTGAGATAAGAGAAGCCAAAAATGAACCTCGATTGAGCCAAATATTTGCGTAAATACCAGAAAGCATTGATGAATCGGTTCACTGTTTGAAAAGAGGTCTGAATTTGAATTACCGTATTCTCTCTAATATTAGTGCACCCTGAGCGTCGTCTAAATTGCTCGAAATCTTGAGAAGCGCTTATCAGAACCTATCGATGTGGGGTCAGAAAATGTAGCTGACGATGAGAACTAGTGGGGGATTAGAGTGTTGAGCTTCTGTGAAAGCTTGGGAACTGTAAAATCGTCATCAACTCGGCCGGGTGCACTACTATTAGAGAGAATACGGTATTTTAGGCAACTAGAGTTTGAAAATTGCAAAGATAGCACTTCATTGTACCTAATTTTTTGTGTTCTATCTTTTATCTATTGACACAAAGATAAGTTTCCATTAGCTAAAGTGTCTTAGCATCATCTCCCTACCCTTTTTGACTCCCCGACTTCTCGCACCCAAAAAAATGCAAGCATAAGACATTTTAAAGCCGTTTTAATGTTATTTTGTGGAAAAATCATTGGCTTTTCTAATGATAAAGTTCAATTCGCTGAATTGGTAGTTTAATTCCTGCAATTCTTGGTTTAAGGAAGTACGAAAAGGAACGAAAAGTCTTTCTGAACAGCCTAATACCTCCAATCTAGAATAGGTCTTAGTTTTGAACGATAAATTGAAATTTTTCATATCCCTTTATAAAATCTAATACCTTGTAGAGAAACTCGACGAGATTGAAATCTCAAAAGATTGTCCTTGAAAACTCCTCGATTCAATCAGTCAATGTTGACTTTGTTGACAAAAAAAACATTTTTCCCCGATTTTTCATCATCTTTGAACCAAAATATCACTCGAAAATGACAAAATTTGCATTGAAACGATACGATTGAAACAATTTAAACAGTAAGAAATTTGTCTGCAAATAAAAAAATTCAAGTTGTTCCTAGAATTTTGGGAAATTGATGTTTAAGACAGGCTCCCTATAAATGCCAGAACCTTAAAAAGGACCTTAAAAATTTCCATTTAACATCTTGGCTTATTTTTTTTAACCAAGAACATATTTTGGTGTTAAATTCTAAAGGAAAACTTTGTTTTAGGTTTTTAGGGGATTCTTGTTGAGTTTTTTTTTTCAGGTTGACCTTCAAAGAGTGTGACATGTTCGCCACTAAACCCATCCTTTTACCCTTTTTTTCTCAATGCAACAGACCACATCCCTTCTTTTTTTGATTTTTTTGCTCTGCTCTCACGTAGCTGCAAATCGGCGTTCTCTCGAGGTGAAACTGAATGTTCAGAGAGTTGTTTAACCTTACAATTACAAGGTGAATCGGACAAATCGGAAGAAAATAAACCAGACAAATCTTTTTGACTCGATCTTCACTTGCAAATGGACTAAATGCTTTTCATAATCGTTAATTATACACTCTTTGTAACTCAAATCCAAAAGATTTTAACCCTAGGTCATTTCTGGAAATTCTAGGAGTTGAAAGAGGCAGCCAAACCCACTGGAGTGTTGAAAGAAGCAGCTCGGCCAAACTCCTGTCCTTTTTGCATAAACGCGGTTCATTCTCAAATGAGGAATCAAATTTTAAGAATTATACCGTATTTTCTCTAATAGTAGTGCACCCGGGTTGATGACTATTTTACAGTTCCCAAAGCTTTCACAAAAGCTCAACACTCTAATCCCCCACTAGATCTCATCGTGAGCTACATTTTCCGACCCCACATCGATAGGTTCTGATAAGCGGTTCACGAGATTTCGAGCGATTTAGGCGAAGCTTAGGGTGTACTACTATTAGAGAGAATACGGTATGTTATTTTACTCATAATCTGTGCACTGAGAATGAACCGCGCTTATGCAAAAAGAACAGCGGCAACGAGTTTGGCCGAGTTGCTTCTTTCAATTCCTAGAATTTATAGAAACGACTTAGGACTAAAATCTTTTGGATTTGAGTTACTAAGAGTGTATAATTAACGATTGTTAAAGCATTTAGTCCATCTGCATGTGAAGATCGAGTCAAAAAGATTTGTCCGGGTTATTTCTGGTCACCCTGTAGTTAGTGAATGCATTTTACACCCACTTAGCTCTCTCTTGAGCAAGGAAGAGTGCATTGCGGTGTAAGGGTTAGCACAGTTGCCCGGGAAGCAAAAGGTCGCGGGTTCGAGTCCTGGCGGTGCACCAGTTTTTGAGCTGCCCGTTCCAACTACTATTATTAGAACTGTCACTCAATCAGTATCAGTACAAATGTCTATTGTCAGCTGTTAGTTACTGTAGCGGTAAGGTTCTAAATAAGGGTCATTTGTATGCTATTTTATCTGCTCAAATTTACCCTGAAGACTCCTCTCTTTCCCCCGCTCACTTTTATCTCTCGCCTCAACTCGTGGTCGGCAAGAACACAGTTCCCGTTCTCCGAACGAAATTTATGGCGATCTGATTTTTTACGAGGTCTTTCTCTAAAAAAAAAACTAGAAAATCCAATTTAGTGGCTACTTCAAGAATTTTGAAATGTACTGACCTAAATTCTTCTAACGGTAAGTCAAAAATGAAAATGTTCAATGTAGCCCTGCGCATCGAATTTCAATAAGAGTTTTTATTAAATTGATTGATAATCGATATTGAAACTTATTGATAGTAAGGCATAAGGTTCTACCATGGCAGCAATGGCACAGGTAGCAATGACACAGGTAGCAATGGCACAGGTAGCAATGCACAGGTAGCAATGGGACAGGTAGCAATGGGACAGGTAGCAATGGGACAGGTAGCAATGGGACAGGTAGCAATGGCACAGGTAGCAATGAGACAGGTAGCAATGGCACAGGTAGCAATGGCACAGGTAGCAATGGCACAGGGTAGCAGTGGGTAGCAATTTAAAATTTTATTCATTCCTTTTCAATTTCTCAATTTTGAATCAATCTTTTTCAATTTCAATTCAATTTTAAACAATTTCAATTCAATTTCAATTCAATTTTAAACAATTTCAATTCAATTTCAATTCAATTCCAAACAATTTGTTGCTCAATTAAAATCAATATCGTTCCTTTGCATTGTTGACATTTCAAGAGAATCACTTGAGGTTTTCGAGAATTTCTCTTTTCCAATTTCTTCTAACCCGGATTTCTTTGGGTTTTTTTCCTTAATGCAAAAACTCTTCGAGAGCTATCATCTATCAATTTTTTTTCTACTGTATCTTCGACAAAAAAACTGACTCACTCCCTTTCTCATATCATCGTCGCTTTGCTTTTGGGTAGCCTAATTTCAAGCAAAGCAGATTTTCGAACCCTCGAACCTAATTTCACTCTAACTCTAATTTCATAAAACAATCTTTTATATGAAATTAGAACTTTTACTATCTTTTCATTCATGTCTCTATGGTATGTAAATATTTCGCTTCTATATGCCCTCAAAAATAATCAAAAGTCGGTCTTGAGTAGCTCCTCGTAAATGCTTGATTAAAGCTTTCTGTGCTTTTCATTTATAGTCTTGCACAAAGAATGAAGCACACCTTTTGACGCTCCATTGCATATATGAAAAGATATTGAAAGCACGTGTTAGTCTAACAACAGAAAGTAACTGCTTATGACTAATTGCTTCTGTCAAAGCTATCGAGCTGGTTCTTTTATGGGGTGGGGACAAAGCAATGCCAGCGCCAGGATTCGAACCCGTCACCTCTCTCTTACTAGGCTTCAAACTTTTTGAATAAATTGTCAAATCCGGGACAAGAACTGAGATAATTTTTTGTTGGTAAATTGTTGTTGATAAATAGTTGTTGATAAATTAACACAAACATAAAACAAAACAAAGTGAGAAAGATCTCTAAAATGGGCAAAAGTCCTGTCGAGGTTACAAGAGCTCAAGACCCTTCCAAATCCTGAAGTTGAACAAGCCGGTCCTTTTATAGGTTTCGGCTGGGAATACAAAACAAAACAAAGCACAGTCAGTGCCGGGATTTAAACCCGTGACCTCTCGCTTACCGGGCGAACCTCATCGGTGGCGAATACTACCAATGAGCTACACCGACACGAATCCCATTACCACCAGGGTAGGCCCTTATGCTTTACTCTTATTCTAAAAGCTCACTGTCAACATAACAAATAGAAAACGACTTCTTGTAAACAGAAAATATTTCCCGAATCAGATATGAAACAAAGCTGCTGAGCTGAGCTTCCTAGACAAGCTGAGCTCTCCTAGACAAGCTGAGCTCTCCTAGACAAGCTGAGCTCTCCTAGAAAAGCTGAGCTTCCTAGACAAGCTGAGCTCTCCTAAACAAGCTGAGCTCTCCTAGACAAGCTGAGCTCTCCTAGACAAGCTGAGCTCTCCTAAACAAGCTGAGCTCTCCTAAACAAGCTGAGCTCTCCTAAACAAGCTGAGCTCTCCTAAACAAGCTGAGCTCTCCTAGACAAGCTGAGCTTCCTAGACAAGCTGAGCATCCTCGACAAGCGAATTCTCTCTATAAATTTGTTTTTGTGTTTTCTTTTTTGAGACAAATTTCTTTATTCACACAACAAATTACATTGAAATTTTGCCTATTCAGCAAGCAAAGTGACTGATGTTTGAGTTTTCTTAAGCGTTGAAAGAAAAGAATTCCCCTAGCTTTGTCAGAATTGATCCAAGAAAGATTTCAATTTTCCCCTTCTAAACATCAATGTCCTTGCATCCCTGTTGTATGAATGGTAAGTGGTTGTCATTTGTGAATCCCCTAGCATTGGGATCGGAGCAATCTCTCTCTGTCAACTAGACCCTTCACTTCCCTTCACTTCCCTTCACTTCCCTTCCCTTTCCTTCACTTCCCATCCCTTTCCTTCCCTTCCCTTCTCTTCACTTCCCTTCACTTCCCTTCACTTCTATCCCTTCCCTTCCCTACCCTTTTTTTTCTCCTCTTCTCGACCCCGTTTCCCTTGGATTCCCATAGTTTTTATGTAAAAATCAAAGCATAATCGGGATTTTGAATCGATCTTCTCAATTCTCATTTGTTCTCTCTTCTCCTTTCTTCTCCTTTCTTCTCCTCTCTTCTCCTCTCTTCTCCTCTCTTCTCCTCTCTTCTCCTCTCTTCTCCTCTCTTCTCCTCTCTTCTCCTCTCTTCTCCTTCCGTTCCTAGGCATCTTATTCTCTTATAACATTATTATTTCTCAGGAATTCATATAAATTGATTTAAAGATAGTGCTTAAATTCAGATTTATCATTCATTCATTGATCTAACTTTGAATTTAAATTTAAATTTGAATCTTGTTAGATAGTCATTGAATTTGAATAGAATTAATTAAATTAAATTAAATTAATTCTTCAATCTCTACAATTTTTCACTTCTTGTGTTCAAGTTTGCTATGTCATTTTGTCAATTGATCAAAAAACACCGTCTTTTTTCACTTTCACTGCTACTTTTTCATGCTTACATGAATCAGTATTGATCTAAAATGAAATTGATACGATTTTCGCGTCAAGAATAGCCAATATTTCTCGTCTCACTCTTTCTGAATTGATTTTTGATTGTTAAATGTTTTAAAACTTAACATTTGAGATTTTTGCTCTTGAAATCATTTCAATATTCAACCATTTATTTAAAATTTTCAGCTGATTCAACATCTTCAACACTTGTTTCACGAGAAAGCCTGGACCGAAGTCGGACATGGAATTTGAAGATATCGAACCCGGTTGGTTTCGAGTATTAGCTTTTGATTTAAGACTTACAAAAATAGCAATAATGTTAAGAGAAGTAAAAATTCTCAATCAGTTTCAGCAATTTGACTTCAAAATAACATTTTTATGCATAAATTCTCTTGAAAATGACACTGGCTTATGTTTCAATCGTGACTCTTTGTTCAAAAATTTTTTTTTTTTTAAGCGTCGAAGAGTTTTGTTTGAAGTTGATTCATCGATGACTAAATCAGAAAAGAAAGAAAGAGGACTAAAGAAAAGAAAAACTGAATCTTTTGAAAATAAATCATTTATTTTTGAGTTTATTAATGATCTAGTTTTGAGATAATAATTTTGAAATTACCGTATTCTCTCAAATAGTAGTGCACTTTGATCGTCGTTTAAATTGCTCGAAATCTCGAGAACCGCTTATCAGAACCTATCGATGCGGGGTCAGAAAATGTAGCTGACGATGAGATCTAGTGGGGGATTAGAGTGTTGAGCTTCTGTGAAAGCTTGGGAACCGTAAAATCGTCACCAACTCGGCTCAGCCGAAGGAAGGGGGAGCGGGCACTACAAGTTGAAATTACCGTCTTCTCTCTAATAGTAGTGCACCCTGAGCGTTGCCTAAATTGCTCGAAATCTCGAGAACCACTTATCAGAACCTATCGATGTGGGGTTGGAAAATGTAGCTGACGATGAGATCTTGTGGGGATTTGAGTGTTGAGCTTCTGTGAAAGCTTGGGAACTGTAAAATAGTCACCAACTCGGCTCGCCGGGGTGCACTACTATTAGAGAAAATACGGTAAATGTGATCGACTACTCAAAAACTGCTTCCAAAGCTGCTAACGTTTTGCACAAATGCGGTTCGGACTCAGTGCACAGATTTTGAGTAAAATAACATACCGTATTCTCTCTAATAGTAGTGCACTTTGATCGTCGTTTAAATTGCTTGAAATCTCGAGAGCCGCTTATCAGAACCTATCGATGTGGGGTCGGAAAATGTAGCTGACGATGAGATCTAGTGGGGGATTAGAGTGTTGAGCTTCTGTGAAAGCTTGGAAACCGTAAAATAATCATCAACTCGGCTCACTCTATTAGAGAAAATACGGTAATAGTATTAGTAAGTAATTTCTAATAAGTAAGCAAACAAACTTTCTTTATTTCTTTCAAATCTAGATTGATTATCGTAAAGTTGGCTGTTTATCAAACTTTGCATACAAATTGTCATTCAAATGCAAACTTAAATGCGAACTTTGCAAATTGACTATTTCAAAAGCCATTTATAAAAAGCAGCTTTCCGAAGTCAAAGTTAGGTTTTAATTTTTGGTTTTTGAGAAATTTGGAACTGATTACAGGTGAAATTTTTGTAAATTTTATGTGAAAATTCCATGAGAACTATTACGATAAATAATCTTATTGTTAAATGTTTATTTTGGCGACGACCTCGCATTCCCATTGACGTCGTCGCCATTTAGAGGTAGTCGATGGGAGCGCCGCGTCGTCGTTTCTTTTTCTCTTTCAAATCATTTCTTTTCGTCAGCTTAATTGAAAGTATTGTTTTACGCGATAAATTTGTGTTGTTTGTGATGAATTTTTTGTTGAAATGAGAGAGGAATCAATTTCCATTTGGGAACCAAATCCAAATCTGGAGAATCCGAAACTTTTCGTAACCGGACCACAATGAAGGCCAAAACTAACTGTAAGATGGTTTGGGGAGTTGAATGGAAACAAGGAATAGGAAGGAAGAGAGGGAAAAACCGGTCTTCAAAGCCATATATCACAAGGAAAACTGGTGATAGAGTTGTATTGGCTGAGCTGAACTGAGCTGAGCTGAGGCTGAGCTGGCTGGTTGAGCTTTTTGTGGATGAAGCCTGGGTTCTTTTCCAATATCGGGGGAGCGGAAGGAAAATCGGGGGAGCGAAAGGAAAATCGGGGGAGCAAATTTTGCCCCCTCGAAAAATGCATTTCTGGGACTTTTATTTTAACTGCAACGTTTTTTTTTTTTAATTTTTTGGCAGCGCTACATATGTCCTATATTATCCAAAGTACTGCCATAAAATCCGCGAATTACCCGTTATTCTCACAACCTTTATATTAGATCACAAAAGTGACTTAAATATCTAACACTTGGGGACATTTCGCCGTGCGCAAGTGTCACATACCCAGCGAAATAGATCTTTTCCCTTTGAGCGGACTTTCATCGATTCGCCACAGTTGCAAATCCACGACTGGATGACTCCTTTGGTGACGAAATAATCGATTGCCGTCGATTCCTTGAACGCACAAATATCGGAGAAGCGCATCGTCGTTAAAGTTTAAAAAAAAACGTTGCAGTTAAAATAAAAGTCCCAGAAATGCATTTTTCGAGGGGGCAAAATTTGCTCCCCCGATTTTCCTTTCGCTCCCCCGATTTTCTTTCCGCTCCCCCGATAATCGGACCGCTCCCCCGATATTGGAAAAGAACCGAAGCCTGTAGTAAAGTGAGGAAAGGTTAGGCTCTGGTCAATCAGCCTAAAACCCGCCTTTTCACAGTTTTTTCAAATGTTGTGCTTTGAGTTGAAGCAGTTATAACGCCGTTACAAAACTCCAGTGCTTTCAGCCCGTTTCTTTCAACAAAATATTCAACAAAATATTTGACTAGCTGTTCGAGAGCCCCAATGACACGTTTTCCCCTTAAAAATTGCGAGAATTAATTTGAGCAATCGATTTTATTGACTTTCGCAGAATAAATAGTATTGAGAAATATTTTTTTAGCTTTTAAAAGATCAAAATTTTCTTCTAAATGACATTTGTTTCGATTTTTCATTTCAAAAACCTTCTAAAATTTTCCCTTTTCTGCCATTTGGTGCGATCTTTGTGGAAAAAGTGGGTACAAATGCGGAAATTTTATGGAATGATCGTTATCTTTTCCGTGGTTTTTTGCAAATTTTGCTTACCCTTCTTTGTTTTGATATTTTCTGAGCTTTTATTTTAGAAGACTGCCTTTAGAAGTGAGGGAAGGGGTGCAAAGCAAGAACTCCAAGAACAAGAGCAAGAACTTGAAGAACAAGAGCAAGAATTCCAAGAACAAGAGCAAGAACACGAAAAGGACCTCTTTCCATGCTCTTTCATAACGTACAAAGTTTACACCTATTGCTTGCATCAGGAATTTCTAACCATTTCTAGAGCTCAGGTTCAGCTCTGGTTTCTCTGGGCTAGGTATTTTTATAGTCCTCTGACTGCGGGCATCTGCTTTTGACCTGCTTTTCCTGGACTAGCTTGACTGAAAAAACTCCTTTCTTTTGCACAGTTCGCATCTCACATTGTTATAGAATTTGGCTTGTACTTGGCTTAAACTGGTTGTCGTTATTGATTAAAAACATTCGATATTCCATTCAGTTTCTAGAATTACCCTAGTAAGAGTTGTTTCAAAAGGCAAGTTTTCCGGGCCGAGTCAAGTAAGAAGTTTGATTCTAGTTGCAGGCTTGGCCAAGTCCTTGGATCTGCCAAAAACAGGGTTGAACCTGACTCTTGGCTTAGATTCCAGAGCTCTTACAGGCGTCTAATTGACTTTAGAACTATGTTTAGCTTTTCTTTGGATTAGATATAGTTTGTAACGCTAAACCTCCTCATTCAGTTTCGAAAATCGCTCTGACATCTTTAGCTGTAAAGTTTACAAAGTCATAACCTGAATTTGTAGAATCCAAGTCTTCAACTTCTTAAGCTTAAAGTTAAATAACTTTCCTATTGTTATTTCTCAACAACTCGTCAAAATCGTCAAAATTTTTATTCTTTTTGGATAGTTGACCTGCTTTTCCACTTTTTCTTTACTATTCCCCTTTTGCTTAGAAAAGCACGGTCACCGATAAGGAATTCTACACCACTCTTTCTTTCCCTCCTTTCTCTAGAAAATCATTATAACCGGTCATCACAAATTTTCCCCTTTTCTTTTTTTTGTTATCATTTTCTGACATAAGACAATTGTGTTATGTAACTTTCGAAATATTAAAAAGATCTCTTGACTGACTGTCATTTAGCGAAAATATCTCTCGAATGATTGTCATTTAGCTATTTGTTCAATTCAAAGGTTAATAGAGTTTAAAATCATTACTTCTACCATCTAGCATTTACCAATTTAGCATTTAGCAATTTTGCTGAACAGATTTAGCAATTTAACATTTACCAATTTTGCTAAACCAGCAGAACAACCCGCTTAACGGCGGGCTGCTTCAGAAAGCGAAGCTGCTTCAGAAAAAATGATTGCCAGCAACGAATTCCCTGTGTTGGAAAGCTCCAGCATGCAAATTTGAACGTAAAACTCAAATTGCACCGATGGCGTAGTGGATAAAGCGCTCGCCTCAAGCGCACACCACCCGGGTTCGATCCCCGCCAGTGGCCACCCACTTTGAAATCTTTTTTTAAAAGGCATAACTACATGAAATTTGTTATACAATACAACTATTATGTATGCGTTTCAGCGTTTTGTTTTTATGAGCTCATTTATAATGGGCAATGGTTGTGGTGTGCGACAGTTATAATGTTAAAAAATCTAATTTTTTACCCACATAACCTATTCTGAAATATCTCTCGACTGATTGTCATTTAGCTATTTTTGTAATCATTATTATTGTAAACAAACTAAACTTTAAAATATTCATCTAGCTTTCGCTTTCAGTTATAGAAGTTTCAGCTGTGTTTTCTTGGTTTCTTGCGATTTTTTAAAGCTTTCTTTCTTTAGCTTTCTTGGTCACTCATCCAAAATTTCCTTTCTCAAAGCTTTTCTCAAAGTTTACGATAAATTTTGCTCATTTCCAGATCACATGAGCACACCGAGATAAGGAAATTTCAGTGTTTTAAGAGAAATAGAGAAATGCGGTCATTTCTCAACATTTTTTAAAGCTAATTATGTTGATTTGTTGGAAATTTGTTTGAAACAGAGCAAGATTCCATTGTTTGTTCAAGATTTTTCAAATAATTAGCTAAATTCTGTCATTTTTATATCTTTTTTTTTGACTTTTTGACATTTTGACATCATTTTCTTTTTACTTAGTAACAATTGAGTAATAATTTCAACAAGTTTGATGATTGATTCACAGAATATGAGCTTGCGTTTGGCTTGATCAGTTTAAGGGTTCAAGTTGATTGGCTTTGTATTGTCTTAGCCTCAAAAATCGGTCAGCTTGATTGATTCTGAGTTTGATGAACCGTATCAGATACAGGAATCGGTTCTTTGTTAAGCCCAGAAGATCCAAAATTAGCTTGTTAGCACGGTTTTCTTTTGAAACTTCATTCTGATATCTGTTCTAACAAGTTACTTGTTGACATTGACACTTGCTGCTATAACAAGTTACTTCCTCAACTCAAAAGCAGGGCCCGGGTCTACGTTTACGGTAATTTATCAAGAGCCAAAAAGTAGAAGAAAAGTGAAAAGAAAAAAAAGTAGAAAGTGACTCGATTCATTTTTTGGTCACTCGTATTTCGCCCTCTTCAATCGTCCGAAATTTCTTGAATGGTTCGATCAATTGAAACACGCTTTAGCCTATTTTGTAAAGGAGATTTACAACTTTCAAATAGTTTATAACATTCATCGATATCAGGTTTCTATCGTTGGGAATTTATGAAAATGTTGAAATTCGCATTTCTTATGCATGTACCTAATAAAAAAACTAGAGGACCCAAAAAGTTTGCTAAATTTAGCAGTTGATGGACTCGGGCCCAGAATCTGTCAGAGATGTTGTTATCTAGCCAATCAAAATCAAATCAAGGATCAATAATACCATAGAGACATGAATGAAAAGATAGTAAAAGTTCTAATTTCATATAAAAGATTGTTTTATGAAATTAGAGTTAGAGTGAAATTAGGTTCGAGGGTTCGAAAATCTGCTTTGCTTGAAATCAGGTTACCCAAAAGCAAAGCGACTATGATATGAGAAAGGGAGTGAGTCAGTTTTTTTGTCGAAGATACAGTAGAAAAAAATTGATAGATGATAGCTCTCGAAGAGTTTTTGCATTAAGGAAAAAAACCCAAAGAAATCCGGGTTAGAAGAAATTCCTTTTTTGGTCACTCGCATTTCGGCCTCGAAATTTCTTCAATGGTTCGATCAATTGAAACACGTTTTAGCCTATTTTGTAGAGGAGATTTACAACTTTCAAATAGTTTATAACATTCATCGATATCAGGTTTCTATCGTTGGAAATTTGTGAAAATGTTCAAATCCGGATTTCTTATGTATGTACCTTGATTGGCTAGATAACAAAATCATCTCTGACAGATTCTGGGCCCGGGTGTACCAACTGCTAGATTTAGCAAACTTTTTGGGTCCTCGAGTTTTGCTAAATCAAATCAAGGATCGAATTTTGATAATGCTATAGAGACATGACATGAACAGACATGAACTAATCATATTTTCATCAGAAACAAATATTCTTTCAAAGAATGGACCGTTTCCTTTTCTCATTTGCCTCTTTCCTCTTCCATTCCTATATCTGCCCTTGAAACAGCGATCTTTCTTCATTTCCTCTCCAATCCTTTTCTCTTTTCATATCTCTCTTTTGTGTGCCACGTCGTTTCCCCTTTCCAGTCGACACTATTTGTGCCCTTCTTCTTCTTTCAAACAAACCATCCCCCTTTTCTCCAATAGATTTTCTATTCTATTTGCTTTTCAAAACTAAAATATCGATATTGTTGCTAATTTTTGGAATTCTATTGTTCTATTTTAATTCCATTGCCAAGAAATATCGATTTCTAGCATAATAATTTGGTAAGTCGTTTTTGAGTTCAATCTAGAGCAGACTTTCATCCTAAACAACCCTCAAAACCAGCCATTTCATCGCCATAATTTGGTAAGTCGTTTTTGAGTTCAATCTAGAGCAGACTTTCATCCCAAACAACCCTCAAAACCGGCCATTTAGAAAGGTTAAGCTTTACAAATGAAAACTACCGGCTATTTCATCAGAATATCGCCTAGGACCATGCCTAAATCAATTTTTAAAATTTTGAAGCTCTTCTATACATGTACTCAAGCCTGTAAGACGTCTTGAGTAGCTTCTCGTAGCTACTGGAACTCGTTAGCTATATCTAAAGCTATTAGTAACTATTCATAGCAAACAAAATAGTAATTACCTAGGATAAACAATGAAATCAACCAAGTGATGAAGCTGAGCAAGATCCACAGCCTAATAAAAGATATTTAATGGTGAACAAAAGCTCCCTACAGAAAGCTCTAAGCTCTAAGCGTCTCTGCAACGTGCACATCAAGCAATTCTTCTAATTTCTCTTTACTTCTAATTCATTTCTAATTTCTCTTTACTGCAATTTGCAATTTGCAATTTGTGAAACCTTTGCTTCTAATTTTGAAAACAAAATCAAATCTTAAATTGAGTCATTATTTTGAAGCAATCATCCAAAAGATAGCGCTCTTTTGCTTCGATAGCACAATAGCAAAGAAAAACTTCGATAGCACAGAGAGTTTTCTCTGTGCCTAATCATTTTCCGATTCCCTTTCGTGAGCATCGATTTTGCTTGTCCTTTCGAAATGGCTTGTACTTGAATTACTTTTTTTTGGCGACTAAAATATTTACAATGCTTTCTAACTTGTTCACTTTCAAAGTATCTAGATTTTTGAATCTTTCAACCGAATTAAACCTATCAGATGATGTAAATATTAAAAGAGAACTAGAGAACTAAAACTCGAAAACTAAAACTAGATTTAGCACAATTTTTAGCCAGATCGGTCGGCTAAAAGAAAAATTAGGGCCATTAGAAGCTTCGTAAGTAAAAAGCTATTATTAAGTCCTTATATGAAGACAGATTAAGTCTCACTCTCTCACTTTCTTTTAGCCGATCGGACGATCGGGCTAAAAATTCGAATATAAGTGTAAAAATGTTATAGAAATGAAAAGATCACGAACTTTAAGTAATATTCTGATACATTCTCGACTTAATCTGTTTTTATATAAGGCGTGACACATATTATGGGCCACCGTGTATACAGAAGTACTCAACTATAAACCCACTTGACTATAAAGCGCTCTCGCCAGTGCCAATCGTGCTCTCTGCCCTCCACTCAACGCCAATCCTCGATCACCGACAATATTTTGATCACCGTTTTGAATCTCAGCAAGATCCTAAGTTCCTTTGATTGATCACCAATTCCCTGACTCACTTGTTTCAACGCTGACATCTCGATAAGTATCGACAATCTCGATAACTTCCGCATAAAGCTCAGCATTGTATGCTTTTCCGAAAAGAACATTGTCTCGAATCGAAAGCTTCATTTCGAAATCGATTCTTAAGCCAATGTCTTCTCCTTGTTAGCCAAAGAAAAGAGTCGAATTTGGCTTACGAAGCGAAATAATTCATAGCTTTCTCGAAATAGCTTCTCAAACAATTGTACTTTCCATCTTTTCCACACTTTAATGCCAATTTTTTAGATATCCACCAATTCTTGGTGAAAAATCGCGGTATCCTGTTGAATCTGATCGAGAAAGCGCTCCTCAACAACGAGAAAATGCCGTCCGAATCCGAGGTAATTCATCAAAAACCAAACTTTCTATTATCCAAAAAAACAAAACCAAAATTTCAGCTCAATTTCAAAAGTATTTTGGTGTCAAAAGAAACAAAAGAAAATCTCTCTCTCGAATCTGTCAAAACTATCAAAACTATCAAACCAATCAATATTTTGGTCTCTCTCAACCATCTCTACTGTAGCCAAAAAACGAGAATTTCCCTGAGGAATGCAAATTTTGATGAAAATTGAAGAGAAAGGTAGATAAGATGAAAAGAAAATGAAAAGAAAATGAAATGGAAAACCCGCAAGAGGGTCAAGAATGAGGAGAAGACTGCAACAAACCAACAAACCTGCAACAAACCTTGAACTTTCAAAATAAAACAGCAAGAAACAACAGAAACGAAGATTTTGACTCGAGTTTTGACTTGAGTTTTACCCATTTTACCCAGTTTTACCCAAATTCAAAGCCTAACCAATCTCTTTTTGTGTGATCATTAACATTGGTGAAGGATCTTCTAAAAAAACCTTAAAAATTCTCTTACTAATCTTTCTCTAAAGATTCTCTAAGGATTCTCTAAAGATTCTCTAAGGATTCTCTAGAGGATTCTCTAAAGATTCTCTAAGGATTCTCTAAGGATTCTCTAAAGATTCTCTAAGGATTCTCTAAGGATTCTCTAAAGATTCTCTAAGGATTCTCTAAGGATTCTCTAAAGATTCTCTAAGGATTCTCTAAGGATTCTCTAAAGATTCTCTAAGGATTCTCTAAGGATTCTCTAAAGATTCTCTAAAGATTCTCTAAGGATTCTCTAAGGATTCTCTAAAGATTCTCTAAGGATTCTCTAAGGATTCTCTAAGGATTCTCTAAAGATTCTCTAAGAGTTCTCTAAAGCTTCTCTAAAGATTCTCTAAAGATTCTCTAAGAATTCTCTAAAGCTTCTCTAAAGATTCTCTAAAGATTCTCTAAGAATTCTCTAAAGATTCTCTAAGAGTTCTCTAAAGATTCTCTAAAGATTCTCTAAAGACTCTCTAAGGATTCTCTAAAGATTCTCTAAGAGTTCTCTAAAGATTCTCTAAAGATTCTCTAAGGATTCTCTAGAGATTCTCAAAAGATTCTCTAAAGACTCTCTAAGGATTCTCAAAAGATTCTCTAAAGACTCTCTAAGGATTCTCTAAAGATTCTCTAAAGACTCTCTAAGGATTCTCTAAGGATTCTCTAAAGATTCTCTAAAGAGTCTCTAAAGATTCTTCAATCTGACTTCTCTTTTAGAACTTCTAGAACTTCTTTTCCATGATATAATAGGGATTTACGTTGGGTTGACATTTGACAGCTGACAGCTCGTTTTTGACATTTACTTTGTACTCAAAAGTGTAAACACACCTTTCCTGGTGCTTTAAAAGTCTAGAAAGTCCAAATCAGTCAAGGCTTTAGAAGAATTGAGTACGGCAAAGTTATGTGTGATTCATTCTTGTGTTTGTCGCATTCTCGTTCTGGTGGGGTAAATCAAAAGTACACCAGAATATGTGTGTTTCCATTTTTGAGCACAAAGTTTATTGCAAAACATTACTAACGATAAGTAGAGATTTATCTTCTAACTCTACTTTAGCAAACTCGAATCGCGAGGGATAACAAGTTGAGAAGCCCGAGCTCGTCGAGGGGAACTCCGTCAGTGAATGGAAAAGAGTGGGTGGAGAACTTTCAAAAGTCATTTCTGTGAATGGCCTGGCTAGAAAGTCTATTAGTCTGGCTAGAAAGTCTATTAGTCTGGCTAGAAAGTCT